>CM042409.1:8066435-8381435 GCA_023634145.1 Thymallus thymallus
ACAGAGGCTCCCCCCAGGAGAGCAAGCAGCATACCAAATGGGTCCAGGCACACTCATATGAACCCTCCCCCTTCCTCCTCCCCATCATTCCACCCAATCACAGAAAAACACATACCTACATACAAACTCTAATATCCTGATTTTGATTGACTGCTCTTGAAAAGATGTCCCATCTGATATAGAAGTAGTACAGAGATATGTGCTAAATGTTTTTGCCCAATCCTCTGGCAGTGTAGTGTCCCACTGCTCAGCCTCACCGGTAGCTCCCAGTTCCTCTGTCCTTTACTGGCGCTTGTATTTCTATAAGCCCCACAATCCAAACACTTTTCTGGAAGTTAAATATGGTGCCGTTTCCCAGTCTTGTAACATAAATTACTCTCTATTAGAAACCCAAGCCAGTGTTAGCGCCTTTCTCTCAGGCCCCTGCTGCGTACCATTGTTACAACTATGGCTACAAACATTTCCTTTATAAAGGAGGTGATAAAATAAAATAAAACTAGTTTTAATATGTACATTGTGGCGACGTCACTAATTTAATCCCCCCCCAAAAAATTAACTAGGCAATTCAGTTAAGAACAAATTCTTATTTACAATGACTGCCTACACCGGCCAAACTCAGATGACGCTGGGCCAATTGTGCGCCGCCCTATGGGACTCCCAATCATGGCCGGTTGTGATACAGTCTGGATTTCGAACCAGGTTGTCTGTAGTGACGCCTCTAGCACTGAGATGCAGTGGTCTAACAAGGCTAAATGCTGACAAGGTCTGTGTTTCTCCATTCATCCCTTTCTCTTCGAGGACAAGGACATGTAGTGTCCCACTGTATATCACACCATTCCTAACAGAGCACCTCTCCAACAATAGACCAGTGGTGGCAGGATGCCCAGGACAAGGACTCAGTGGTGGCAGGATGCCCAGGACAAGGACACAGTGGGTGGCAGGCAGCAGTCATACAGCCGTCAGCAGGGCTGTCCTAACAACCTCACCTTCACCCAACTCCCTCCATGATCAGATCAAGATTTCCAAGGCTCTTTGGCACCCTTTTACACTGCTCATCTGATGTAATCCAGGGTCCATGCATTTGAATCTAAATCTCGGGCTGTTAGAATTGTCATCTGCAGCCGCTGACAGTGTGAAGTTCAGGGCAGGCGCCTGGTAGGGTACAGCCTGCCTATTTAGAGGAGAGAGGAATACTGTTAACACATTTTTTGAAATAATCTTAATGCCTACATAAGGATGATATAAACATGACTTTAGAGCTTGGCATGTAGGGCTCCCGAGTGGCGCAGCGGTCTAAGGCACTGCGTCTCAGTGCAAGAGGTATCACTACAGCCCCTGGTTCAAATCCAGGCTGTGTCACATCTGGCTGTGATTGGGAGTCCCATAGGGCGTTGTACAATTGGACCAGTGTCATCCAGGTTTGGCCAGTGTAGGCCGGCATTGTAAATAAGAATTTGTTCTTAACTGACTTGAATAGTTAAATAAAGGTACCAAAAAAATAGTTATGTAGTGTTTATGGCACGTCACTGCTATAAACCTGTTATGGAGCATGACACTTTAAAACCTTAATGAAACCCTTACAAACTCTTCAGCCTGTCATGCCACATGCTTCTGAAATGATAAAGGGCATAGGTAGGCAACAGAGAGCTATAAAGCTTTGACCGCTAGGATGCCAGGATGCTAGAATCAACATAAGGGACTGCCAGTCATGCACCCAGTGTGCCAGATGGCTACTGAAAAGAGTCAACAAAGATTCCACATCTTCTGACTAGACCCTGGCTCTGGAGACAGTATAGCTCCACAAGAATCTGAATTCACTTAGTAAACAACTGTATTTTATTTTATTGTCTTGGCTTCTATTGATATTGGATCTCTGTAAGGCTAACTTTGTAAAGCCAAAGTGGGATTGAGATGATGTGAAAGATGTGAATGGCAGGCTCACTGAGAAGAGGTGAAGAGCACTGCAGGGTCACAGCTAAAGAAAAATGGTGTGTTCTGAGGTGTTACTCAGAGTGACTGAGGTCAGAGGTGCTCAGCAGTGGGTGAAGCATTAGCGTTACCTTTCTGAGGGATTATGACAGTTTTAGGGCTTTGGAAGCCGATCAGTCCCAGAGCGTTCAGCTGAGGCTCTCTTCTAGAGGTACTTGGGACCAGGTTCGCCTTCTAACCTCCCGCCTTTGTGAAATACATATTTGCCTGGGCATTGGAATACTTGGAAAATGTGGAATGGATGAAACACATAACTTTTGATGGAGTTGAAATTAATGAACTGATATCCATTTGGCAAAAATAAGATTCCAGTAGTGTTACAAATCACACAAAAATCACCATGTTTCTGGGTCAAGCATACAGTATATGTTACCCATGGATTCCACTGTGAAACCAAGCATTTAGTTGAGATTAATTCTATCCGGTGGCCTTTCAATAAAATGTTTCAGATCAGCTCTTCCAGGTTAATGTGATTAAACTCCCCAGGGTGTTGAGGTTGGCCCATGAAAAGAGGGGTGGGGTGGACTGCAGCTTCCTGCACAATAAGACAGGATCAAAGATAAAAGAGGAGTTTACTAATTCATGAGGGGAGATACAAAGCACCAGTAATCACTTAAACTCTACTAATCCCTTCCTAAATCAGTAGGGGAACAGTAGGGGTGTGCCTGCCACCCCTAAAACACAGGACTCCCTGGAGCACAATTGTTGGCTGCTTTTCCTTCACTCTGCTGTCCAACTCATCCCAAACAATCTCCAAAGCACACACTTCCTTGGGTCGCTTCTCTTCTCAGTTCGCTGCAGCTAGCGACTAGAACAAGCTGCAAAAAACACTCAAACTGGACAGTTTTATCTCCATCTCTTCATTCAAAGACTCAATTATGGACACTCTTACTGACAGTTGTGGCTGATTCGCGTGATGTATTGTTGTCTCTACCTTCTTGCCCTTTGTGCTGTTGTCTGTCCCCAATAATGTTTGTACCATGTTTTGTGCTGCTACCATTTTGTGCTACTGCCATGTTGTGTTGCTACCATGCTGTGTTGTCATGTGTTCCTGCCATGCTATGATGTTGTCTTAGGTCTCTCTTTATGTAGTGTTGTGGTGTCTCTCTTGTCATGTTGTGTGTTTTGTCCTATATTTTAATTTTTAATCCCAGCCCCCGTCCCTGCAGGAGGCCTTTTGCCTTTTGGTAGGCCGTCATTGTAAATAAGAATTAACTGACTTGCCTAGTTAAGTAAAATCATGAAAAAGTAAATGCTGCAGACATTTTTAGGTACCCTTCCCCAGATCTGAGCCTGACACAATCCTGTCTCAGAGCTCTACAGACAATTTATCGACCTCATGGCTTGGTTTTTGCTCTGACATGCACTGTCAACTGTGGGACCTTATATAGACAGGGGTGTGAATTTCCAAATCATATCCAATCAATTGAATTTACCACAGGTGGACTCCAATCAAGTTGTAGAAACATCTCAAGGATGATCAATGGAAGCAGGATGCACCTGAGATCAATTTATTTGTGTCTCATAGCAAAGGATCTGAATAGTTATGTAAATTAAGGTATTTCTATTTTTAATACATTTGCAAACATTTCTAAAAACCAGTTTTCGCTTTGTCATTATGGGCTAATGTGTGTAGTTTGTTGAGGAACATTTCTTATGTAATCCATTTTCGAATAAGGCTGTAACGTAATAAAATCTGGAAAAAGTGAAGGGGTCTGAATACTTTCCAAATGCACTGTATATTTTTCGTAGCTGTCTATACACATCCAGGGGCAGAGCTTCTCGTGGCCGATGATTTTAATGCAGGGAAACTGAGATCTGGTTTATCTCATTTTTACCAGCATGTCACCTTTGCAACTAGATGTGACAAAACTCTAGATCACCTTTACTCCACAGACAGAAATAGCAACATCCAGACACCACTCCAATTTGCATACCAACCCAACAGATCCACAGATTATGTAATCTCTATTGAACTCTACACTGCCCTCTCCCAGCTTGACAAGACGAACATTGCTGTTCATTGGCTCAGCATTCAACACCACAGTTCCCTCCAAGCTCATCACTAAGCTCAAAACCCTGGGACTTAACACCTACCTCTTCAACTGGATCCTGGACTTCCTGACGGGCTGCCCCCAGGTGGCGAGGGTAGGCAACAACACATCCTCCACGCTGACCCTCAAAATGGGGGCCCCTCAAGGGTGCGTGTTTAGTTCCCTCCTGTAGTCCCTGTTCACCCACGACCGCGTGGCCACGCACAACTCCAACACCATAATTACGTTTACTGACGACACGACGGTGGTAGGCCTGATCACTGACAACAATGAGACAGCCTATAGGGAGGAGGTTAGTGGCCTGGCAGTGTGGTGCCAGGACAACAACCTCTCCCTGTAGTGGAGCAGTAAGAGAGCTTCCTTGGTGTCCACATCCCTAAGGAATTAACATGGTCCACACACACCAACACAGTCGTGAAGAAGGCATGACAACGCCTCTTCCCCCTCAGGATGTTGAAAAGATTTGCCATGGGCCCTCTACAGCTGCACCATTGAGAGCATCTTGACTGGCTGCATCACCGCTTGGTATGGCAACTGCTTGGCCGATCACAAGGCACAACAGAGGGTAGTGCATATGGCCCAGTACATCACTAGGGCCGAGCCTCCTGCCATCTAGGACTTCTACAAGTCTAGAACCAACAGGACCCTGAACAGCTTCTACCCCCAAGCCATAAGACTGCTAAATAGTTACTTGGACTATCTGCATTGACCCTTTCTGCACCAACTCTTTTGACTCATCATATACGCTGCTGCTACTGTTAATTATTTATCCTGTTGCCTAGTCACTTCACCCCTACCTATATGTAGAGTCGGAGTTTTACATACACTTTAACCAAATACGTAAACAAGCAAAATACTGCAGAGTTTCTTAGGAGCTAGTGGCAAAGCAGCCATCTTGGTCGGCGCTCAATTCACAGTGGATACAGAGGAAGAGGTAGGGAGGAGGGAGTGAAAGAATGATATGTCCTCCGGAAGTTTAATTTTTCTCCATTTTCGTTCAGCAGCCCGCAGCCCTGTTCTGTAAGCACACAATGAGTCACTCAGCCACGGAGCAGGAGGGGAGGGCCGAGGTGGCCGGGAGGAAAGCCGACAGCGCGAGTCATAGGATGTGGAAAGTGAGGAGAGTAGGATCGAAGAGGCAGACTCAGGAGACAGGAGGGAGAAGGACTTAGTAGAGGAGAATAGTAGAGGAGAGAGGAGTGGGATAGAGAGAGCGAAGATTACAACTGCGCATGGCCATCTGGGTAGGAGCAGAGTGGCTAAGGTCGGAGGAAAGGGAGAAAAGGAAACTAAGTAGTGACCTGGAGGGGCGTTGCAGTTTGATTAGTAGGCGAACAGCCTCTAGTAAAGGTAAAATACTCAAATGAGAGAGTGGAATGGAGCCTTCCTCTCTTTCCTTCCTCAAACAACTCTGCAGAACCGTCTTAGTTTTTACAACGAGACCACTGCTGACACAACCTAAGCGGCAGCTGAGAAAACAGGGGAGACTGAAGTACTAATACTAACTGCTAATTGCCTTGAAAAGGGTGAAGAGCACACCTCCCGGTACTAATTGCTGATTGCCTAGGAGAGGTTAAACCACTCCCCCTCCAATACAGCCACTGATTATCAAAACAGTCACAAAATGCCCTGCCCCTTAATCCTAGATGATGTGTCAACAATCACCTGCAAGTTATGAGTAGTCAGCAGTTCACACAGCAAGTAGGCTACTGGCAAGACAGGCAGCACTGAAAGTAGATGGCCCTAGCTAGCAAAAAGGCTGTACTAGACATATACAGATAAAGACAAAAATTATCCTTATCGCTCCTGGAGATATCAGGAGTCCTCTAGCTATAGAATGAAGCTTCTGTTAATGCTGAGAAAAATAACCACTTTTTCAACTCAGAAATGTGTTTCTGGTCACCAATGATTCAATAATTCAGTGAGTCCTAGGTCATATAATTGTATGTATTTAAGCCAACCCTTTAAAAAAATACTTAAATTGATACTGAGATAAAAAATCTCAAAATGTAGTATTGACAAAAGGTAAAGATCGTACTGATTGAACATATTCAGTAAGCCCCATATACTGTATACCCTTACAAATAATCTGTATTTTCAATTTTTTTGTGCCAATTTTGATAGAAATTGGTTCAGTGGGTACTGAGGGAACATAGGGCTGAGGGAACATAGGGCTGAGGGAACATAGGGTTGAAGGAAAATAGGGCTGAGGGAACATAGGGCTGAGGAAACATAGGGCTGAAGGGACATAGGGCTGAGGGAACATAGGGCTGAGGGAACATAGGGTTGAAGGAAAATAGGGCTGAGGGAACATAGGGCTGAGGGAACATAGGGTTGAAGGAAAATAGGGCTGAGGGAACATAGGGCTGAGGAAACATAGGGCTGAAGGGACATAGGGCTGAGGGAACATAGGGCTGAGGGAACATAGGGTTGAAGGAAAATAGGGCTGAGGGAACATAGGGCTGAGGAAACATAGGGCTGAAGGGACATAGGGCTGAGGGAACATAGGGCTGAGGGAACATAGGGCTGAGGGAACATAGGGCTGAAGGAACATAGGGCTGAGGGAACATAGGGCTGAAGGAACATAGGGCTGAGGGAACATAGGGCTGAAGGAACATAGGGCTGAGGGAACATAGGGCTGAGGGAACATAGGATTGAGGGAACATAGGGCTGAGGGAACATAGGGCTGAGGGAACATAGGGCTGAGGGAACATAGGGCTGAGGGAACATAGGATTGAGGGAACATAGAGCTGAGGGAACATAGAGCTGAGGGAACAGGGCTGAAGGAACATAGGGCTGAGGGAACATAGGGCTGAGGGAACATAGGATTGAGGGAACATAGGGCTGAGGGAACATAGGGCTGAGGGAACATAGGGCTGAGGGAACATAGAGCTGAGGGAACATAGGGCTTTAGGAAAATAGGGCTGAGGGAACATAGAGCTGAGGGAACATAGGGCTTTAGGAAAATAGGACTGAAGGAAGATAGATTGAGGGAACCCCCCCCCACCAACCACACACACACACACACACACACACACACACACACACACACACACACACAGTCAGTCTGCAGCTTTCCTGCTCCTTACTGTGCCACAGGCCCACAGACACCTGTTTCATGGCCTCATCGGAGTGAGGTGATGACAGGATTTAGGTGGGGATGGGACAGGGGGTAGGGGAGAAGGTTGGATCAGGAGCCCTGTATAGCATTATACGTCCAGGGAGGGACATAAAACAAAATTAGCACATAATCAAAGACCGTCACTGATTATCTTTTTCATTTCCAGTACACTTGCAGAGCACAGTGTAAAGTTCCAGTGACTACTTTAAGATCCCATTTCCTAGCCACCAAGATCACAGACAAGACAAATGAAGTTACATCAGCTCGTTTTTTTTTTTTTTCTTTTTCCCCCTTTTTCTCCCCAGTTGGTAGTTCCAGTCTTGTCCCATCGCTGCAACTCCAGTACGGACTCAGGAGAGGCAAAGGTCAAGAGCCATGCGTTAACCGAAACACAACCCCGCCAAGCCGCACTGCTCTCTTAACTTGGAAGCTAGCCGCACCAATGTGTTGGGACAAGGACATCACGGCTAGCCAAACCCTCCCCAAACTGAAACGACCCTGGGCCAATGGTGCACCGCCTTATGGGTCTCCCGGTTGCGGCCAGCTCCGACACAGCCCGGGATCGAACCTGGATCTGTAGTGACACCACTAGCACTGCGGTGCAGTGCCTTAGACCGCTGCGCCACTCGGGAGGCCTACATCAGCCCATGTCATTGCCCATTGTAACACACATTGTTTTTGTGCAACCTAATTTGGAGAAGTTCACCATTTCCTGCTTCATGTGTGAGTCATTTCCCCTGTCTGTCTTTAGTTCTCCCCCTCAGGCCTGGGACCTGTGGTTTGCTGGGGGTGAAGAATGACAACACGGGATGGGGGGAAGTGGGGGGGCCGACCTGCCAACAACGCTGGGAAACGCTATTATACAACACCATCAACCACAACCGCGGGTAGTGGGACATTTTGGATCTAAAATCCATTGTTGTTATTTGTGGGACATGTTAAAGTGAAGGCGGCTGATATAATTTAATCTGTGTGCTCCTCCAGTTAGATGCTGTATCAGGCGGAATGAGGGGTGCAGCCAGACAAGTGGGGATGTGGGGGATCAGACCCTCCCGAGCCTGATTGGAAATAGCCTTTAATTCATCCCAAATCATCCCACCGCAGCTGCCCTCTTCCCTTATTTCCCCATGGAAGGGAAATCTGAGCCAGAGATACAAAGAGACAGACTTGTGTCATGTTGAAATAGCAGATGTCCCATAAATGTTTTTCCTGCAAAGCTCCAGCTGACTAGATTTGGGAGGAGGAGTCCTTACCAAAAGGTAGGGGCCAGATACTATGGTTTCTATACCCCCGTCTGAGTGATCAGGGCTCCCAGTGAAATCTCTAATGAGATCAACATTCATGGACTAATGGTCCAGTTTTCACCTTCATAATCCTGGTAAGAGCATTAAGTGAGAAAGCTAGTTGTCTGAATGGCCTGTTGTGTTTGAGCATGGGTTTAGAATTTGAATGGACAAGTGGTCTATGAAGTCCAGACAAAGGCTATCAGCTACTTTGATTCATGCACTTTTGCCCGTGTGACGTCCTCTTTTTCGGCCTCAACAACATCAATGACACAGGAGGAGATAACGAGACAAAAATAATGAGAAAAAAAAGTAATAGTTTTCACACACACAGTGAAAGATCTCAGAATGAACTCCCCAAAGCAATTACTGTAGATGGTAATAGGACTAATGCACCTACTATTTCTGATTTTTAAAAAGCCATGTTCAAGTTCTCTCTCTGCCATAAGGCAGCACTGTGATGGAGGTATGACAGTGCCGACTGCTGCACTATCTTTTTCCCATTTAAATGCTAATGAGTGTTCCACTGCTGTAGTATTCAAAGCGTGGCAGAGACTGTGAATATTTTTATATCTTATCTCACCCCAAAGGTAACAGCTCTCTCATTGAGGGATGAGTACATGTTCACTCATTAAATTCAACATAGATGATCTGACCCACAGGGAGTGCCGAGGGACATTCTGTGAGTTAAGGTATGTGTGGCCTCTGTGTGTGTGTGTGTGCTTGCTTGCATTCGTGTGTTCAAGTCTATGGCATTGTGTGTGGCCAATGCCATTATGTGTGCGTCTGTGTGTTAACACCTCTTTATCTCTTGTGTGTGTGTGTGTGTGTGTGTGTGTGTGTGTGTGTGTGTGTGTGTGTGTGTGTGTGTGTGTGTGTGTGTGTGTGTGTGTGTGTGGGTGCACCTCTTATTAAGTGTATGCGACCAATGTGTGTGTGTGAGTGCACTTGTATCTGCAACTCATCAGTAATGAATGTTAGTTAATTAGTTCCCGATCCTATGGCCAAGCTAACGGGGTTTAAGGTTGTCTCAGCCGCTTAAATAATGACTTGCCACGTCTGCTATAGTCATTGGCTGCCGTGTGGATGACACAAGGTCAGGTGAAAATTCATCATGTCTGTTCAAATTCATCTGGGAGAATAACCCCTGCCCTCATGTTACCCTGTTTTCTACATGTGTTCAGGGTCATTTACATAGATTTTAAAATTGCAATGCAATTTACTATGCAATGGAAAGCAGATATTGGCAAATACTATTATGTATGTTTATGGTGACACAGATGGACATAAGCAAAAGCACAGTACTTCTGCAAAGAGACTCAGAGTAAGTTATGCACCTAATCCAATCAAATATAAATTGTATTTGTCACATGTGCCGAATACAACAGGTGTAGACCTTACAGTGAAATGCTTACTTACAAGCCCTTAACCAACAATTTAGTTAAGAAAAAACGTGTTAAGGAAGTATTTGCTGAAATAAACTGAAGTAAAAAATAGATACGGGGGAAAAAAAACATTATTTAAGAGCAACAATAAAATAACAGTAGTGAGGCTATTGTCACGAGTTGGTGGAAAGAGAGACCAAGGCGCGGCGCAATCATAGTTCGACATTTATTATCACAAATTCAAAAATGACGAACTATCAAACAAAACACGATATGACAAAAAGTGACACACTTACTTTCACAGTGACTTGATGAAAATGACCCACACCTAGGATGTGGGATCTACCAACATATGTAGGATCCCTAATTAGAGACTGCCTCTAATTAGGGATCCAACACAAAACCACATAGAAAATAAATTATAGATATGTCAGACTCTGACCATGGCTATATAGAGAAGCAATAGGCTTCTCTATGGCCAGAGCCTGACAGCTATATACAGGAGGTACTGGTACAGAGTCAATGTGAGGGGGCACAGGTTAGTTGAGGTAATTGAGGTAATATTTACATGTAGGTAGAGGTAAAGTGACTATGTATGGATAATAAACAGAGAGTAGCAGCAGCGTAAATAAGCATATGCAACAAGTCAGCATACCCCTCTTGTATATATTATTTATACGATCAACAGTAATTGATTGAGGTGTCCCTCTGTGGCCTGGCCTAGACTCTTTGAGACGCTTTGCTGGTAGAGTATCTATCGAACTTCTGGCGACCGCATTCCTGGCAGAATTCTGGAAAGACTTTGTTCAACTAGATGTTCCCCGTTTTACTCTGCTCTTGTCTCACACAAGTGACAGATGTCTGGCCATCGCTGTCCTCAAGATGAAAATAATAAAGTTGATTCAAAGTAAATAGAGGGAAAAGGATTCAGCTGTTGACTACAATACTGTGTGAGATGGAGAGAGTGTGTCGACGAGAGAGAAAGACCAAAATAGAATGGAGAGGTGTGAAATTTCATAAAGACGTGAGGAATGTGTCAGGAGGAATGATATACAGGTACCAGGAACTACTGAACTTTCCTTTATCTCCACAGAAAACTGGAAGTGTTGAAAGATTTGAAGGGGGAGAACATAAAATAAAACTCAGAAGCTTTATCACCAGTCTTCCCTGAACATCACACACTTGCCTACCTGTACCATCCCTGAAAGGCTGTACTGTGTGTCAGGGTGAATGCTCACATATAAGTAATTATTTCTCAGAACCTTTCTAGAGAAGCAGCTAGGGAAAATTCTGAAACGACTTTTACAACCAAAGTCTATACTGCTCATCCCACTCTTTTCCAGACAGGCCAGTGTGCTGAGTGCTTTTCCAGACAATTAGAAAGTCCCACAAAATGTAATTGAAAATCTCTAACCCCATGGTTTGGTCAAAGCTGCATGTGTAGGTGTCTCTGAGAGGAGAGGATGTGGCTATAAATCTAACCCATGAGATTCTCTTACTGAAGCTTCAAAACTGGTTGTTCTCTATGCTGTATCAGGAGGAATATGGTACCATCCATAGGCTTGAAACAATTTCAGATTCTGTTTTCAGTAGTGATCTACATGGCGTGAACAGCATACAGGCTGTTAGATGTCTACAGCTGGGAAACATGGGATATACTTTGAGAAGATATCAGAGTCATAAACCCCCCTGCTTAAGGTTAAATCATATGGTGCACATTATGGTTGACAAAAGCTGCACAATACCCATCTATTCTGTGTAATAGGATGGAGTTCATCTTGAGGACATTGAGATTTCAGCCTGTTTCCATTGACAACAGAGCAGATCACCTGGGTGTCCGTGTAAAAGAAAGGTATGCTTATAATCAGACATGATGGCTTTAAGTATAGCATGTAGGGCTCCGGTAGAAATGTAGAATAATAGACATATTCTGCATGTTTTTTCAGTTAAAGTTGTCCATCCACCATACAGAAGGGATGCCCAGCCAAAGATGCAAGCATGAACAAGGGGATGGGTGGACGGATGGATTGGGTAAGAGGCATGTCAGGCACACTGCCTGTGAGTCGTGTAGCTCTGATTTCTATCTGTGTTTCTAAGTGCCACAGCTGCACTGGTTCTCTTTTCTGTCAGACAGAAAGTCAAGGTGTTGGAAAAAATCTCCCTTATCTGCATCTTGGCATTTCTTCAACAGTTTCCTCTGTGAAGCAACAAACCCTCCTACCCCCGCCCACATTCCTGCTTCAAAGTGATGCTTCAAAAAGAAATACAACAGCTGTCATGGACAAATAAAATATTCCCTTCCATTATAAATCATGCTTCATTTAATTTATGGTGTTTTATTTCTCACTTTATTCGGTTCCTGTGTAGCCTAATCTCTGTGGAGAATCAAAGTTGTCCACACAACGACTCCGTGATGTTGCAAAGAAAAATACATATCTTCCTCTGTCTAGTGTCTGTGTTCTTTTGCCCTTAATCTTTTCTTTTTATTGGCCAGTCTGAGATATGTCTTTTTCTTTGTAACTCTGCCTAGAAGACCAGCAACCTGGAGTCGCCTCTTCACTGTTGACGTTGAGACTGGTGTTTTGCGAGTACTATTTAATGAAGTTGCCAGTCTCAAACTAGACACTCTATACTCAACTAGTCTAAAGAAGGCCAGTTTTATTACTTCTTTAATCAACACAACAGTTTTCAGCTGTGCTAACATAATTGCTAAAGAGTTTTCTAATGATCATTTAAAATGATAAACTTGGATTAGCTAACACAATGTGCCATTGGAACACAGGAGTGATGGTTGCTGATAATGGGCATCTGTATGCCTATTTAGTTATTGCATTAAAAATCTGCAGTTTCCAGCTACAATAGTCATTTAAAACATTAACAATGTCTACACTGTATCAATTTCATGTTATTTTAAAGGAAATTTCTGTCCTCCTTTGAACGGTAGTGTACATTCTAATTCAGCTGTGATTAGTGGTAGTTACAGGAGCTGTGCTTTGATCTGATTGACCTTTATTCACAAGGAAACACTGTCACTCTGTCCATCAGACCTTCAAAACCTGTCTACTGTTTTAACATCACCCCTCTTTCTCTCCCTCCCCCTTCATGATCTCTTTCTCCCCTTCATGATCTCTTTCTCCCCTTCATGATCTCTTTCTCCCCCTTCATGATCTCTTTCTCCCCCTTCATGATCTCTTTCTCCCCCTTCATGACCTCTTTCTCCCCCTTCATGACCTCTTTCTCCCCCTTCATGACCTCTTTCTCCCCCTTCATGACCTCTTTCTCCCCCTTCATGACCTCTTTCTCTCTCTGCCATGCAAACTTACATGCATGCATCCACACACAAAACCCATAAAAGCAACTTGGACACACATCTTTGATGCTAAGAACGGTACTTTTTAAAAAGATAATGCATAAAGAAATGATAAGAAATAATAAAATAGTGAAGTTAGGAATAAAACAAGAGCAAATCGTCACTTCCAGCAGCCAAGAACATGTCATTGTATTTTGTTTTATTGTATTATTGCCTTAAGTTTTGTGTGTCAAAAAAAACCCTTAGCTAAGCTTGCAGGTATTTTCCTAGTGTGTCTGAATAATCTACTTACTTTTGTATTCTACTGACTCTACCCATAAGGAGTCTACCAAGTGGTCGTCTTCTCTTCTGACTACGTTTTCTATCCCCAGTTACAAGACTGGACAAACCTGGGAAGAGGGTAGATGTCAGTAGGGTTTATTTTTTTTAAATGCATAACGTTCGAGGCCTAGGGATTCTTGACCAATCAAGTTTACATTGTCATGCTGCGTCACGCAGATGCTAAGCCATTCGTCACACACTGCCTTCAAGAAAGTCAGGGTATGAGTTGAGAAACTGTTTTTTTTTTCCTCAAAAGCCTGTAATGTCACGATTTTCAAAAACGATATGATATTACAGAGAAAAATGTTACAATCTCGTCTCTGAAAAGATCTGTAATGTGCGAGTTCTTGTTCACGTTATTCATGCAATGTTGGGTTGTTAAGCCCCCCCTCCGCAAATCGAAAAATGGGATTATCTGTCCTGCTACGCCGCTACTATTCTGAACTCCAGAAAATGAAACAAAACTCTCATAAAAAAAAAAAATGAAATAAAACTCCCCCCAAAAAAAAAAAAATCCCCCCATAAACAGTATCATAAAAAAATGCATTAGTACTATAGGGAATTATGTCCATTGCACACATTTCAACTGGGAGTGCAGGCTGGATTTGAGGGTTCGTTTAAGATATGGGGGGAAAATGGGACAGCAGGCCATGAGAGATGAACCCACCCACTGGGCACAGACGTCAATTCAACGTCTATTCAACGTTAGTACAATGTAATTCCAGTGAAACGACATGGAAACAATGTTGATTCAACCAGTGTGTGCCCAGTGGGCAGTGTCGCTCTAGCAATTTTGAGGCCTATTTGTAAAAAAGTGTCCAGCTACAAATGTCTCTACTTTTCAGTCTGCCTATCCTAATCCTGATCTGTGTGGGTTGAGAGTTGTTTTCATTTGAAATAAACACTTTTTTCATGCCACTTCGATACCAAAGTTACTTTTCCGTAGCTGGTTCGGAGAAGTTACGCAGCAGGTTAGGATAATAAATGAAGCAGGATAGGAGACTGAGATTAAGGTTAGGAAAAAGTTTAGGGAAAATGCTCTCCTAACCTGCTACGAAAATCACTTTGTATCTGAGTGGAGTGAAAACAGTGTGTTCCTAGGGGAAACAGCACCACCAAATATTGTATAGTATGAAGATACCTAGAAACGCTTGTAGGAGATGTCATGGCGACGTTGGCTAGCTAAGCTCATGCGTAGAAACACATGATCGGATTGTTGTTTTTGGCAAATCTTTGTCACTTTCACGAGGTTGGAGTAATAACATGCTCAACTACTTAAGACATTGGCTAGAATCTAGGTTGTGCCTAGATTTCGGGAAAGTTTCACTTCTATTGACTTCCCAAACCCTGGTCTGGTCTGTCGAGTCTGCCTCGCAAAGTGTTCACGGAAGTATCGCAATGTTGTACCTCTGGGTTTAGAAACTGTGGCACCACTGTCTTCCCCAGCACCTTGTTGTTGTTTTATGGACAAAACAGGTAAGGTGAGTCAAGCAGCATGGTAAAAAAAAATCACACACGTGCAATGATGTCAGAGGGTAAAAACATCTTTCTTGATGTAATATCCCCAACGAACGTGACAGTTTCATGATTAAGGATTCCAGCTTTAAGTGCCCCTTAGACCATCACAAACTAAAGATGCACCATCGAGAGCATCGTGTTGGGCTGTATCACCACCTGGTATGGCAATTGCACCACCCACAACCGCAGGGGCTCTCCAGAGGATGGTGCGCACAACCCAACGCATCTCCAGGCCACACTTCCTGCCCTCCATGACATCTACAGCACCCGGTTTCACAGGAAGGCCAAGAAGATTATAAAGGACCTCAGCCACCCTAGCCACAGCCTGGAGACAGTACAGGTGCATTAAAGCTGGGACTGAGAGACTGAAAAAAAAATCTCCAGGCCATCAGACTGTTAAATAGTCACCACTAGGTGGCCTCGGTCCTGTACCCTGCACTGAACTTTAGTCACTGTTACTAGCTGTCTACCACCCTGTACTCAACCCTGCACATTAGAGACTGATGCCCTATGTGCATAGTCATTGAACACTGCTTACTTTAATAATGTTTAAACATTGTTTTACCCACTTCATAAGTATATACTATATTCTAGTCAAGGATCATCCTATATAACTACTGCTGTACGCACCAATGAGGTTGGATATCCCTCTTGCTCTTTAGTACTGTTGTCACAAGTTAGGCTATCATTTTTGATTGTTTTGAAACGGATGGTGATAGATAAAAACAATTTTGGCTACTTGACTAGTACCTGAAGGGAAGGGAAAGAAAATCTATACTCCCATACATGCTTTGTTTTACAGACCTCCCAAGTACGCTTATAGAACTTCCGGCAAACCTAGTACATACTTGCCGTTTCATATATACTTGCCGTTTCGCGTCCTTAGGTTTGGAATTGCACTTGACAGTTGACTTCCGTTGACTTCCGTACTCGCTATACGCTCTAGATAGAACACACGCAATTTGGAGCACAGCCAATGTTTATCTATGGAATATCACATTATTTTCACTGAAATATTTTAGGTCTCAATTTAAATCAATAGTTTGATTTAAATAGAAATGTATCATTTTAACATGACTTTCTCTCTGTTTAACTTTTAGCTTGCTTGGACAGTTTCATCACCACCACCACCACCATGTGAGCTCTCTTATTTTCCTTTTCAGCAGACTACAGGGAGCACAGAAAACACACACACACACCTAGTATTTCAATGTAATTATTGATGTTGTATTTGTAACAGTTTAGCAGAAAGCCACCACACCACATTAGAGTTGGTAAGTGCATGAGAAAACAATACATCTACTAATTCATCCGTTTCTGATTCTTTGTCTAATTTGTAGCTCTATTAGTCCCGTGGTCTAGTTAAAGGTTAAATGTCTTTTACTATTACAATATATAATTTGCACTATTTCGTCGCTGTTTTTTTATGTCACCCACAGATGTTCTGCAGTTATATTCTGAACTCCGCCCCTCTCATCTCTCTCATGTCCTCCCCAGTTAAGACAGAGCCTGTAAACAACAATGAGACTGACTACCACAGAAGGCAGCACTGGACTGCCATGCAGGCGAAGGTAACAGCACACACAGTTTCAGCCTCTCATTTCTCCCTTTAAAATGGAGTCTAACACACATGCATACTCACAGATGTTGTTGGTTTACCATTGCAGACAGCCGTTTCCCTTCACACCAATACACATAAGCTGTTCATGTGATGTCACCATTACTCTCTCTTGTTACAAAATATGCTTTTACCATTGGTGGAAAAAGTACTCAATTGTCATACTTGTGTAAAAAGTAAAGATACCTTAATAGAAAATTACTCAAGTAAAAGTGAAAGTCGCCCAGTAAAATACTACTTGAGTAAAAGTCTGAAAGTTAATGTAATTGCTAAAATATCCTTAATTATCAAAATTAAATGCAATTGCTAAAATATACTTTAGTATATTAAGTATCAAAAGTAAACAAATATTTTCAAATTCCTTTTATTAAGCCAACCAGATGGCACAATTTTCTTGTTATTTAAATGTACGGATAGCCAGGGTCACACCAACACTCAGACCTCGTTTACAAACAAAGCATTTGTGTTTAATTAGTTCGCCAGATCAGAGGCATTAGGGATGTTCTCTTGATAAGTGCGTGAGTTTTACCACTTTCCTGTTTTGCTAAGCATTCAAAATGTAACAAGTACTTTTGGGTGTCAGGGAAAATGTATGGAGTGAAAAGTACATTATTTTCTTTAGGAATGTATTGTAGTGAAAGTAGTCCAAAATGTAAATAGTATAGTAAAGTAGAAATACCCCAAAAAACGTTTACTTAAGTACTTTACACCACTGGCTTATACTATATTTATTTAAAAAAATCTTATTTTCTTTCTCCTGGGAATCATCTGTTATGCAGTGCTGGTGAAATGGAGACTCAAACACGTCAGCTGTCGCTTCATTAGATAATAAAATTGGCATGCAATCTTATATCTTGTGCAATCTGTCCATTCTTTTGAAAGAATGTGGATTGTCCTAGATGAAATTAGCTGAAGGATGAGGAAGGAATCCAGAAGTTTGTCCTACAGGAAAATGGCCCTGGAAATCTTGTGGAATTACATGCAAGACTCTTACCTACAGGATATCCCACAGTATTTCAATTACTTCTTGCACTCAACACGCATGTGTAGGGGGAACGGTCGGAATGCAATTGAGTGAGTGAGACAGAGGGGAAAGGGAATTTAGGGAGCAGAACAGTGTGATGCTTGGGCTAGTTTAGTTTATGTTGTGTCCCGCAATGCACATGTACAATTAGATTAGTCAAAGCAAATTAACGTTGTCTCCAAGACAAACGTTAGACCAAATAGTTTTACAGTATATACAGTCGTATGCAAAAGTTTGGGCACCCCTGACAATTTCCATGATTTCCATTTATAAATAATTGGGTGTTTGGATCAGCAATTTCATTTTGATCTATCAAATAACTGATGGACAGTAATATTTCAGTAGTGAAATTAGGTTTATTGGATTAACAGAAAATGTGCAATATGCATCAAAACGAAATTAGACAGGTGCATAAATTTGGGCAGCCCAACAGAAAAATCACATCAATATTTAGTAGAGCCTCCTTTTACTAAAATAACAGCCTCTAGATGCTTCCTATAACCTCTAATGAGTGTCTGGATTCTGGATGAAGGTATTTTGGACCATTCCTCCTTACTAAACATCTCCAGTTCAGTTAGGTTTGATGGTTGCCGAGCATGGACAGCCCACTTAAAATCATCCCACAGATTCTCAATGATATTCAGGTCTGGGGACTGGGATGGCCATTCCAGAACATTGTACTTGTTCCTCTGCATAAATGCCTGGGTAGATTTTGAGCAGTGTTTTGGGTCGTTGTCTTGTTGAAATATCCAGCCCCGGCATAACTTCAACTTTGTGACTGATTCTTCAACATTATTCCCAAGAATCTGCTATATTGAGTGGAATCCATGCGACCCTCAACTTTAACAAGATTCCCAGAACTGGCCACACAGCTCCACAGGATGATGGAACCCCCACCAAATTTTACTGTGGGTAGCAAGTGTTTTTCTTGGAACGCTGTGTTCTTTTGCCGCCATGCATAACGCCCCTTGTTATGACCAAATAACTCAATCTTTGTTTCATCAGTCCACAGCACCTTATTCCAAAATGAAGCTGGCTTGTCCAAATGTGCATTTGTGGCGTGTGTGCAGAAAAGGCTTCTTCCGCATCACTCTCCCGTACAGCTTCTCCTTGTGCAAAGTGCGCTGAATTGTTGAACGATGCACAGTGACACCATCTGTGGGCTGTTTTTGACCGTTCTCACCATCCTTCGCCTTTGCCTCTCCAATATTTTACTTGGCCTGCCAGTTCTGGCCTTAACAAGAACTGTGCCTGTGGTCTTCCATTTCCTCACTATGTTCCTCACAGTGGACACTGACAACTTACATCTCTGCGATAGCTTTTTGTAGCCTTCCCCTAAACCATAATGTTGAACAATCTTTGTGCCAAAATTTTTGCATAGCCTATTTTTCACATCTGATTTAATTTCATACAACTTAATATTGCTACACTAAAAATCTTTGTCTGGACAATACCCCAGTACTCCGATTTTATTCGAAAATGAATGGCATGCCACAGTGATCATTGTCTGTGACGACAGAGTCAATTATTATGCAGCCTCAGAGGGGTGCCCCAACTTTTGCATACGACTGTATATAAAAAAAGATCTCTTGTTAAAGATCGAGTTTTTACGTCAGTTCGAGTACTCGATTACTCATGCCAATCCCTATTACCTATAAGTACAAAAATAGCCATGCTTTTGGGTTATGACATGTATTAATTAAGTTATTTGTGGATATCTTCTAAACTACCCACAATGCACTATTTCCCAATGTCATATGGAGGATCTGTGCTACCATGTTCGTATGCAACAAAAATTAAAACTGGTTTGTAAGCTAGCTGGTAGATAACTCAAGCTGGCTAACGTCAGCCACACATCATGCTCTTCACAGACTTTGTGGATGTTTGATCTAGTTGGAACCCGTTAGCTCGGCAGGCTCTGGTGTCTTCTTTCTGTGTGATCAAATGAAAGAGAAAAATCATACCTGCTCGCTTTAATTGTGTAGTACCTCGAACTTAGCCTCTCCCGAGTCCATACGGGATTGCAGCAATGGGACAAGACTGTAACTACCAATTGGATATCACGAAATAGGGAAGGAAAAAAAGCATCTAGACATTATCTGCCATTTCTTTTAGACTAGCAATTGGTTTTCAATAGCGGAGATTTGTATAAACCTTGCTTTCTGTCTCTCTGATATTTGCAATATTGTTTCAATATTGAAACTCGATCTCCAGCTATGCCATAGTAATGAACGTGTTGGGTTTGGGAATCGGGACGAGACAGACAGCCTTTCTCAGCCAGACGAAATCATGAATCAGCATAATTTTTATGGATATATCCAAAGAAATGTCAATAGAAAACAGCTTAAACAAATACAAATGAAACTACTTTGCTGTATTTATGGCTGCACAATTTGCCTTGACTGCAAGTTAGCCGTAGAAGGGATAGCTAGCAAGCAAGGAATATGAATTTTGTCAGCCAGTATGGCAATAGAACATTTAGAACAAACGACTGGGTCGTGTCCATAGATACAGAACAAAATAACGTAACGACTGGGTCGCATCTCTGGCAACCGAACTAATTGAACGAACAACTTGCCAGCTTGGCTAGCAACCCTAGATTTGTCTCAGAACTATATCTCATGGAAGGATGAAATAGTATGAATAAATCCACCAAAATAATGTTTTGAATGAAAATATGTCAATCATTATTTGAATATGTTGGTAACCTGTATAAAAGTGATAATGCCCTCGAAGCCGGTGTTTGGAGGATAATTGGCACGGTTTGCCTAACAACACCCATGCCAATTTATCCTCCAAAAAACAGCTTTGAGGGCATTATTACTACTATTCAAACGATTTGGTTTAATTTGAAGTTATTTCTGTTGGAGTTTACATTATAGGGCTGGCTTGCCAGGTCCTCCATTTTTTTAGGTAATAACTCGAAAAACAGAAAAGTGAGGTGTAACTTTGCATTGGGACTTTTGATATGTATAATAATACAAATCCATATGTTACATGTGGTTACGTTTATGCTACCTACCCTTTAAAATCCAACATTTGGATTGAAGGTAGCAGTGCTTGGGGCTGTGTGTGGCTCTCCATGTGGGTGTTTTGAGAGAGAAAGACACAGAGAACCAATTAGTAAAAGCACCTTCATTATCGATGCATCGTGCCGACAACATCAAAAAGCCTCCCCAGAGTTCCTGCAGATGCAAAAGTAATCAGGTGTGATGTAAAATGGAGGACCAGGCATGCCAGCCTATTCTCTATAATGTAAAATCCTACAGAAATAACTTCAAATTAAACCAAATCGTTTGCACTCAATTACAATTTCAGCCAATCAGTTTGCAAAGTTGCTAGCAAACTAGCCTGCTAACATTAGCCTGTTAACATTATGTTACAATTACATGAGTCAGCCAGTTGCTATCAAAACCTATCTTACAGATACATTAAAGTAAACAAGTTTTGGAAATACCTAACGCCATCTAGTTATCAAATAATGTTACGGGCATATGCAGTTATCTTAGCCATCACGCCAACCAGCTAAAGTTAACTATTTTAGCCTGCTAACTAGCCTAGCTACCCAACCACCACTGTTGACAAGCCAAAGAACAACACCAACTACTCTACCACAGGCAGGAACCCAGAGAACACGGACAGAACACACACAAAAAAAGCCAGCAGATATAAAGTAGAGAGAGCAGAGACTTACTGATTGATGGTTGAATTAGCTACCAAAGCAGAGCCAAGGAGAGACGCGCTTCAGAGGCGAGGCCATTTCACCGACCAAGGGAGAGTCAGCTAATCCAATAGTGATATAGTGAGGTAAATCCAAAATAGGAATATTCCAGTGGCAATAATCCAAAAGTGGCATTCTGCACAGAAAATGAAGGCAAGAGTCAACTATAAGACAACAAACAATGTTGCTAATTTATGTCAGGCTCTGGCCATGGTCAGAGCCTGACAGATCTAAATTCTAGATCTATGTGTTTTTCATTTTGTGTTGAATCCCCAATTGGAGACAGCTGTGAGACGTTGTCTCTGATTGGGGATTCTATTTAAGTTGCTCAACCACACACGTTTGTGTGGGTCATTGTTAGAGGTACGTCTCATGTCACAGTTAAAGTAAGTGTGTGCGCCGTTTTCATTGTTTTGTTGTGTTGTGTTATAGTTCGTGACATTTAAAGTTTAGAGTGAAAATAAACATGTCGAACTATCGCTGCGCTGCGCCTTGGTCTCTCTTTACACCCACTCGTGACAGAATGACCCACCAAAACGAGACCAAGCAGCGTTCGATGGAGGAGAGCTGGTGTCCGGAGCAAAGGCGCCGTCGCCATGGAAAGGGTCGACGGGCCAGAACCAGAAAGGCGAAGGACCAGCCAGGAGCCCAGAAGAACCCCCAAACTGTTTTTTGGGGGGGCTATGGGGGTGGTCGGGGATCGATGGTGAAGAGCCCCGGCCACTGCACTCGTGGGGGATCCAGGAGGAGCCCCTACAGCCATGGGAGCAGAGGTACGGAGAGGAGTCGGAGGAAAACGACGACTATGTGCCTTTGTTCCCTCACTCGTGGGGGCTCCCGATGGAGTCCTCACAGGAAGGGGATTGGCGATGGAGAGAGGAAGATCTGGGCAGTCGCAGCCCTCCAACGCCAGTTCCCAACGCGGTGCCTCCAGCGTCGGCCCAGAGTCAGGTACGGTCCGTGCTTGCTCCGCGCACCACACCATCGGTGCGCGCTCACAGCCCGGCACCATCCGTGCCGACTTCGCGCACCACACCATCGGTGCCCAGACAAAGCACGGAGAGGCTGGAGGAAGAGGATCGCCCACCACTTCGTCTTCCAACGATTCAGGATAGAGAGAAACCCGAGGGGTTTTATGAATACCCGAAGGAGGAACAGACGAGGTGGTGGAGAGCCTGGGTTGCTCTTCCACTGGAGAAGCAGACGGACCCGCTGCTGATAGAGATAGAGGAGGAGGAGGACTTTGGGCGCCGATATGCTCTAGTGAACAGGCTGATGGATATGCGGGAGCAGGCTTCTGAGCAGGCGAAGGCCCGCAGCACGGAGCCTCCAGTGAAGGTCAGCAGCCCAGAACCTCCAGCGAAGGCCCGCAGCCCTGAGCCTCCAGCGAAGGCCCGCAGCCCTGAGCCTCCAGCGAAGGTCAGCAGCCCTGAGCCTCCAGCGAAGGTCAGCAGCCCTGAGCCTCCAGCGAAGGTCAGCAGCCCTGAGCCTCCAGCGAAGGTCAGCAGCCCTGAGCCTCCAGCTCAGGGCTGCTGAGTCCGCGCCTTAGAGGGGGGGTACTGTCAGGCTCTGGCCATAGGGAGTACCTTTTGGCCATGGTCAGAGCCTGACAGATCTAGATTCTAGATCTATGTGTTTTTCATTTTGTGTTGAATCCCCAATTGGAGACAGCTGTGAGACGTTGTCTCTGATTGGGGATTCTATTTAAGTTGCTCAACCACACACGTTTGTGTGGGTCATTGTTAGAGGTACGTCTCATGTCACAGTTAAAGTAAGTGTGTGCGCCGTTTTCATTGTTTTGTTGTGTTGTGTTATAGTTCGTGACATTTAAAGTTTAGAGTGAAAATAAACATGTCGAACTATCGCTGCGCTGCGCCTTGGTCTCTCTTTACACCCACTCGTGACAATTTAGCACCTATGTCGTTATGTTTTGTTGTGTTGTGTTATAGTTCGTGACATTTAAAGTTTAGAGTGAAAATAAACATGTCGAACTATCGCTGCGCTGCGCCTTGGTCTCTCTTTACACCCACTCGTGACAATTTAGCACCTATGTCGTTATATTTACCACATTTTCAGACTCATCCAGAAACTTTTATTGATAAGAGGTTAGCTACTTTTCAGGCTTCCTTTGGGGAATTTTTCCACAGAGTTTCTATGGTTTTGATAGCATTTAGAAACTTTTCACATCCAATTCTGCCGCACCAAGAGTGGAACAACATGTCTGTGTAACAGAAGTCACAGCACACACAGGCTGAAAATGTTGGAGACCACAGCTGTGCCACCAAATTGGTGCTGTGACGTTGTTGCGGCACACATCTAGCGACAATTCAAGGAGCCGATTTACACTGAACAATTTTTGGCAACACTGATGGTGATCAGAGGAAGGCTCCAGACAGATGGAAACGATCACAACACCACAGTCAGTCAGCTACTGTAGCGTGCTAGTACTAAACAATTAGAGCAGACAAGACAAAAACTATTTTTAAAAAAGTTCTACAGTTGCACCATCGAGAGCATCCTGACTGGTTGCATCAGTGCCTGGTATGGCACCTGCTCGACCTCCAACCGCAAGGCACTACAGAGGGTACGGCCCAGTACATCACTGGGGCCAAGCTTCCTGCCATCCAGGACCTCTATACCAGGCGGTCAGAGGAAGGCCCTAAAAATTGTCAAGGACTCCAGCCACCCCAGTCATAGACTGTTCTCTCTGCTACCACATGGCAAGCGGTACCAGAGCACCAAGTCTAGGTCCAAAAGACTTCTTAACAGCTTCTACCCCCAAGCCATAAGACTCCTTAACAGCTAATCAAATGGCTACCCGGACTATTTACACTGCTGCTACTCTCTGTTTAATATCTATACATAGTCACTTTAACTCTACCCACATGCACATATTACCTCAATTACCTCAACTAACCTATGCCCCCACACATTGACTCTGTACCTGTACCACCTGTATATAGCCTTGCTACTGTTATTTTCCTGCTGTTGTTGGTTAAGGGCTTGTAAGTAAGCATTTTACTGTAAGGTCTACACCTGTTGTATTCTGCGCATGTGACAAATAAAATTTGATTTGATTTTCCACTTTCCTTTTGAGCCAGAGGCAAGCCTGCCAGTCAGAAAATGTCATGTTCAGGTTCTCTATCATAAGCCATCTCCAGTGTCATTTTAGAGAATTTGTCAGTATGTCCAACCGGCCTCACAACCACAGACCATGTGTATGGCATCGTTTGCTGATGTCAACGTTGTGAACAGAGTGCCCCATGGTGGTGGTGGGGTTATGGTATGGGCAGGCATAAACTACAGACAATGAACACAATTGCATTTTATTGATGGCAATTTGAATGCACAGAGATACTGTGACGAGATCCTGAGGCCCATTCATCCACCGCCATCACCTTATGATCTGTACACAATTCCTGGAAGCTGTAAATGTCCCAGTTCTTCCTTGGCCTGCGTACTCACCAGACATGTCACATATTGAGCATGTTTGAGTTGCTTTGGATCGACGTGTACGACAGAGTGTTCCAATTCTTGCCAATATCCACCAACTTCGCACAGCCATTGAAGAGGAGTGGGACCACATTCCACAGGCCACAATCAACAGCCTGATCAAGTGTATGCAAAGGAGATGTGTCGTGCTGCATAAGACAAATTGTGGTCACACCAGATACTGACTGGTTTTCTGATCCATGCCACTACCTTTTTTTTAAGGTAACTGACCAACAGATGCATATCTGTATTCTCAGTCATGTGAAATCCATAGATTAGGGCCTAATTTATTTATTTATATGAACTGTAACTTTGAAATTGTAGCATGTTGCGTTTATATTTTTGTTCAGTATATATTCAGAAACGTCAAGTTTTTAAGTTACTTTACCTGTGGACCCTGGATGTAGAGACGTGAAATCTTGCGATCGTGTTTCAGGCAGCATATTTTCAAGGGGGAGGTACAGAGGCGTAGCATCTAAGGTAATTTCCCGCCCCATGGGTGTGTCTATGCAGGATACCGGCGAGCGCGCTGTATCCACCTGCCAATGCGTCTCCCCTTCAGTTGCCTACAGAGCTGTGTTGAGTGCGGCGTTTCAACTTTAGCAACTGCTACATTTCAAGGAATAACGCTCTTTATGACAACAACAAAGTGGAATTGTACACAATAGACCGAGACAAGAGCTGAGAGGAGAAAACTATTGCAAGCTTAAGTGATTAACATGTTAATTTGGATCCTATAGATTTGTTACAACGAATCGTGCAGGATCTCCGATGCTTCATTCGTAGGCTACACTGGTGACAGAGAAGGAGTAGGATTTTGAATAGGATTTTGTTTACTACCTTCTCAATTACTTTTATAACTGTATTCAACACAATTTCCACCGGGCAATAATAACCAGGTAGGCACAACTGTAGGCTACTTTATTTATCTCTAATCTTTTGATGCATAGGGCCTACGCATTTTCAGTTAAACCATGGACTCATATGTCCATGTTGAATTATTTATTCTCCTAAGAGATTACAGTCAAAACACAATGGATCCAGTAATTGAGTCGAACAATAATTGGTTAATTAGGCCTATTGACTATAATGTAGCCTGTTACTATTTTAAGTCCACTGATTTAAGTGTAACCAAATAAGTAGCTAATGCTTTGTGTAATCAAATCCCGTTTTATTGGTTTATGTTTATTGTTATTATTATAACGTTAATCGTTATAATTTTTTGGGTATTTTGGCGTCATGAGGAACAATATAGCCTAAGCTTTCAGTCCCCGTCGTAGACTATCGCATTATATTAGCCTTAATAAGCCCGTTTTGATTTATTGCAGATTCCTCTGCATTTCAAACTTCTGTGGGAGCTCTTGCATGGTCTTTTGGGCTACTTCTCACGAGCGTCGCAAGAAGCGAGCATTTTATAGCGCTCGAGTTTCTTTATCCAACAGGCTGTTGAAACCTGTGTTCCTATTAGTGGGTGGTTTCAAACAGTCAATATACTGTTGTTATTCGGTTATAACACAAGCATTTCTCCAGTTAAAGCCAGCATAATATTTTAAGAGTTGCCTAATGTAACTTATATTGCACAGACTTATTCCAGTTCATTTAGTAACCTAAATCTCATTCCCAACGGAATAAGGAATGTTTAGCAATAACAATGTCGTATAATTTTAAACCCGGTCACGCTTTATTTTGGCAAAATGGTATGCTATAATTTCAATTTTACGCTTGGAGCTCTATCCTAACCTGGAGGGTTGAGGCTCTCGTTGGGAACTTGATCCTAAATCCCTTCGTGGCAGCTTGACCTCATACCCTGTTGACCCGCGTTTACGAGCAGAACAGTGCCATGCAGGAGGGATTAGATGGCAAAAAATGTCTTTAAGTAGCCTTTATGGGCTGAAAACATCATAAATCAGACTTAATATTTACACTATCTCTACGTACGTGGTGTTTTGTTAAAGTATCCACAGTAGGCTATCCATAGGCTATTATGCCACCTTAAACGTCGCACGTTTTATTATTGAAGATGTCATTGTGCTAGGCCTGCGTAAAATATCTCCACATAACAGACTCATTCACTGGGCTTAAAAGTAGGCCTATATGCGTGCATGAGTATTATTATTTTGCACGGGTGACTGGGTAGCGGTTAGCGGGTGTGGGGCAGACCGGCCAGACCTACGTTTTCTAGGGATTGTATGTGGTAACACCTCTGGTGCTCTTTGCTCTCCGGGGTCTGCGAAAACGCGGGAGAGGAGGGAACTGTGAAGTGGTGCGTTATAGAATGGGACGATGGGGATGTTGCGGTGTCTCAAGAGTAAAATTAGATTCATGGAGTGGGAGGGTGTAGAATAGTTGAGGGGGAAACTGTAGTCCAATGTGAACGAACACCGAGCCCGGACCGCGCCCCAACAATTCCATCCCTACATTGACACCGGCTTATTACCTACCTGGGAAGATAGGAGACTGCAGGCCTGGTCTTTGATGTATCCCCCTCAACAACACTCCCCTTTTTTATAAGAAGAGGGACAGTGAAAGTTTGAATTTTATGATAAATATCCTCAACATGGATGCATAAACATTCATTTAGTGTTGATAGTTACAACATGCAACACCTTTTCGTGAAGAATGGCACATATGGTTGCTTATCTCTGCTTATTATTGCAACCCCAGAAGGAGTTAGTAGGTCCAGTATGTTGCAGGTGTGAGTATGGGGGTGTGGTACAGAGCTGATCACTCTCTCTCTCTCTCTCTCTCTCACTCTCTCTCTCTCTCTCTCCAGCTAACTGGACTTTTTCTCCTCTGTTTCTGGAAGCAGAGGGACCATGCTGTGGGACAAACTGTGGTGGTTGTCCACCTTGCTGGCCCTGTTGGCCGAGGCACTGCCCACACTGTCCAATGAGTTCCTCTCTGCCCCTCGGGTTTTCCTCTCCTTCAAAGGTAAGACAAACTCACACTTTCAGATATCTCACATAGTTTGTGTGGTTCTCTGTGACTCTGAAAACAGGTGGATAGAATTTCCTTGTTTGTGAGCTCAACCCTTGAAATGTTTTATTAATTATAATCCATTTATTTCACATTTCCTGTTGCTGCAGGATTATTTCCCTGCTGTAGCAAACAGGCTCAAATTAAGATCCTACATCTGTAGGCTAATAATGAGGTGGACCCTGGGGTGGAGCTCAAAGGAGCGGAGGCCTCGCAAAGCCTCCAGATTACTTTAAATCCTCATCACCTCATCTGGGGACTGAGTTTGTAGAATTGGGCAACCTGAGTCTCTCTCTCTCTCTCTCTCTCTCTCTCTCTCTCTCTCTCTCTCTCTCTCTCTCTCTCTCTCTCTTTCTTTCTTTTATTTTTATTTGTATTTTAAATGTTTGTTTTTTTTCCTTGCCTACCTGCCTGTTTTCAGTCTCTAATCGAGTTTGTTTTCACAACGCATTGGTTTCACAATCACACTGCTCCAAATTGGTAATTTCTTTCCAATTCCCTTTCAATTAGTTCCTTTTTTGTTTTTAATTGGTTTTTGAGAGACCTATATGCTTGACAGAGCAGCTTCACTTTATTGGTGACTAGAATTGAACACGAGCAGCACATTTTCTAATTGTGTCATTTTGGCTCACGCTGAGGGGAATTGCTTTTAAATGTGCCCATATTGATTTCTTTATGGACCTTGGTGAGCCACATTTTTTGCTACACATTTTAAAAAGCATATCCATGGGGGGCAAGATTCCTTGGAGCTTGCCAAGGGGGCTTAGCTGAATTTTAACAAGTGTGTATCTAACCTCTTAAATATGCAACTAATCTAGATTCCGACGCTCCAAGCTTTACACAACCTCTAGAACCTACGATTTCATGCGGGCGATCACTGTCTATTGGAGCAGTTGTGGTACAGTACGTTGTGGACTGTTTTTCCAAAATGTGAATCCTAACCTGTGGCATTAGTGTTACCTCTGGCTAATTCCACGAGTGTGGTTTGGTGGTCCAAAAGTATTCTTTAATCTGGTTGGTCTATTGTCAAACACTAAGGTTAAAACCTTCACCTCCACTTTCAATGTCAGACTTGTAGACAGTTTCTTATAAACCCTTTTTTTAATGTAATGTTTTGTGTTATTATATGTCATAATCTTGGATGAGTTTTAGTAGCTGTTGACCACCTGCTGGTCATCAGAGTGGTTAGACTTTGGCCAGTCCTATCTGCTGAGGACTCAGACTGTCAGACGGCTTAACTAAAGCTAGTTGGGGAGTTTGTTTTGTATGTCTGGCATCATTGATTGCTTTGAAGCTGCGTCTGGGTGCCTTGCAACACAGACACACATATATTTGCATTAGCTGTGTGTATAAACATAAAAGCATAGACATGGCATGCACCTAAAACATCAACATTCAGAGTAAAGGGTGGGGGCCATTAGAGAGAATTGATTTCCTTTGGATGATGACTTGAGTGCTTGAAGGCTCCTGCTACATGCAGAGGAAAGATGGATGCGTCCATCAGTCAACTCACTCAGGGAACCTGCGCTACAGACGATCTCACAGAGACCTTGGTCTGCCAGACTGATGCATCTAAGATGTATAGGAGGCAGTTTCAGTTAATGCTACTACGCTGGTTGAATACATATTCAAGTCATATTAGTTCACATTGCCATTTACTGTCTCTTTTTCACAGGTAAAAACCAAGGTTCTATTTTCATATATAATGTTTTAAATCTCTAATCTTCTGTTGTTTTTTCCTGAGCGGAGAGAGAAAAGCCTTCTGCTACATGAGTGAAAGAGTTAAGGATTTACATGCTAGCTAGCCGTTACATAACTCCACTGTGACATGACAGCACATTCCCAATGATTATTTCCCAGCACAACGGTTATGAAAAAACACAAAGCAAAATGCTCTCTAGGGAATTGTAATGTTGTTTAAAATTTAGTTTTCTATCATTCTGAGCTATAAATTGTTATCATTTTTATTTATTCAATTGACATTTTTCTCCCAAGTATTGATTCAGATGTTTTTTTGTTGTTGAGTTAAAGTCCCAGATCTGTCTATAGTTTCTGTTGAATGTCCCTATCAGCACTGAGCTCTCTATGTAAGTTTCTATCAGTTGTCCGTAGTTTATAGTGAGGTCTATAAAAGCAGCCAGTGAGGGGGTCAGAGCCGGTGCAGGGCTGTGAGTTATCACTCCTGATAAGGGAAGAGTAAACAGCAGCTGAGAGTAAAGGAATGTCCACTCAGGACTCGTAAGCATCAATCATCTCCCACACTGCTTTAGTAGTATGAGATGAATGGTGAAGAAAACAGGCATGCACACCATTTTACATCTATTGTATTGGGAGAAAAAATGCTCCCAGTTAGTCACACACACAAAAACACACATGCACGCTCGCATACACGTTAAACGGCTTTTCTAAATGCGTATCGCAGGCTGGTTATCAAACACGTGTTAAGGTTATGAAGATAAAGTGGGCGCTTAGGTTTTCAAAGAACAGAGAGTGTGTTTACAGACGTCGTTGTTGGACGTTGTAATACAATGTTACAACACAAACAAAGTATTAAGTGTACCCTTTGTCATCTTTATTTGTAAAGAGTTAATAGGACTGACTGGTTTCAGCCTCTGAGAGAATATCTCCTATATTTATCCTCAAACAAGCTCTATAATCACATGCTATTTCAGGGTGTGGGGCTCCTCTGGGGTCGTGACCCCCAAAACAGGAGCCAGTCACACTAACTGCACCCATACACACACACACACACACACACACACACACACACACACACGCTGGGAGATTGGGAGCATATTAGCTAGTTAATAGCTTGTTACGCTAATCTTCAGTCACATTCAAATGTGTTTAACGTTGTTTTCTTTTTGCCTTTGGTTCAGGGTGAAACACCTGGAAACAAAGTTGGTGGTGAGTGAGGGAGGAAAAAATAACACTGTAAATGGGAGAGAAAACGCAGAGCCAGACAGTCATATAATTGGACTATTTCTCATACAGAATCTCAAGGTTATTTCAACTTCCTCTGGCTTCTCTCTTCCTTTATCACATAACATAATGGTTAAGTGATTATCACAGTAGCACAAAGAGCTCAGTGTTAGCTCACCTCTCCTGTCTGTGCTCTCAGGGTGGAATATATTAACACACAGATCAGATCAGGCTATATTTCTGCTTCCCTATTATTTGAAATAGGCTTCTACTCACAGTGAACTTCACTTCGACTTCACTCAGTGTTTCTCTATGGCTCTACCATTACAACAGCCCAGGTTTCTTAGATTAAAGAAAGAACTGTGGGCGGACATGCAGACATGGTAAGAGAGGAAAGCCTATTCATGGTTAAATGCCTTGCTGGAGGTGCTCTCTCAGCTTTCCGCCTGCCTGTGGTTACTTACTATACTGTATGGGTTGTCTGAAACCCTTGCTGACGTGTCTGCTGAAAGAGAGAGCATTATGGCAGTCTATTTGTGCGCTGTCTGTCTGTCTGTCTGAGAGCCAGCGTTGAGCTGAGCTTTCCACCCCTGTCAGGGCCTAAGAGAGAGAGATGGCCAGCCAAGAAAGAAAGGCAAAAGTGAGACGGGGAAAAGGCCACAGTCAGGTCTCCATGTAATGGACACGAGGTGGGAATGTGTGTGTGTGGTGTTGGTGTGGGTGGGTGTCTGTGAGAGTGAAACGGAGAGAGTTAGATGCCCATGCCCAGACTGGCAGAGTTTATCTCCCTCCATCTCTCTCCCAGGCTCCTATTTAGTTGGGTCAATTGTGACACTGGAGCCAGAGCTAAGTGCCACCAGCCTTACCATAACAGAGGCCCACGGCAATCAATGAGCCGCTGGAAGCTTGTCCACAACTAACCTGCCAAGAGACAGTCTCAAGGTGACTCTGCCCACTGCCTTTCCAAGTCTTTCTGGGCAGAACAAAACCTTCCCTGGGCTCCAGACAGACAGGCAGGCAGGCAGGCAGGCAGGCAGGCAACGGCTGGTTCAATAACTGTTGTTGTAGTTGCTGTTTTAAAACAATGGTTCACTTAAGATGACAAGAAGCTTTGTCAAGGAATAAAAACCACTGGGGAGACTGTGTCTGGGTCTACAGTTATGTCTTCTACTTGGGATTACTCACAGTTCATTTTCATAGCAGGTAGAGGCAGCTGCTATTTGTCTAAGAGCTCATTTGATTAACTGGTCTTAAAGTTCATTATGGTTCCATGACATTAAACCACATGATCAGGTACAGGCAAGACGTGTCAGAATGACAGCAGAACACATTTCAGTCTTTTTATATCTTGATGATTTGCATAATTACCTGACTATTTATGGGAACACTCCCACCTCCACAAGACAGATTCACCTAACCCACCTGACACGGAGAGCCACTGCTGTTAGGAAAGGATGGAGAGTTCTATGTAAGACATACTATGTAAGTAAGAGGCAGGGGACATACTGCACCTAGTACATCAGTGTGAAAGGCCCCTGCCTGCCTGCAATCCTCTCCTCTCCTTGCTCAGACTGCGCTATTCCACCCCATTACTCTGCACAGATATGCCATGTCATATCTAATCTGCATCCCACCTCCCTCCCTCCCTCCCTCCCTCCCTCCCTCCCTCCCTCCCTCCCTCCCTCCCTCCTTCCCTCCCTCCCTCTCCCTCACTCCGCTCTGCCAGCTGTGCATGTATACAGCGTTTATATTAGATTCTCAGCACTGTCCGGGATAGCAGATGTTTAATACATGTAAGCAGCATTTTTGCTGAATGGGCTCAGACAAGTCAAGTGCAGTGAGTCCTTGGGTCACGATGGGTGCTCTGGTATTTTAGTTCAAGGCAGCATTCAGTGAGTCTGTGCTTGTCCACTGATCTATAAGTTGGGGGTGGTGAATGGAGTTCTCTTCTACTGAACATTTTTCAAAGACCTGAGATATAAAGGCAGTCATAGAGTGAAGGGGAGGTACTAGTCTGCTGCCATCGCTGACCATCACTGACCATCACTGACCATGCTGATCATCACTGACCATGCTGACCATCACTGACCATCGCTGAACATCGCTGACCATTGCTGACCATCACTGACCATCACTGACCATGCTGACCATCACTGACCATGCTGACCATCACTGACCATCACTGACCAGGATGACCATCACTGACCATCGCTGACCATGCTGACCATTGCTGACCATGCTGACCATCACTGAACAGGCTGACCATCACTGACCATGCTGACCATCACTGACCATGCTGACCATCACTGACCATGCTGACCATCGCTGACCATCGCTGACCAGGCTGACCATGCTGACCATCGCTGACCAGGTTGACCATTGCTAACCATTGCTAACCATTGCTAACCATCGCTGAACATGCTGACCATCGCTGAACAGGCTGACCATCGCTGACCATGCTGACCATCACTGACCATGCTGACCATCGCTGACCAGGCTGACCATGCTGACCATTGCTAACCATCGCTGAACATGCTGACCATTGCTGAACATGCTGACCATCGCTGAACATGCTGACCATCACTGAACATGAACTGCCTTTTTATCTCTCAGGTCTTTAAAAAATTATTTAAAAAAACAGAATTATATTCGGTGGCTGTGGCATGCAAGCCTGCAGCAAACATTATTACCTTGATGGCTGTGTCTCTCTCTAGACTGATTATTCAAGGACGGAAAACAGAAGGTGACACCAAATATGGTGTCTTTCCTGTCTCTGTTTCTCCAAATATGGTGTCTTTCCTGTCGCTGTTTCTATAGTGTCTTTCCTGTCTCTGTTTCTATAGTGTCTTTCCTGTCTCTGTTTTTATAGTGTCTTTCCTGGGAGGAGAGGTAGAGGGAGGGAGGAGAGGGAGAGGGAGTCAGAGGGAGGGATGAGAGGCGGATGAAAGGGAGAGGCAGAGGGAGGGGAGGCAGAGGGAGGGAAGATAGGCAGAGGGAGGGCGGAGAGGCAGAGGGAGGGCGGAGAGGCAGAGGGAGGGAGGGAGGGAGGAGAGGGAGGGGAGGGAGGGAGGAGAGGAGAGGTAGAGGGAGGGAGGGAGGGGAGGCAGAGGGAGGAATAAAAGGCAAAGGGAGCGAGGGGAGGGAGAGGAAGGGAGGGAAGGCAGAGGGTGGGAGGAGAGGCGGAGGGAGGAGAGGAAGAGGCAGAGGGAGGGACGAGAGGCAGAGGGAGGAGAGGCAGATGGAGGGAGGAGAGGCGGAGGGGAGGGAGGGAGGGAGGGAGGAGAGGCAGAGGGAGGGAGGGAGGGAGGATAGGCAGAGGGAGGGAGGGAAGGGAGGGGAGGCAGGGAGGAAGGGTTTGACATACCAGCTCTTTCACAGCGTCAATGTCACAGTACCTAGGATCACAGGTCTGAGGGAAAATAGAGCTTGTTTAATCTTCTCTGTTCTGTGTCGTCTTATGTCAGCCCTGTTGTATAATAATGAATCTGACTGCTGCTACAGTACTATCATATAGCTATGATCCCTGGCTTTCCCCCTCAAAGTGAAAGAAAGACATATTCTTCTCAATCAAAGGGAACGAACAGCAAATGAAAAGCAGGCAGGCTGATGCTGTTTATACCAGTTCGAGCAGAGTATTTCATGATAGCAGGCGACAGTGACGAGACAGAGCCCATAACTAAATTCTTAATCATGCTGCAATCTCTCTCCGTGGAGTTATAAAGGCACGCCATCCAAATTAAATCATAATTACTCAGTTTTTATTATTCTTAATCTGCGTCGTGGGATAGCCAGGCATTTTAATCAAAATCAGAACTGTTCCCCTGTACAGGGAAAGGACAGATTCCCTCATCTCAGGGATCAGCTCATCTTAACGTAGCCCAGTCTATGGACAGGCCACAGAGAGGAATGGGCGCTGAGGTGGCATGACATGGAGGGGGCACTGTTGAACCGGATAGACAGACGGACGGACGGGAGAGACAATGGGGTGTGGAGGGAAGTTAAGATGGAGAGAGAGAAGGGGAAGGAGTCGTCAGGTCCAGAGTCTGGAGAGAGAGACTCACATACACACACTACACTCTCCCATATTCTCCTCGTTCTCACACTACACTCTCCCATATTCTCCTCGTTCTCACACTACACTCTCCCATATTCTCCTCGTTCTCACATTACACTCTCCCATATTCTCCTCGTTCTCACACTACGCTCTCCCATATTCTCCTCATTCTCACACTGCACTCTCCCATATTCTCCTCGTTCTCACACTACACTCTCCCATATTCTCCTCGTTCTCACATTACACTCTCCCATATTCTCCTCGTTCTCACACTACACTCTCCCATATTGTCCTCGTTCTAACACTACACTCTCCCATATTCTCCTCGTTCTAACACTACACTCTCCCATATTCTCCTCGGTCTCACACTACACTCTCCCATATTCTCCTCGTTCTCACACTACACTCTCCCATATTCTCCTTGTTCTCACATTACACTCTCCCATCTTCTCCTCGTTCTCACACTACACTCTCCCATATTCTCCTCGTTCTCACACTACACTCTCCCATATTGTCCTCGTTCTAACACTACACTCTCCCATATTCTCCTCGTTCTCACACTACACTCTCCCATATTCTCCTCGTTCTCACATTACACTCTCCCATATTCTCCTCGTTCTCACACTACACTCTCCCATATTCTCCTCGTTCTCACACTACACTCTCCCATATTGTCCTCGTTCTAACACTACACTCTCCCATATTCTCCTCGTTCTCACACTACACTCTCCCATATTCTCCTCGTTCTCACACTACACTCTCCCATATTCTCCTCGTTCTCACACTACACTCTCCCATATTCTCCTCGTTCTCACACTTTCTTTCTTTACTCCGTTTCTCTCTATTTCCCCCACATTAATTTAACCTTTCAACAGTTTTCCCTCCCCATTACTTGTATGCTCCCTAGGGCATGTACGGTATGATAACTGATGTTGTATGATAACTGCTTTATGTACCCTTTATGAAGTTGATTCATGTGTGTATCTGTGGAATTATGTTTTTCTGCCAACCACGGAAACACCAGATCGGATACAGCTTTTCTGGTTTTCCCATAGTGTGGTTTTTAGTTTCCCCAATACATTCAATGTTTTTTTCAGAATGCAATATCACATGTAGATCATAGTCTTCTTCACATGGGGCCACTTTGGCATGCTTGATAAATGGCCCGTTGTTTCACGCTCCCTGCTGTGCAAAGGGTTTCAGCGCTCAGCAGGGGTGAGAGACTGCCGCTCTCTGATGGATTTGTCTGAGTGTGTGTGTGTGTGTGTGTGTGTGTGTGTGTGTGTTTGTGTGTTCATGTCTCTTGACAGACCGGATAAAAATAGGCTTTAGCCTCAGTAGTACATGCAGCGATGTTGTCGTCTCGTTTTTTCTAGACCATTCAAAGCAGGACCAAGGAGTGCTGTACATTCAGACATCCACAATGGCCATGTTAGGAGGTGTTTTGTTTTCACATGCAGTTAACCATTGACCATAGGCATCAATGATCTTCTGACCATTGTTCCTTTTGACCCTTGCAGATCCTTTGCTTCTGATGAAAAAGTGCGGAGGCAGAGGCTTTAGAGTAAACCTCAGCCCCTGAGGTGGAAAGGGGAGGGATAGAGGATGAGGGGAGCATTTGCAGATGAAAGGCACAGAGAGAGATGATAATGGAGTTTTCAAGAAGTGTTTCTCTTAAGAGTCAAAGTGACAGAGAAGGAGGAGGATGACTGCTTGAATATTCATCGAGCATGTGTGTGTGTGTGTGTGTGTCTGGAATGTTAGAGGTGGAGTGTGACAGTGACAGTACTTGGCTTGGTTGCCATAGCAGCGTTGCTTTTACTACCTGTCACTTGTCCTCTCAAACAAACCAAACTGATTTCAAATTACTCTCTTCAGAGGGAAAATGAATGCAATCTCTGTATTGGTCTTATTTCCCCTGGTGTTTGTTGTCGTGTCTGCACACAGATGAAGTCTGAAAGATAAATGGGAACTTTAAATGGATTTAACCCTCATAATTCCATATTGGGAATGTGATTGGGGTTGAGGTTGGTGTGTATGTAGGCTTTGTGAGACAGAGAGAGATGGATAGGAGAAAGTGGAAGAGTAGATTCCTCAAGGACACACACAAACCCCATGGGTCCTCCAGATGCGAGCCCTGTGTGTGTGTGTGGGAGTTCTCTGGGGGTTAGCGGTCAAGGCTTGACCCCAGGGATAAAATTAAGGGGGCGGGGGTGATAGGGGTCAAGGCTTGACCCCAGGGCTAAAATTAAGGGGGCCGGGGTGATAGGGGTCAAGGGCACCTCTCTGTTGCCCTGCTAGCGCTGTTTATCCAACCATCTGTCTGTCAGGGCTAGGTTCTGTTACCATGATGTTGCTGAGACATGGCCATTGCATATTCAAAGACAGACAGCGTTTGGAAGGGGGGAGACAGAGACCTTCACCTGGCATAGGGAGGACAGCTTGCTGGCTATCTTATTAGAGATACTGGTTATGTCTGGGGAGTAGGGAGGACAGCTGACTGGCTATCTTATTAGAGATACTGGTTATGTCTGGGGAGTAAAGAGGACAGCTGACTGGCTATCTTATTAGAGATACTGGTTATGTCTGGGGAGTAAAGAGGACAGCTGACTGGCTATCTTATTAGAGATACTGGTTATGTCTGGGGAGTAAAGAGGACAGCTGACTGGCTATGTTATTAGAGATACTGGTTATGTCTGGGGAGTAGGGAGGACAGCTGACTGGCTATCTTATTAGAGATACTGGTTATGTCTGGGGAGTAGGGAGGACAGCTGACTGGCTATCTTATTAGAGAACAATAGTACACAAGTATAAACACCATGGGACCACGCAGCTGTCATACCGCTCAGGAAGGAGACGCATTCTGTCTCCTAGAGATTAACGTACTTTGGTGCGAAAAGTGCAAATCAATCCCAGAGCAACAGCAAAGGACCTTGTGAAGATTCTGGAGGAAACAGGTACAAAAGGATCTATATATCCACAGTAAAACAAGTACTATATCGACATAACCAGAAAGGCCGCTCAGCAAGGAAGAAGCCACTTTTCCAAAACCCCATGTGCAGTTGCAAACCAAATACTATGGTTTGCAACTGCACATGGGGACAAAGATTGTACTTTTTGGAGAAATGTCCTCTGGTCTGACGAAACAAAAACAGAACTGTTAGGCCATAATGACCATCGTTATGTTTGGAGGAAAAAGGGGGATGCTTGCAAGCCGAAGAACACCATCCCAACTGTGAAGCACGGGGGTGGCAGCATCATGTTATGGGGGTGCTTTGCTGCAGGAGGGTCTGGTGCACTTCACAAAATAGAGGAAGGAAAATGATGTGTATATATTGAAGCAACATCTCAAGACATCAGTCAAACTTGGTCGCAAATGGGTCTTCCAAAAAGACAATGACCCCAAGCATACTCCCAAAGTTGTGGCAAAATGGCTTAAGGACAACAAAGTCAAGGTATTGGAGTGGCCATCGAAAAGCCCTGACCTCAATCCTATAGAAAATTTGTGGGCAGAACTGAAAAAGCGTGTGCGAGCAAGGAGGCCTACAAACCTGACTCAGTTACACCAGTTCTGTCAAGAGGAATGGGCCAAAATTCACCCAACTTATTGTGGGAAGTTTGTGGAAGGCTACCCGAAACGTTTGACCCAAGTTAAACAATTTAAAGGCAATGCTACCAAATACTAGTTGAGTGTATGTAAACTTCTGACCCACTGGGAATGTGATGAAAGAAATAAAAGCTGAAATAAATCATTCTCTCTACTATTATTCTGACATTTCACATTCTTAAAATAAAGTGGTGATCCTAAGACAGGGAATTGTTACTAGGATTAAATGTCAGGAATTGTGAAAAACTGAGTTTACATGTATTTGGCTAAGGTGTATGTAATCCTCCAACTTCAACTGTATATAGATAGCAAGGGTATTCAACTCTTACTCTACGAGGTCTGCTGGTTTTCTGTTCTGCTTGATAATTAAATTCACCCATCTGGTGTCATAGGTCTAAATCAGTCCCCGATTAGAGGGTTAGAATTAACCCTCTAGTCATAATACCCATAAAACCGAGCGGTCAAACAGGGAAATGGTTCCATTCGTTTTTCTACCATAGGGGATTTTAGAAACACATAAAATAAGGGCTGTGTTTCGTGTAGGCTTACTCGGCATGACGTTTTGATAACCATGTAAATCTCTCTCGGACAAGGTGACTTTTATCAATATATTCGGCTCTATTTACTCTCAGATTCGAAAATGCTAATTAGCATCAAAGTAGACCATGCAAAAACTACAAATCCCTGCAAATCGAGCTGACACCTTTGCTAACAGGTATTGTGTCAATTTTAAACTTGCACAAGACAGTTCACAGAATTGTCCATTTAAAGAAATGTTGCCAATTTATTCATTACTACATTTAGCTAACATTTGATAGTTAATCCAGAGATTCTTACCATTCCTTCGACAGTCTCGTCCAGATCATCATGGCATTTGGAGTTATTTTTGATAGCCACATTAGCAGCCAATTAGTATTTCATTTTTGGGGGGTAAATACAGTCGAATATATTGATAAAAGTCACCTTGTCCGAGAGAGATTTACACGTTTTTTTAACCTTTATTTAACTAGGCAAGTCAGTTAAGAACACATTCATATTTACAATGACAGCCTACACCAGACAAACATGGACGACGCTGGGCCAATTGTGCGCCGCCCTATGGGATTCCCAAACACTGTCGGTTGTGATACAGTCTGTATTCAAACCAGGTTGTCTGTTGTGACGCCTCTAGCACTGAGATGCAGTGTCTTAGACCACTGCACCACTTTCAAAAAACCCTATGGGAAAAATATATGGTGGGAAAACAATTGGAACTATTTCCCTGTTTGACCTGTAGGTTTTATGGGTATTATGACTCATACTGTGCTACTCTATTGTTGGTGGTGAGGAGGAAGAGCCTTTCTCTTCCCATCCAAGTGATGTGCTTTAAATGTGGAGTGACCAATCACTAGAGACTGAGCTAGGCTGGCTCTGCTCTCCTCCTTGTGGTGAGACATGATGAACTGATGGACTGGACTTGTCTCTGGAAGAGAGAGGGGAGGAGAAGAGATGATGCAGGAGAGAGGGGGTGAGAGGGAGAGAGAGTGAAAGAGAGAGAGGATAAGAGAAAAGAAAGAAAGGGAGTGAAAGAGAGCTTCACAGAAGGCGTGGGAGACTCAAAGGGAGTGACGAAGAGAGGAGGTGATGGGGTGAACCTGGAGGGAGGGATTGGAGAGAGCTGGCTGAGATACTACTAATGGATGGAGGGGCATCAGTGTCAGGCCTGGTATATTAGAGAGGCCAGGGCTGGCTGGATGGATGGATAGATGGCGGAATGAGGAGGAGGAGAGGAGCGTGGGAGCTGGAGGCGTACTCAGAACAAATAGTCTCTCTGTTTCTCATTAGCTGTCTCTGAGTGTTGGTTGAGATGGTTTAGCTCATGGTGGTTGAGTGCTGGGACACCTTCATGCCAATGCCCTGACAATAACCTCATGCCTTCTCCTCTACTGTTAGGTCCTATCTGAACGTCAACAAACCCCTGACCTTCTTTACACTTTTGAATTGTCATACAAATTGTGTTAAACCAACTGTTTCAGATCACTTGGCATGTGAGCTAATTTGGACTGGAGCCTGGACATTATAACTGAGGCATACCATTCACTCACTGACCATATATGTGGTTGTCTGCCAAAATGAGAAAATCTACAAATAGTATTTTACTTAGCATTAGGTAGTATGTATTTCTCAGTGAACTGACTTGGCATTGCCTGTTGGGAAACTCTCAACTAATCATTCTTACATGGGAAGCTGTGTATTGTTTTTCTGTTCAAGCAGAAGTTGGACAACCTCCATAGTTACTTTGAGGATAGTGTGTTTTGTTTAAAGGTGCAGTGTGAAGAAATCACTCCGCCATTTCCTTGTTAGTAAAATTCAAATAGTTTGCCTAATTTCAGTTTATGTGACCAAACAAGCAAGTATACACTACCGTTCAAAAGTTTAGGGTCACTTAGAAATGTCCTTGTTTTTCGTCAACATCAACAGTGAAGAGGCGACTCCGGGATGCTGGTCTTCGAGGCAGAGTTGCAAAGAAAAAGCCATATCTTCCTCTGTCCAGTGTCTGTGTTATTTTGCCTAATCTTTTCTTTTTATTGGCCAGTCTGAGATATGGCTTTTTCTTTGCAACTCTGCCTAGAAGGCCAGAATCCCGGAGTCGCCTCTTCACTGTTGACGTTGAGACTGGTGTTTTGAGGGTACTATTTAATAAAACTGCCAGTTGAGGACTTGTGAGGCGTCTGTTTCTCAAACTAGACACTCTAATGTTCTTGTCCTCTTGCTCAGTTGTGCACCGTGGCCTCCCACTCCTCTTTCTATTCTGGTTAGAGCCAGTTTGCGCTGTTCTGTGAAGGAAGTAGTACACAGCGTTGTAAGAGATCTTCAATTTCTAGGCATTTCTCGGATAGAATAGCCTTCATTTCTCAGAACAAGAATAGACTGACGAGTTTCAGAAGAAAGGTCTTTGTTGCTGGCCATTTTGAGCCTGTAATCGAACCCACAAATGCTGATGCTCCAGATTCTCAACTAGTCTAGTTAACTAGTTTTCTAATGATCAATTAGCCTTTTAAAATTATAAACTTGGATTAGCTAACACAACGTGCCATTGAAACACAGGAGTGATGGTTGCTGATAATGGGCCTCTGTACGCCTATGTATATATTTCATAAAAAATCTGCCGTTTCCAGCTACAATAGTCATTTACAACATTAACAATGTCTACACTGTATTTCTGATCAATTTGATGTTATTTTAATGGACAAAAAAATTGCTTTTCTTTTAAAAACAAGGACATTTCTAAGTGACCCCAAACTTTTGAACGGTAGTGTAGTGTAGTGTAGAGAATTAGTGTATCATCTAAACCGCTGTGAAATATATTTTCCATAACCAAACATATTGTATTTTCAACTGTTTGAAGCTGGTGTACAAAACCGAAAGTAAAAGACACAAAAACTAAACTTAAGAATTGGAAGCATAGAAATAGCACACATAGAACAGATCTACCACTTCTTAGACTTGCTTTCAATTAGAAAGATAGATCAATAACACACATTTCTATGTGAATTTGGTCGGGTCTCCCAAAAAGTTACATATTGCAGCTTTAAGAAAAAGGTCTGGGAGAGTTCAGGCAATCCTACCATGTATGTTTGCGTATTTGTGTGTGTGTGTGTGTCACCCGGGAGCACTCCCAGCTGCAGAACCTTTGAACACAAGTTCACCAGAGAGAAACAATTTGCCCATTGAAACACCCTGAAACCCATTAAGCTCAATGCATTTGGTGGGATGGGGACCAACTAGCTGTCTGTCTCTGGGAGAATGAGAGGAATCAGGGTTGGAGATGGAGAGTGTGGTTGGGAGCAAACGCTGATCTGGTGGGAGGGAGGCTTGTAGCCGTGCTTCACTGTTGGATTTAAAACAGCTTCAGCAGCATTCCTCCTCTTCCCACAGTGACAGCACTATTTCACCCCAGTTACTTTTACTGCTACACTAACCAACAGCGAGGTCACACCCTACAGCCTCCCCCTCACCCCTCTCTGCTAATCCATCAGGTGCACTCGTAGGGTATCAATGTTCATCCTTGTTAAATAAAAATAAGCAGAGCAAGTGTTTTGTCTGGCACACTCTGTGTTTACAATACATCCTAGTTTGGTCACACACACCACATAAATGTGTAAGCTACTATATAAGAGGCCACTCACATCCTGTAACCAGTGTGAGCTCTCGCTCTCACCTTTCATACGGCATGCATATTGAACATCAATTCAACAAGTGTGGTTTCACAGACGTAGTGTCGCTGAGTCAAATGCTTCAGGCGTACTATAATGTATGCGGCCAAGACTCAATGTTGGATTGTTCTCCATCCAACTGGATTTGTTTTCACATCTCTTTTCCATAGTCATTGTGGCTTTCAGGCTAGGAAAGGCAGAGTGCATGTGAGAGTCAGTCAGTGTGGGTGTCAGAACATTGAGGCGCAGTGACACTCCTCAGAGATCACCCTTGGGTGGGCTAAGGCTCTGATCCCTCCAATGGACCACTTCCTGGAAGAAGAAGAATAGAGAAGGGAAAGGCCCTGAATTTGGAATGAAGGAACTGGGGGATTGTAGGCCCTATGTGGTAGGGCATGAGGTTCCAGACCTTGTTTTCTGGGTTCATGCACTGATGGGGTTTCTGTTGTGTGGATAATGTGCTGATGGGGTTTCTGTTGCGTGGATAATGTGCTGATGGGGTTTCTGTTGCGTGGATAATGTGCTGATGGCGTTTCTGTTGCGTGGATAATGTGCTGATGGAGTTTCTGTTGTGTGGATAATGTGCTGATGGGTTTCTGTTGTGTGGATAATGTGCTGATGGGGTTTCTGTTGCGTGGATAATGTGCTGATGGGGTTTCTGTTGCGTGGATAATGTGCTGATGGGGTTTCTGTTGTGTGGATAATGTGCTGATGGGGTTTCTGTTGCGTGGATAATGTGCTGATGGGGTTTCTGTTGCGTGGATAATGTGCTGATGGGGTTTCTGTTGTGTGGATAATGTGCTGATGGGGTTTCTGTTGTGTGGATAATGTGCTGATGGTTGGAGGAGGAGATGGCTTCTCATCATCAGACATTTTGACGGTTGCATTGACATGGTGCCAAGATTCTCCCCATATCCTGCCTTGTTCACTCCCATTCACTCACCTCTAACCCTCCTGCTTTGCCAGACACCCTTTTCTCAGGCACCCTCTGTAGGTGTCTCCAATGGTATGCTGACAAAGTGGGCCTGCGTGGAAACGTGTGTGTGTGTGTGTGTATGTGTGTGTGTGTGTGTGTGTGTGTGTGTATGTGTGTGAGAGAGAATGAGCAAGAAGAACAGGGGCCTCCGTTCCCAATGTGTTGCTGTTGTTGATGGTGGTGTCGCCTTCTTTCTAATCCCAGTGAAACGAGTGCTACGTCTCAACACCAGAGGGGCGTTTATGTGGGCTGGTCCACAATTCACTGACTTCATTCATGTCTGAAGGGAAGCCAGGAGGCTTCAACAAGAGGAGGCAGACGTCATTCATTAAATGCATCTCTCTTGCTCTCTCTCTCTCTCTCTCTCTCTCTCTCTATCTTTCTTCCTCTCACTTTCTCCGTTCTTTCACTCTCACTTACCCCTCTTGGTGCCCATGCGCGGATGATATTTACTCAGAACTTGGAAATGATCCGAAGCTGTTTTCGAGAATTTCACGTTACATTCATTGATGTATTCCACTGTACCCAGCGTTAAACCTCACAACCTTCCATATAGTGATGTGAGTCCGCTGTCCTCTGGGAACCTCATGGTGAACATTAATGTCGTGATCAGTTAGACAATGCCATTGTACTGCAGAGACAGTATTTCTAAGAATCTCAGGAACAGTTAGAGCATGTGATAGTTCTACCCATTCCAATGCTTTTGTTCTATTGGAACCGACCCACAATATACCTTACATCTTCACTGGTATCCCTTACGCTGCCTTTGGCCCCCATGGTACACGTTAAGATAAAGTGGCGCTCTACGGTTTCAAAGGGGGTGATGTACATTGGGCGCATGTGAATTGGGGGGCATTGTGTGCATGGCATTTCTTCTCATGGCATGCCTCCTCCCTATAGCCTCATTCTGACTGAGTCTTTTTTAATGGTGTCTACTCAGTTGAGCAACACAGAGAGAGGAAACAAAACAAAACTCGTTTAGCATGAAGGCGATGGGGAGGTAACCGGCAGTGTTTTCACCAATAGTAACCTCCTGTTTTGAATCTCAGTCAGTCTGGAATATATTAGCCTGACGATTAATCCAACATCACTAGGGAATGGTTACGTACAGCAAGATTTACATACTAACATACGTGACCAGATTACGCTGTTCACATTATTGTACATGTTTGTGCTTAATTAAACCGCCATCATTAACAATAAAATTAAGACATTAATTTAGACCAGAACGCATCCCAATGATGGAAAGGCTTACTTGATAGCTCGACAATTTACAACCGCCCTACTGTTAGTGTAGGAAAGATGATCTCTATAAATGTTCTTGGTCTCGTTCCTTTTCCTTGACAGAAGTGGAGTGGTTAAACTGTTGTAAAAATACTAAAACCTTTTCAATGTGCTGTGCAATGGATACCCTGTGCAATGGATACCCTGTGCAATGGATACCCTGTGCAATGTTGCAAGAAGATTGGGGAAGAGAACAATTTGATTAATTCAGTTAGAGGACTGGGATTTCTCAATGCTGTGTGAAATCACCAAGCTAACAGAATACGGTTTAAATGTAGTATTACTTCCTTATGTTGCAACAGTATTAAAAGCTTCAGAGATTAAGAATTGGCTCAAAACTTTTGACGTGGGTTGGGGAAGGATTTAAGTCTGCCTCTGGAAGAAGAATTTAGGTCTAGAGGACACTGACGTGTTTTGGTCTGCTTAGGACTAATATCTCCATTCCTTTTAAGATAATTATTTAATTTACTGCCCATCGCTGTAATAATTCAAAAAGATGGTCTCAATAAGAAACATAAATATTTTTTACTGATCCATCCTACACATGGTGTGATGAAATACTTTAACAGGTGTCCAAACGTCCATGCAGGTCGAGTTTCTGAACTCAAAAGAGGAAGTCTCCAGGCTAAACTGTGACTGACACGCTCATGTTACCATGGCAAATCTGTTGTGGCTACAGTTACCTAGGAAATTACATTTAAATCAAAAGCTTTGTCCCTTAATATTTTGCACAAGATCCCAAGACCCAGCATTATTTTCCATGAGTTGGCCAGCTTTTTCCTGTATTTACAGTCAGAGCAGTCATTCGCCAATGTCAAATTGAACTCTGGAGCGAGAGGCTTTGGAAGAAAACCTGGCAGGCTGCATACAAACAAAACCTTAAGTGTAAAAATAATACCTGTTGGAATCAGATGGGTAAAAAACAGATAGCACAGATAGGAAGGAGGGAGAGAGAGGGGGGCCTCCTAAATCCAGATAGGAGAAGTGTGTCTCTCTCCACTCCCTATGTGGAATGGTCTGTGTTTGAATTTCTTATCGGTCCAGAGCGGATGGCGTGAGCATTGATTTGTTAACAGGTATGACAGTGTGTGATAAGAGAGTTTTTAGCCTCTCAATGTGTCCTTGACTAGAATCACTGGGGGGGGGAGAGAGGAGAGAGAGAGGAGAGAGGAGAGAGAGAGAGGAGAGAGGAGAGAGGAGAGAGGAGAGAGGGGAGAGGGGAGAGGGGAGAGGGGGAGGGGGAGGGGGGGAGGGGGAGGGGGAGAGGGAGAGGGAGAGATGACCACCATTTCCCACTGTTACACATGCTGCTTCTGCTAGCAGATAAAACTCTCTTTTCCCCCACCCTCAACCCACAGCCATAGAAAAACAGATGCTTCCAACTAATATTTCCTATCTTCTAACCTGTCTGAGCATCTCCCATCGGGGTGTGTTGGTGTTTTTGAGCCCCAATTGAAAATGCTAGGAATGTTATCAAAATGTTGGAGGGATTAACATGGCCCATATGAGGCGCTAATAGACAGGCAGAAGGTTTTAGATTAGAAGTTAAATAGTCAGGTGTAGGTTTGCCGATGTAATTACAGGGTACAGGGAAAATCTTAAGCTCCGAGCTCCATCAATGCAGGACAAAGTGAAATAAAAACAATGCAAGTAATAATAAAAAAAATGGTGGTGGCAAATCAGCATGATAAATGTCAAATGGGGTGGGGGCAGGATAATATGTCAGTTGAGGTGGGGGGGAAGAACATTCCATAGGGAGAGCAGCAGGAGACAGGGGGAGCAGGTGGCTGACTAGTGGTGGCTATTCAGCAGTCTGATGGTCTGGGGGTAAATGGTTAGCCAGTCTGACAGTTTTTGCTCCTATACTGCCCGTGTCTGAGTGATGAAAGAGGGGAGAACAGGCCATTGCCCAGGTGGCTGGGGTCCCTGATTATCTTCTTGGCCTTCCTTTCTGGACGGCAGGCAGTGTGCACCCAATGGTGCGTTCGGCTGAGCATACTATCGTCTGAAGAGCCTTGCAGTCCGTGGCGGTGGAGTTGCCCTACAAGGCTGTGATGCAACCCAACAGTATGCTCTCAATGGTGCCCCTGTAGAACACTGTGAGGGCCAAATAATTTCTTCAGCATCCTGGGGTTGAAGAGTCGCTGACGTGATTTCTTCACCACGGTGTCCATGTGGTTTGATCATCTCAGCTCCTCCAATATGTTTACGGCGAGCAACTTTATGTTTTTGACCATCTCCACAGCAGCCCCATTGATATGGATAGTGGCGTGCCCAACCTGGTTCTTCCTGAAGTCCACAATCTGCTCCTTTGTTTTGCTGACTTTGAGGGAGAGGTTATTTACCTGGCACCACACTGTCAGAGTACCTACCTCCTCCCTGTAGGCCGTCTGGTCGTTGTTGGTAATCAGGCCTACTACTGTCGTGTGTGTACAAAGAGTAAAGGAGGGGACTGAGGATGACCCCTTGTGGGGCCCCCGTGTTGAGAGTCATGTTGCCTACCTTCACCACCTGGGGGGGGCGGCCTGTCAGGAAGTCCAGTACCCAGTTGCATAGGGAGAAGTTCAGTCCCAGGGCCGTGAGCTTTGTGGTGTGTTTAGAGGGCACTATGGTATTGATTAGGTTAGAGGGCACTATGGTATTAAAGGCAGAGTTGTAGTTAAAGATGGAGGACGTAAGTCGCCACAGAGAAATACTTGTTTTAACTGCTTTGCTGTTTTCTAGCTGTAAAGGGCTCTTTCTTTGCTGTGGTTGGGGTTGAAAAGGTCACTCTAACTTTCCTTATTTCCACATGTGACTACTGTTTCGCGTCTCACACTGCTCAATAACCAACAATAATAATATAGAAATTGGCAACATTTTATGATATGCGGTTGCAGAGTTTTTTTCCGCTTGGCGCATAAATTAACATTAATCTCTTAATCTGAACAAGGGACAATCTTATTAGGTGATTTCATGGCTGGTTTATGGTTAATTACTGAAATGAAATGTAGACTGTACCAATGATGTATATAAATCCTGGATTGCAGATGCTATGTACTGGCCATTGACCGTTCAGAATCATAACAAAGCACTGCTTCCGGCCACATCGATGCGTGCACATCATTTTCGTGACGTTGTCAGCCAACCCGTCTATAGGCTTTATCTTAATCCGTAGATGGCTCTGTATAGATCTGTGAAGTGAGCCATAGCGATACAAACATTCAATGGACTTCACAGGGTTTTAACCATTTTTGGGAGTAACTAGAGCAATATAAAGTCTCCTCCAACTCCCCCACATAACCCTACACTCCACACTGACCCTAGTCGTCACGGGTGACAAAAAGGGTTGCAGGGTAGGATGTCTTATCTGTCCGTCAAACATGAAAGGGCTGAAGCGGCTGGCTGGGTGGATGCAATGGCTGCCAACATGTTTTGTCTTAAATTACAAAACTTCCTTTCAAAGCAAATTAGTTTTAGCCTGCAATAATTTTTTTAACGTTGTTCGTTTGAAAGGCATTCGACCCATTATGTTTGAAGTGTTGGCTTTTATTTGTCCTTTTCATTTCAGACAGACCAGACAAACAGACGTCGACATGTCCGATAGGACAAGGGCCAGGGTGTATATTAGTTTGTACCCCAGTTTACCTCTCCCATGTAAAATATAAAATTCAAGCCCCATATGTTCATTCAATACTTAATGTTGGACAGCAGGTGTAGGGTAGATCTCTCTTCACACCTCTGATAGGATATGTTCTCGCCCTGTCAAACCGGCCTCCATTCAGAGACCCTGTTCGTATCACAACAATCTAAAAAGACAGATACTGCTAATAGAGGAGTGTTTACTGACTGGGGTTTCATTCAGTATTTACTGACTGTGGTTTCATTCAGGAAATGGGTTGAGCAGAAAAATTGATTTGACTATGAGATGTTTTGTCAACCTTTTACTGCCATTACAATCTCTTCCATCAACTCTTCTCCACTATTTCCACCAAAACAACCTTCTATAATAATTCCCTCTCCCTGCATTCCTTAAGACACCCCCTCCCGCAGCCTCCATCCCTCCCCCACTCCCTCCATCCCTCCCTCTGTTCCCACTATCATTACCTTCATCCCAGAGCTGCGCCAGACTTCCACAGCAAGGCAGAGGAATGGTCTTGACTAACAGCTCTCCACCTCATCATCCCCCTCTCTTTCTCTCTCCACCTCATCATCCCCCTCTCTTTCTCTCTCCACCTCATCATCCCCCTCCTTTTCTCTCTCCACCTCATCATCCCCCTCTCCACTCTTCATTCATTCATGCCTAACGGACAAACGAACGAGAGAGAGGGGAGGACTCAGCCTTGAGGAGCTCCCTGTCAGTCAGAGCAGAGAACCCAAAAGCTGGCCCAGGAGAGATGGGAAAACAGAGCTTTCTGAAGATCCATTTCTCCCTCTCTGGATCTGCACCGTCTCGGGCAGTCGAATTGAAGCACTATATTGAGCGTGGCTCTTCCCTGTAACAACAACAACAGCAGAGGAGTTAATTGGGACAACTTGTCGGAGGTCTCTGAGTGTTTGGGTTTGAGAATTTACTCTGGAATTCTAAGTAACCTGTCAGCTAATCTTATTCTAAAGCCAAGGTCGTGGTTACAGGGTTAAACAAACCCGAGGGAGAGAGTTTGCTTTTTGAGTGTAATTATCCACAGAATCCTTGCACTGGATCAGTGCAGTATTGATTTGTTATACCTGTGTGCAGCCTGGCTGTCAGTAATGGAATGGATTAGTCAAGGATTGGTATGTTTTATTCCTTTTCTGAAGATTTCTCTTTAGGGAATTTGGGCAGACAGGAAACTTGACCTTAAGCAGCATCCATGGAGTAGTGTAGGATAGGCTCATCTATCAATCATTAGACTGTAACTAGTCCATCAAGCAAATACACACACAACCAGATGTTTATATTTTATTTATTTTTATTCTTTGCCACTATTTAATTGAATATCTTTCCCACTATTTTTTTTCTCTGACCATTCCAGCTACAGGTTAAAAGGGAAGCCATACAGTAAGCGTGGGAGAGGGATATAAGGAAAGAATAGTGCTTCAAATATTGTACAAACAGTTCCAAGATGATTGATGTTGTTTTAAGAGGTGATTTCGTATTTCTCATGGTGGGGCTGAATTGGGGGAGCGTTTAGTTTCGGTCTCCCGCATCATGCTCCATGGTCTCCATGCCTGTCACATTGTCTTAGTGGCATGGCCTCCATCTGCTACTCACTGAACACAAAGCCTGTCAGCTGAATAAGCCAGCCTCTCTGCAGGCAGGGCCCAACACTGACACCCCATCACAGACCCACGCCTCCACGGCTCCACGCCACGCAGCACAACAACCAGCCACCTCGCCCTCCCACTATCCCAGTGTCTTCTGCCTGTCACATGGCATTAGCCGCAAGAGGTTGGGCTGGGGGTCTCTGTTGACACCTATTTGGTCGGGGGTGACCCTGGCCTTTGTATCCCACAGACGGTGGGGTCAAGTGGGTGTATGCAGGGCAGGCAAAGCCCTGGACGCCCCCGGACTGGAGGAGGCAGAAGAGCCTGAAGCATCGGCAGGGTCACTAATGGCTTGTAGTGTGATAACCCCCTGACCCGACTGACTCCTGTTCTGTTCTGTAGGGCAGTTAGTGCTCTGATCCTATTAACTCCTGTTCTGTAGGGCAGTTACCCCTCTGACCCCTGTTCTGTTTTGTAGGGCAGTTAGCCCCTGATCCTACTGACTCCTTTCTGTTCTGTAGGGCAATTAGTCCCCTGATCCTACTGACTCCTGTTCTGTTCTGTTCTGTTCTGTAGGGAAGTTAGTCCTAGCATACTGGACTGAGAGGGGGATCTGTAGAGTTGGGGGTTGTAGTCACTCACACTCAATCACCTTTTCACAATATAGACCTGGGTTGGGCGATACCAGTCTTTATCCCATCTTGATTATGTACTAATAAAGGAAGGAAAGACGAGTCAGAGGGAAAGACAAGTCAGAGGGAAAGATGAGTCAGAGGGAAAGATGAGTCAGAGGGAAAGACGAGTCAGAGGGAAAGACGAGTCAGAGGGAAAGATGAGTCAGAGGGGAAGACGAGTCAGAGGGAAAGATGAGTCAGAGGGGAAGAAAGACGAGTCAGAAAGAAAGACGAGTCAGAGGGAAAGACGAGTCAAAGAGGAAGACGAGTCAGAGGGGAAGACGAGTCAGAAGGGAAGACGAGTCAGAGGGAAAGACGAGTCAGAGGGAAAGACGAGTCAGAGGGAAAGACGAGTCAGAGGGAAAGACGAGTCAGAGGGAAAGACGAGTCAGAGGGAAAGACGAGTCAGAGGGAAAGACAAGTCAGAGGGGAAGAAAGACGAGTCAGAGGGAAAGACGAGTCAAAGAGGAAGACGAGTCAGAGGGGAAGACGAGTCAGAGGGGAAGACGAGTCAGAGGGGAAGACGAGTCAGAGGGGAAGACGAGTCAGAGGGAAAGACGAGTCAGAGGGAAAGACGAGTCAGAGGGAAATAGCAGGCCCTTAATGCACACATCATGCATACACTGCCTTCATCACCCTGCTCACTCTACCTGTAACACACTGTCTGCAAGGAGAGGAGGAATTAACACATGTAGGCTTGTGTTATCTCAATGAGCTGGTATGCATAGTGCAAGCGGGGGGTTAGCCTCTACAGCAGTAGTCACCAATCTTTGTCCCCAATCCACTGGTTTAAAGGATGCTAACAGGATCAGACGTTGGTGGTGGTGGGGAGTAAAGGTGTCCAAGGTAACTAGGGGATAAATCAGAACATGAATGCACTACGCACGGCCTGAGAGATGGAGATGGTAGTTTCCTCTCCAGAACTGCCATGACAAAACCCTTGAAGAGTCCCCAATGTTATGGATGGAGGAGGAGGAGGAGGGGGGAGGAGGAGGAGGAGGAGGGAAATGTTCAAACAGACTGAGGCGGTTGATATAGGACAAACATGGAAATGGTAGAGGTGTGTCAGGGAGAAATTGATCCAGTTTCCCTATCATTCCTCATCACTGAGAGAGTTAGTTTGATTATGTGAAGTAGGAAGCTGCGATTTGTTGCTCTTCCACTGCCCATCACCTTCATTTCATTAGAGCATCCTGATACTGAATAATGGGATGATTGGAACAATTGTGCAAAAACACTTTCAATCAAGTAATACGTGAGAACCATAGTTTGGAATGAGTTCAGATCTACACTATAATCACACTGCAGAATGTTTTGTGATGCTGTAAACTCTGTTAAGGTAGTGGTTCTATGACACATTTGATTAAAGTCTGTCTCTGGCAGGGTTTGTTAAGGTGACCAAATGAGTACATAGGACTTCGGATTTAACAGGATGTAGAAGGACGGCAGGTAGCCTAGCGGTTAGAACGTTGGGCCAGTAACCGAAAGGTCGCTAGGTTGAGGCACTTAATCCTAATTGCTCCAGGTTCGCTGTTCATAATGGCAGACCATGGCCGTGACCCCACTCTCAGGGAGAATGGGTTATGCAAAAAACACATTTCCAATTCACACATGCATATAATACACACATAGGACAAATACAAGCAACCACCAAATTATTATGTCATGTTGAGTCTTGGTCAAATCCTTGGCTAGCTGAGCTGGAGCTGAGAAAACCTTCTGGATAACCTATACTCTGGCGAAACATGATTGTGAAAGGTCATGCTGTGGAAGGCAGAGTCAAGGTCTCTTTTTGAATTGTTTTCATTATTTTTTTTTATGTTCTGCTGGAAAATCTGGTGATAATCAAAGGTCAAAGGGCCATTGACAGATGCCTCAGAATGGATTGCATTCTGTGTGTCAGAATGAATTACCGTACTGTAGCAGGGCAAGACATTTCACTTATACTGGACATCTGATGTAATGAAGAGTATGACTCTTGTTATTCCTCCAGCTTATGCTCTTATACTAAACAATACAGCGTTTGCCTGCTCCTTTACACTTGGCTAAATCTGATTGAAAGCCCTGATTAATGAGGGCACGGGAAATCATAATGTTATTGTTAGCCACGTTGTAACCTTAATCCACCTCAGAGTGAAAGGTTAACCGAGAAAACATGACCAAGAAAGAGAAGTGAAGAAATTCAGCAGAATCTAAACGTACCTGATCCTGCGAAAATAGACTAATTAACATAAATAGTTAATTTATCTGTCCTAAAAGGGACTTTTTACATTAATCTTTCAGATAATAGACATAAATCTACCGCAAACCCAGAGCTGATTAGTGAAGGTGTTGGAGGCAAAAGGCAAAACCTGAGAAACAGGAAAAAGTCTCCACACACTTCCAGTCAGATGCACATTTCTTTAATTGTGGCTGAGAATGTCTCCATAAACAATAGTGGGTCAGATAAGGCCACACAGTGAGCCAGAGATAATTACAGACATCTGTGCTAATCTAAAGTACCCCAAAGGGCCACAAGATGTCATAATATCAGATAGAAAAAAAAATACTAGAAAGATGATTTAGCGGGTGTAGCGAAATACTTATGTTTATAGCTCCAACAATGCAGTAATACCTGACAATACAAAACAGTATACACAAGTCCAAAAAATATAAATATTATAATGAGCAATGTCAGAGTCCGGAATATGTACAGTGCATTTGGAAAGTATTCAGACCCCTTGACTTTTTCCACATTTTGTTACGTTACAGTCTTATTCTAAAATTAAATTGTTTTTTTCCTGATCAATCTACACACAATACCCCATAATGACATTTTAGCAAATGTATTAAAAAACATTAAAAAAATACATTTACATGAGTATTCAGACCCTTTACTCAGTACTTTGTTGAAGCACCTTTGGCAGCGATTACAGCCTCAAGTCTTCTTGGGTATGATGCTACAAGCTTGGCACACCTGTATATCGGGAGTTTCTCTGCAGATCCTCTCAAACTCTGTCAGGTTGGATGGGGAGCATCGCTGCACAGCTATTTTCAGGTCTCTCCAGAGATGTTCGATCGGGTTTAAGTCTGAGCTCTGGCTGGGCCACTCAAGGATATTCAGAGACTTGTCTCGAAGCCACTCCTGCGTTGTCTTGGCTGTGTGCTTAGGGTCGTTGTCCTGTTTGAAGGGGAACCTTCGCCCCAGTCTGAGGTCCTGAGCGCTGGAGCAGGTTTTCATCTCTCTGTACTTTGCTCCATTCATCTTTCCCTCGATCCTGACTAGTCTCCCAGTCCCCGCCACTGGAAAACATCCCTACAACATGATGCTGCCACCACCATGCTTCACCGTAGGGATAGTGCCAGGTTTCCTCCAGACGTGACACTTGGCATTCAGTCCAAAGAGTGATAACATGATAACATGATGGAAAGACATGTGAGTGAGAGGTGCTTTGGAGCGCGCAGCACTCAGGGAGAAGGACACAACCGCCACTGGCCGCAAAACGCATGGATTTTTTGGTGGTGCGTTACGGTCACAAAGGGGATGCCCCAGTGAAATCCGAGGCATTTTCAAGTGCTTGTCAAATTGTGAATGAGACTGGTCTAAGCACTGCATCGCAGTGCAAGCTGCATTACTACAGATGCGGGTTCGAGCTCCGTCTGTGTCGCAGCCGGCCGCGACCGGGAGACCCATGAGGCGACGCACAGTTGGCCCAGCGTCGTCCGGGTTAGGCAGGGTTTGGCCGGCCGGCCGGGTTGTCCTTGTCCCATCGCGCTCTAGCATCTCCTGTGGCGGGCTGGGCGCATGCACGTTGACTCAGTCGCCAGGTTTACGGTGGTTCCTCCGACACATTGGTGCGGCTGGCTTCCGGGTTAAGCGTTCATTGTGTCAGGCTTGTTGGATTGTGTTTCGGAGGACGCACGGCTCTCAACCTTCGCCTCTCCCGAGTCCGTACGGGAGTTGTAGCGATTGGACAAGACTGTAACTACCAATTGGACATGACGAAATTGGGGAGAAAATGAAAACAATAAAAAATAAATTGTGAATGACACTAATGAAGTGTGTACAGCCTGCGCAAAAAACAAAGCAGTGCGCTGCTCATGCCTTTCAAGGAACTTTTTTCAAATCATCATTAGTCACATCATGCAGCAAAACATATATCCCAATGTTTGTATAACAACTTACATGAATAACTCTACATTAAGCATAGGAATACCTATTTCGTTGTTAACCGCTCAACACAGAATAGCCACATGTGCACACTCCCTCAAATTGTTTGGAGAAAATATTTATATTATATTCAGCTTTGTTCAATTGTATTCTTCATACTATAAAATAATGTAAAATAATGCCATGTAATTTTAAGCAAATCTTGTCTGCTACACTGCTACTAGTGTAGCCCACAGCCATTTGGCATAGCCACATCAGGACCTAACATAAGGACAACTCAGAGTATGCTATTCTGTTCTTCTGAAATTGACTATATTTTCTTCATATCATGTTTCTTTAGACCTGTCTAAAATAATTATTGGATTTATTGTGAAGGTGTAGGCTGCATTACATGGATTTATTAGACTTTTTAAAATGATGTGTGGAAGCAACGAGATGCCAAATGTGTTTATGTTGATTAATGGACAATTGCCGTAAAGACCAACAGTTATTTGCTTGACAATCACCATTTTATGACCGCCACAGCCCTAACTCACGAGTATTACATTGTAGGCTAAAAAAACTGAAGTTTTTACCCAAAGTGGATTTCTGTTTTCTCATTGAAAAGTGTTTCTTGTTCTCTTGGCCTTCGTCAGAGCTGAATGTGTCGGCACCAGGGACTCGAGATGTGGCTGCGTTATTGATGTCATGTTAATCAGGTGTTTTGATTTGAACATATGGATTGTTTTAGTTTTGTAGGCTAAGCTACCTATTTAATTATTTAATTTATGGATCAAGCCTTAGCAACTTTCGTTTATAATGTTGCTGTCCAGCAGTTCTGAATTTGCGTGCACCCGACCATATTCCTGTGCAACAGGTTAGATGTGCTATATGGTCTACTATGGTATAGGTCCAATGTGATAGTTTGCCTATAACCAGCCTGAGGAGGCCTATAACTCAATTCCTATTCAATATACAGTTTAGAGAAATTAATCGAATAGAACATTTGTTATTATCAGGCTGGTTAAAACAACGCATGTCTATTGAGTTTTGAGAAATCAACCCGCATTCGGCCCGCCCCACCTATTCAGCCAGTCAGGAGCCACTAGTGGTTTGTGGCATACTGCATACTTTTTACTAAACGGTACGTGATAAATAGCATCTGACGATGAATACAACGCAGTTTAAGTATGTAGTTCGCCACTGTCTTTATCCTACTGTTCATGTGAGTCAGTGTGAATGCTGCTGGAGACTCGTATCTCTTGGGTTCTGTGCTGCTGGCTTTGCATTTCTATTGATGGCCAGACAGCTCTGGTCAACTGGGAGGGACCCTACAGGTCCTGGTGTGTTCCCTCCTCTTTCTTCCACACCTCTGATGGCTACAGCCAGCCATGTCTGTCAGGGTTTCTTTGAGTGTCAAGGAACTTTCTGGTTAGACCTCTGTACGCCTCCCAAAGCTATGCCTTTGATTGTGAGTGAGCTGCTTTGAAATGAAAATGGAAACAGAGTTGAGTGTTTTCTGCCCCCTCAGTCAGCCAGTAGCATCTCTCTCTCTATAGACTCACTATAGCCTCTGTACTAGTCTCTATAGACTCACTATAGCCTCTGTACTAGTCTCTATAGCCTCACTATTGCCTCTGTACTAGTCTCTATAGCCTCACTATAGCCTCTGTATTATTCATTCAGGCTCAGAGAGAGAACACTCAGTTGCCAAGGCACTCCTCCTGCCAGGCTAGCATTGATGATTGAAAGCTCTTAGGCCATGCTGTCAGACTCCTCCACCCTGGGGACTCCTTCTTCCATTCTCACCCCTCTACCCCCCACCATCAGTCCTGTCCTGGGGTTGAAAAATGACACTGGAGGCCATCTTAGGCTCCTCTCACTGCCCTGGAGTGGGGAGAGAGAGAGAGAGTGGTGGATGGCTCAGTCTCAGTAGACCTTGAGTCAACACTCACAGTCTCTCTAAATATACCTCCTAATTACTAAATATACCTCCTAATTACCCCCTCTAATTTCCCCATGTACCTCTCATCACCTCCCCCCATCTACTCCTACCTACCTCTCACCATGCTGGCCATGACCCTGTTGCTGGAGCCAGAGATGGGGAGAGAGAGAAAGAGAGAGGGAGAGAGCTGGAGAGAGAGAAAGAGAGGAGATAGAGATGTAGAGAGAGGGAGAGAGAGAGAGAAAGAGAGAGACCAGAGAGAAATAGATGGGGAGAGAGAGAAATAGAGAAAGAGATGGGGAGAGAGAGAGAGAGAGAGGGAGAGAGCTGGAGAGAGAGAAAGAGAGGAGATAGAGATGTAGAGAGAGGGGAGAGAGAGAGAGAAAGAGAGAGACCAGAGAGAAATAGATGGGGAGAGAGAGAAATAGAGGAAAGAGATGGAGAGAGAGATGGGGAGAGAGAGAGAGAGAGAGAGAGAGAGAGAGAGAGAGAGAGAGAGAGAGAGAGAGAGAGAGAGAGAGAGAGGAGAGAGAGAGAGAGAGAGAGAGAGAGAGAGAGAGAGAGAGAGAGAGAGAGAGAGAGAGAGAGAGAGAGAGAGAGAGAGAGAGAGAGAGAGAGAGAGAGAGAGAGAGAGAGATAGAGAGAGAGAGAGACAGAGAGAGAGAGAGAGAAATACATTGTTACAACACTGTATATATACTGTACATAATATGACATTTGAAATGTCTTTATTCTTTTGGAACTTCTGTGAGTGTAACGTTTTTATTGTTTATTTCACTTTTGTTTACTATCTACTTCACTTGCTTTGGCAATTTTAACATATGTTTCCCATGCCAATAAAGCCACTTTAATTGATAGAGAGAGAGAAAGAGAGATGGAGAGAGAGACTGGAGAGAGAAGTAGGAGAGAGAGACAGAGAGATGGAGAGAGTGAGGCGATGAGGATTTGAACTCATCAGGAGGCATATCGAGGCTTCCGCTCCTTTGAGAGCAGTAGAGAGAGATAGATGGAGAGGTAGAGAGAGATTGAGACAGAAAGATCTAGATGGAGACAGAGAGAGTGAGATGGAGACAGAGAGAGAGAGAGAGAGATGGAGACAGAGAGAGAGAGAGAGAGAGATGGAGACAGAGAGACGGAGACAGAGAGATGCTTTGCGCCAGGAGTGGCGTGAAGTCACCCAGCATCGATGTGGGGGACTGGTGGAGAGCATGCCAGGATGCATGAGGGCTGTGGTGGAGAATCTGGGTTATTCCACCAGGTGTTGATTTCTGAACTCTTCCCAGGTTGAAACATTAGTGTTGTGTTGTTTGGAGGTGAATGTGAGCTTTTTTTTTTTTTGCATTATTCAAGGTCTGACAACACTGCATCTTTTTTGTTGTTTTGACCATTTGTCATTTTCTGCTAGTGGGTGTTCTAGGTGACAATGTTTTGGTTTGGAATTTGCGAGAATGTTGTCAGTAGTTTATAGAGTGGAACAGGGATGCTCATTTTTCCCAAACACATGCCTATGAGTAGTAAAGCCAGGGAGACTGATGATGTTTCAGTGGTCTCTTCATTTTTTCCAGAGCTGTATACATAATATGACATTTGAAATGTCTTTATTCTTTTGGAACTTCTGAGTGTTATGTTTACTGTACATTTTTATTGTTTACTATCTACTTCACTTGCTTTGGCAATGTTAACATATGTTTCCCATGCCAATAAAGCCCTTAAATTGAATTGAGATGGAGACAGAGAGAGAGAGATGGAGACAGAGAGAGAGAGATAGAGACAGAGAGAGAGATGGAGACAGAGAGAGGGGTGGAGACAGAGAGAGAGAGATGGAGACAGAGGGAGGGGTGGAGACAGAGAGAGGGGTGTAGACAGAGAGAGAGAGATGGAGACAAAGAGAGAGAGATGGAGACAGAGAGAGGGGTGGAGACAGAGAGAGGGGTGGAGACCAAGAGAGAGAGAGAGAGAGAGAGAGATGGAGACAGAGACAGTGAGAAAGAGATGGAGACAGAGAGAGGGGTGGAGACAGAGAGCGATGGAGACAGAGAGAGGGGTGGAGACAGAGACAGAGAGAGAGAGATAGAGACAGGGAGAGGGGTGGAGACAGAGAGAGATGGAGACAGAGAGAGAGAGATGGAGACAGAGAGAGGGGTGGAGACAGAGAGAGATGGAGACAGAGAGAGGGGTGGAGACCAAGAGAGAGAGATGGAGACAGAGAGAGGGGTGGAGACAGAGAGAGGGGTGAAGACAGAGAAAGTGGTGGAGACAGAGAGAGATGGAGACAGAGTGAGGGGTGGAGACAGAGAGAGATGGAGACAGAGAGAGAGAGATGGAGACAGAGAGAGAGGGGTGGAGACAGAGAGAGGGGTGGAGACAGAGAGAGATGGAGACAGAGAGAGAGGGGTGGAGACAGAGATAGGGGTGGAGACAGAGAGAGCGGTGGAGACAGAGAGAGGGGTGGATGCTCTATTCAGCCACACCACCACCAGGTCTCTGTCTTATTATTCTGCTCCTCCCTGATCCCTCTGACCTCTGGTCTCAGCACCGGGCCAGCCACACACACACCCTGACCCCTACCGCAACACACCGCCGGCTAGCCTACAGCACAGCTACAACAATAAACATAGCTCTATCACCATTAACAGCTACACATACCCCCTCTAGTCTACTCTGAAGCCCCCACACCCACTTGCTAGCCAGGAGCCCAGACAGCGCCACTGAGATATAGGCCCCATGGTAAACAAAGAGCGGAACCATCGTTCACCAGAATCCAGGGATTAGTGTTCTGAGGGAGGGGTGTTAGAAGCAGTAGACTGACACTCTGAAGGGCAACAAGGTTTATGGTATTAGAAGCTCTGCATACATTTACATTGTTTTTTGCTGTCGAATATATGTAAACTATTCTTGTAGATTCTTGGAGCCATGTTGAATGATTTGATGCACTATGCTGTATTTTATAGCCAATTGTATTTATGGAAGGATGCCATTGAAAACATTGTTGAGAGAGACTGTTAGACATGATGAAGATTTAGTTCACTGTCAATAATCAATTCAGGAACAACTCCACCCCTCCTCCCTTGACTGCCAACATCCCAGCCTCCACACAGTCCATTCACCTCCCAGTGGCTGACCATCTGACCATCCTCCTGACGGAGTACCTTTCGACCCTCACCCTTCTTCTCCCTCTCCATTTATCCTTGGCCCCTGATTGTGATCAGGCAGAGGCGAGAAGTGAGAGGCGAGCCACACTGACCACTGAGATAATCCCAGATTATGTGGGACCAGGATAAACCCTCTCACCAGCCCCCTAGCACCCTTTCACCTTTAACTCCTGACCCTGGGCTTCTGCGGGTCAGGCATCTGTCCATGGCCGCGTCTGGTGAGGAAGAGGGCGTGTGGGACAGAGACTCAGATGTTTACATCAGATAGTACTGTCCCACCCTTTCACCCCCACAACCTCTCAGAGCTCATACTCAATTAGTACATATAAACTCTGTCATTCTCCTCAATTTTTCCCAAGTTCTGTGTGCAACGACTCAAAGGAGTTCCTGCTAATTTGGTTTGGCAACTAGATTTTTGTGCTTGCAAAACAGAGCGATTACAGGTATTTTCTGGACAAAGTACAAGTGATTATTCATGTGTTGAGCTTGCTTGGACTGTTTGGTTGAATATAAAATAATAAGCCAATGGCATAACTTTTTGTTTTGTCAGTCTGTAACATCCCTGACTGGGTCCTGGGAAGGACAAAGGTTAATAATGGGATAGTTAATTTGCAACTGCTGATGCTGTATGTATTCACTTATCTGAGACAACTCCTTCTGAGACAACTTCTGAGACAACTCCTTCTGAGACAGCTCCTCCTTCTGAGACAGCTCCTTCTGAGGCAACTCCTTCTGAGGCAACTCCTTCTGAGACAGCTCCTTCTGAGGCAACTCCTTCTGAGGCAACTCCTTCTGAGACAACTCCTTCTGAGGCAACTCCTTCTGAAGCAACTCCTTCTGAGACAGCTCCTCTCATTCTTCCATTTACATTTTCTCTCCTTCTCCTTTAATGAAGAAAAGTAATGATCAGGTGGACTGACCAGAGGGAGACAAAGACAGAGAAAAGTAATGATCAGGTGGACTGACCAGAGGGAGACAAAGACAGAGAAAAGTAATGATCAGGTGGACTGACCAGAGGGAGACAAAGACAGAGAAAAGTCTTCCCTGTCAGATGATGTGAAGGTCAACATCTTCTCCCTATGGCTTTAATGAACCTCTCATGTCATCTGAAACAAGCCCAGATAGATTTTTATAATCTCCTGTTTCCACACAGGAACTAAGCTGAAGGAGCAGCGCTGCTTAAATCAATGAGCTTTTCTCACTGCTACACTGTCACACACAGATGTTCATGCATATACACACACACACCTATACACCTATACACACACACACACTGTCAGTCACAGCGGAAGAGGAGTATGAGAGCATTAGAGTGACAACCTCCAGAAGCTCAGAGATAAGACATAATCTGCTGGCAATTATTTCTCCTTGACAGGTGAAGGTAAACACCAATCAGCTCCTGTGACATATGTTCTGAGTCAATAGTCCCGGCCCAGTGGGTGGTGGTGGTAGGGAGCTGATTATGAGCTGTCGATGGGAGGCAAACACCAGGCTGTCACATCACAGCTCCCTGTGATAAGGCCTCTCGTTCAGATCAACCAGGTTATTCTGATGTCCTGGATGTCCTCTCTGTGCCCCTGCCTCAATTAAGGACTTTTCTTTTTCCTGGCTCTCGCTCTTATACAACTCCTATCAACTCAGGCGCTCGCACACAACCAGTGACGCCAAGCTTCTGACACGAGATGAGTGAACCCCTATTTGGGAGGATAGGTCACCCCTTGATGTCTCAAAGGTGGAGCTAGATGAATATGTAACAGGTGGGAAGAGAAAGAACACTACGGAGCCGCTCCTCAGGATGCTCAACATTTATTGGTTGCTCTGTACCATACATGCAACACACACACAGCTGGAGACAAGCCAGAGCAAGGTGAGCCACACCTTCCCATTACGGGAATTCAGACAACATGCCGGGATGCCAGGGCAGGTACTGTATGTGGGGTTTTCTTCTGTCTGCGACTTCTACCTCCAGGTCGCCACCTTCCTTCAACCCTCCCTCCCCTCATCTCCACACCTCAGTGCAGCAGACAGATCACAGGGACAGCGCGGTTCACTCCCCAAGCAGCCCCTCAAACAGAGCGACCTGGGCAGGTGCACAATGGGTCTCTCTCTCTCTCTCTCTCTCTCTCTCTCTCTCTCTCTCTCTCTCTCTCTCTCTCTCTCTCTCTCTCTCTCTCTCTCCACCAAGGACACAATGTGACCCTGCCTAGCCCCAACCCCAGCCTAGCCACCTGTCTACCCACCCAGTAGAACTAAGCAGTGAGAGAGCAGAGGGATCAAATCTTCTGTTGGACAGACAGACCGTATCAGTTTACCACCAGATGTAATAAGCATGCTGGCCTGGGTCTGTGGTAGACAGAGCACTTCACTAGTTACATTCTCAGGCCTACCTATGATAAGATGTTCCATTAGGTCTGCTGCTCCAAGGTCGAGGTCATTCCATAATCAATTGCAGTATTTTATTTTCGTTCTCCCTCAGCTCGCCTGTCAATCTCCCCTTAGCTGCAGTAAATGTGACATGTGCTTAAATCCAAGGCCTCTTTCCTCCTCAATCTTATCTCCTCATCTTAACCATAAGGTCTTGGGAAACATGCACACACACACACACACACACACCAGTGGAGTTGAGCCCCATCTGGCTGTGGGTCTGGTTGTGGTTAGCTCTAGTGATGTATACCAGATCCTTCTGATCTGCTCTGGGTGGAACACTTGTATCCTTCTCTATCACTGCTGGATTTATTGTCACCAGTTGGCACTGAACACGCCATTTATATGTGAAGGTTTTTCCTCTATATGCTTCCTCTCACATTTTCAACATGTCATGCTAGATAGAATTATCAGAACTTATCTAGAAAGGATGACGTACACTAAAATGAATGCAGTCACTGGACTTTAAGGCCTTTACTCTTATCAGACTGACACTTTACCAGTTGAAAGTATACATAAAGACCATATATTTTTGTATTACAAGTTGTATTTATTTTTAAATTTAAATATGCAAATGAGGCAAAACCTCCTTAAAAAAACTTCAAATCAAAGGTATTGGTCACTTACACATATTTAGCAGATGTTATTGCGGGTGTAGATAGCTAAGTTTCATAGCTATATTATTATATTGTTACCGAATTACTTCAGTCTACTCTTCAGTGTAGATGATAGCTTTCCCATCCGATCATTGAAGGATGATGTGGGGTTTAGAACCATCATCATACCATAACTGTGATTTCACCATTCCTCGACCAGTAGCTTAGTTACAGTGGAGACATGCTGTGACCTGCTTATGGCAAAGGAAATACATATTTCTCAGCTACCAGATTGCTTGTGTTCCTAACTCCAATAAATCCAGCAGTGATAGAGAAGTATACAAGTGTTCCACCCAGTGCAGTAGTATCTAACAATTCACAACAATACACAAATCTAAAAGTAAAATAAGAAATATATAAATATTAGGACGAGCAATGTTGGAGTGGCATAGACTAAATACAGTAGAATAGAATACAGTATATACATATGAGATGAGTATAGCAAAAATATGTAAGCATTATTAAAGTGGCTAGTGTTTCATTATTAAAGTGGACAGTTCAAGTCTATGTATATAGGGCAGCAGCCTCTAAGGTGTAGGGTTACGTAACCGGGTGGAAGCCGCCTAGTGATGGCTATTTAACAGTCTGATGGCCTTGAGATGGAAGCTGTTTTTCAGTCTCTTGGTCCCGGCTTTGATGCACCTGTACTTGCCTAGCCTTCTGGATGATAGCGGTGTGAACAGGCCGTGGCTCGGGTGGTTGATGTCCTTGATGATCTTTTTGGCCTTCCTGTGACATTGGGTGCTGTAGGTGTCCTGGAGGGCAGGTAGCTTGCCTACTGGTGATGCGTTGGGCAGACCACACCACCCTCTGGAGAGCCCTGAGGTTGCGGTGGCAATTGCCGTACCAGGCGGTAATATGTTTTTCTAACGTCACACGATATATATCGTCATATCGCCCAGCCCTATCTTACAGTATACCTGCTGTGTCATGTCCTACATTATACTTGCTGCGTCATGTCCTACAGTAAACCTGCTTTGTCATGTCCTACAGTATACCTGCTGTGTCATGTCCTACAGTAAACCTGCTGTGTCATGTCCTACAGTATACCTGCTGTGTCATGCCCTACAGTAAACTTGCTGTGTCATGTCTTACAGTATACTTGCTGTGTCATGTCTTACAGTATACTTGCTGTGTCATGTCCTACAGTAAACCTGCTGTGTCATGTCTTACAGTATACCTGCTGTGCTCTGTAATCCTGGACAGATATAATAGAAGAGGACAGCAGGCAGGAGAGAAGCAGAAATCTCTCGTCAGTTTGACTCCTGTATGGATCCTGTTCCCCCCTCTCGCCTAGTCTCCAGATCTCCACTCATATGTCATGCAGGGGCATGTTTTACTGTACGTTTGGCACTCCTGATGCTTCTCATTCACCCAATTTGAAACTAGAGACACCGTGTTTAACAGTACATTGATTTTAGCCACAAGGAATGTGCAGCGAGGAGGAGTTTTTTTTCTCTGTTTTGTTTAATGTTAAACATAGCCAGAGAACGTTTCCATTATCCCATAATGCTCTTTACTTACAATGAGAATTTGCTCAGAGACAGAAAATGCGGAAAGGGGTGATATGTATTTTTAAGATGATTGTTGGATGCAGTGATCGTTCTAAAACACAATTACATAAAATGCCCATCTTGTAAAACAAACCACAAGCAGTATTTAATGTAACATAAGACTGTAATTATTCCAGCTTAAAAGTAATTTATTTTATGTAATGTTTTGATATAGTTTTAACGGCGGAGAGCATGCACCTCAGCTGTATATTTAGTTAACTATCCTTGGCCTGATTAGTCTCAAGCATACAGTGCAGATATTAAGTGTCTTGCTATTTCAACATTCTTTGTAGGTTACTGCCATTTATTTTCTTCATTGTTGCCAGCTGGAGAGTACAAGTGTTCTTAGCATCCAAATTCAGAGTTCTAGATCTTGTAGGTTTTTAGTTATCTCTGTCTGTGGGTTTAAACCAAATCTCTATTTTTTATGTAAATTGAATTTTATTAAAGGGTCCAGACACTTATTTTGCGATTTCACATGCTTTTGAGAAAAGTACCCCGACCAGCGAGTCACTTCCTCATCCTCTTTGTGCAGTACAGGGGATCAAAAAAAGAAAACATTAAGAAATGCTCCAAAAACACCCACATACAGTGGGGAGAACAAGTATTTGCTACACTGCCGATTTTGCAGGTTTTTTACTTACAAAGCATGTAGAGGTCTATAATTTATCATAGGTACACTTCAACTGTGAGAGACGGAATCTAAAACAAAAATCCAGAAAATCACATTGTATGATTTTTAAATAATTAATTTGCATTTTATTGCATGAAATAAGTATTTTATCACCTACCAACCAGTAAGAATTCCGTCTCTCACAGACCTGTTAGTTTTTCTTTAAGAAGCCCTCCTGTTCTCCACTCATTACCTGTATTAACTGCACCTTTTTTTGAACTCGTTACCTGTTTAAAAGACACCTGTCCACATACTCAATCAAACAGACTCCAACCTCTCCACAATGGCCAAGACCAGAGAGCTGTGTAAGGACATCAGGGATAAAAATTGTAGACCTGCACAAGGCTGGGATGGGCTACAGGACAATAGGGAAGCAACTTTGTGAGAAGGCAACAACTGTTGGCGCAATTATTAGAAAATGGAAGAAGTTCAAGATGACGGTCAATCTCCCTCGGTCTGGGGCACCATGCAAGATCTCACCTCGTGGGGCATCAATGATCATGAGGAAGGTGAGGGATCAGCCCAGAACTACACGGCAGGACCTGTTCAATGACCTGAAGAGAGCTGGGACCACAGTCTCAAAGAAAACCATTAGTAACACACTACGCTGTCATGGATTAAAATCCTGCAGCGCACGCAAGGTCCCCCTGCTCAAGCCAGCGCATGTCCAGGCCCGTCTGAAGTTTGCCAATGACCATCTGGATGATTCAGAGGAGGAATGGGAGAAGGTCATGTGGTCTGATGAGACAAATATAGAGCTTTTTGGTCTAAACTCCACTCGCCGTGTTTGGAGGAAGAAGAAGGATGAGTACAACCCCAAGAACACCATCCCAACCGTGAAGCATGGAGGTGGAAACATCATTCTTTGGGGATGCTTTTCTGCAAAGGGGACAGGACGACTGCACCGTATTGAGGGGAGGATGGATGGGGCCATGTATCGCGAGATCTTGGCCAACAACCTCCTTCCCTCAGTAAGAGCATTGAAGATGGGTCGTGGCTGGGTCTTCCAGCATGACAAAGACCCGAAACACACAGCCAGGGCAACTAAGGAGTGGCTCCGTAAGAAGCATCTCAAGGTCCTGGAGTGGCATAGCCAGTCTCCAGACCTGAACCCAATAGAAAATCTTTGGAGGGAGCTGAAAGTCTGTATTGCCCAGCGACAGCCCCGAAACCTGAAGGATCTGGAGAAGGTCTGTATGGAAGAGTGGGCCAAAATCCCTGCTGCAGTGTGTGCAAACCTGGTCAAGAACTACAGGAAACGTATGATCTCTGTAATTGCAAACAAAAGTTTCTGTAACAAATATTAAGTTCTGCTTTTCTGATGTATCAAATACTTATGTCATGCAATAAAATGCAAATTTTAAGAGTACCTATGATCACAGTTGAAGAGTACCTATGATAAAAATTACAGACTTCTACATGCTTTGTAAGTGGGAAAACCTGCAAAATCGGCAGTGTATCAAATACTTGTTCTCCCCACTGTATGTACTTTTAGAAACAGAAAGGTCTCAGCATAGTGATGCAGGTTTTTAGATGTTGTTTGTGCGACTCAAGCTTTTTCCCCTATCCAGGCTGCTGGGACTGATAAGGTTTTTGATGCATGTCTGCCTGTCACACAGAGGCACCATGCCCATAGAGCCCCCCCCCCCCCCCCCCTTCTGTAATACCACTAGCCACCTAGACAGTTTATGAAGTTTGCTTCATAATAGGTTCCCAAAATCCCAACCTCGTAACTAGCTTTATCTAGCCAAGATAGGTTCCCAAAATCCCAACCTCATAACTAGCTTTATCTAGCCCAGATAGGTTCCCAAAATCCCAACCTCGTTACTAGCTTTAGCTAGCCCAGATAGGTTCCCAAAATCCCAACCTCGTAACTAGCTTTATCTAGCCCAGATAGGTTCCCACAATCCCAACCTCGTAACTAGCTTTAGCTAGCCCAGACAGGTTCCCAATCTCCCAACCTCATAACTAGCTTTAGCTAGCCCAGACAGGTTCCCAATCTCCCAACCTCATAACTAGCTTTAGCTAGCCCAGATAGGTTCCCAATCTCCCAACCTCATAACTAGCTTTAGCTAGCCCAGATAGGTTCCCAATCTCCCAACCTCAATTACTACATGTACTAAATAAGACTCACATTCCTTTCAATATTTTACCCAGATTTTAGCACAGATGCAGAGAAGCATATTTAGTTAAAAAAAAAAAAAAAAAAAACACCAGTCAGTAGGATACAGATAGAAGAGGTATGTTTAGATATGCAGAAAAATAAGCATATTTTACATAGAATTAAGCATAACTATTATGGCTCTAGATTGCAGGAAAAAGCTTTTCAGGTCCATTAAAAAAGAGAAATTCTCCAACTTTTATGGACAGGGAACACCCCCCCCCCCAGCCATCCTCTGGTACTTTGTGCCCATCAGATTTTGGGGCGGCATGACGCCCCTGCTATCACATGTAATATTCCTGTGTCTGTCTGTCTCTTTGTCTATGTCTGTCTGTGTGTATATGTGTCTCTCCTATGACCTTGGACCTGTTAGGGACTTTGGCACTGCCTAACTTCCCCCAGCCAAGCGCTAGAAACAGAGCAGGCAGACAGTGGCAGCGACCCCGCCACGGTCCTATTCAAATGACCCTGAGTGCTAATCTCAGCTCGGATGTGATAAATGCCACATGTCAGCTGGTGACGGTGTGTCCTCTGAACCCAGCATCTCCAGTATCCCTTCGGCCCACTGCTCCTGCCAGCAGCGCTGCGGGACAGGACACAAGTGATGTCTGGGCACGGCGAGGAACCACTGGCTTGCTGGGGTCCTGATTGCTGATGACCAGAGCTGACAACAGGGCTGCTCGTACTAGACGGCCTGGTGTTTATGAAGATAGATGACCTTTCACTGCTCTCACACTGTTGAATGTGGTGTGTGTTCGTGTGTGTGTGTGTGTGTGTGTGGGTGGGGGCACGACTGTAGCTGCTCTGTATCTGTTCTGGGTGGGCTGAACAGACACTGCTGAGAGGAAGGGATGTTCCTGTCTGTGTGGGTTAGAGAGGGTTAGAGGGGGTTAGTGAGGGTTAGACAGGGTTAGTGAGGGTTAGAGAGGGTTGGTGAGGGTTAGAGAGGGTTAGAGAGGGTTAGTGAGTGTTAGAGAGGGTTAGAGAGGGTTGGAGGGGGTTAGAGAGGGTTGGTGAGGGTTAGAGAGGGTTAGAGAGGGTTGGTGAGTGTTAGTGAGGGTTGGTGAGGGTTAGAGAGGGTTGGTGAGGGTTAGAGAGGGTTGGTGAGGGTTATTGGGGGTTAGAGGGGGTTAGAGAGGGTTGGTGAGGGTTATTGGGGGTTAGAGAGGGTTAGTGAGTGTTAGAGAGGGTTAGAGAGGGTTTAAATATTCACTGTGAATGTGACTCTTCACCACCACCTGTGTCCTAGTTACAGAGGCACAGTATGTGCGTGTGTGCATATGGGAAGAGCGTCCACGTTAACAGAAGGAGAAAGGGAAGACATCTTGTACTATATACGGTATCTGTGTGTGGCTATCTCACACCTGCTAAACCATGATAGTTTCCGAAAGAGAGAAGCCAGCGCTCGGCACATTAACAGCTGAGTAGCCCTCTGCCAGGTGATCCATGTCACTATTACAGTTACACCATCTCCTGTGTCTCTGTCTTGAGAGCTACTCATACACATCTTCCATCTGGGTAAACATAACATTTTACACTTCTATTTCCACATGGACAGATGTTCACTAAAGCTGTTGTGGGGAGGGCTTTTTTATTGATAAGAGACATTCTCCTCTCGATTCACTGGAGCGTACCATTAGGAACAGGGGAATGGGGAGCGCTCTGGAAAAGATGTAGAAGTTACAGAAGACAGGGGTCGTTTGTCTGCACCCGTCGAAGTGGAAAATGAACAGCGTGGAGTCCTCTGGGACATTTGGGGTCCAAGTGCTGGATCAACTTTCCCAAACTGCACGCACAGCGGCCCACCTTGAGAGACAGAGAGAAAGTTTCCCAGCTACGGTTTAACACTGAGATCCTCTCAACCTTTTAATGGACCCATTATCATACCACACCAGACCAGTTTAAACTAATGGGAAGAGGACAGGGACAAAGCTCTACTCTGTGTCCCAGACCTCCCATCCATCTGCCCTCACATCCCGGATCTCACACATAAACGCACACACACACACACACACACACACACACACACACACACACACACACACACACACACACACACACACACACACACACACACACACACACACACACACACACACACACACACACACACACACATGGGGGACCAGGAAGAAAATGTATGCACTCACTACTGCAGTAAGTCGCTCTGCTAAAAAACTAAAATGTAAAACCATTACAATGAGTTCACATGGAATTTAAATCTACATGTAATTGGACTGTGGTATGAATTTAAATCTACATCTAATCGGACTGTGGTATGATAGGTACTTTATTGATCCCCAAGGGGAAATTTCTTTCTCAAGCAGCTACGAAAAAACACAGGGCAGGTGCAAAATGCCAGAACGAAAATACACAAAAGACAGATACAAGATACATAGAGTGGCAATATGAAAAAGTATAAAAATACAAGAAGTCTGGAGTGCAAAAAAGCTATAAAACGACTGCATAGAATGGGTGGATGGCTGAATATGTACACTATACAGAGTATTATGTGAAAAAGAAGGAGAATTTGCATGGTTAACTATACTATATAGGTCTATGGCAGAGAAATACTTAAATAGCTAAAAGTGCGTATGATATAAGTGAGGGTAATAATAGTTTACTTAATATACAGTCTGGTTAAATGAACAGGTAAGTGAATAGTTATATCTGAAGTCCGAGGTGTAGAGGGTGAACAGGAAGGGGGACAGGACCGTTCCCTGTGGGGCCCCTGTGTTGCTCACTGCCCGTTCTGACACACAGCTCTGTAGTCTCACAAATTGTGGCCTACCGGTCAAGTGGTAAGGGTGTGTCCACTTTCAACCTCTTCATCTTCTCACCCAGTAGCAGGGGCTGAATGGTATTGAAGGCACTGGAGAAGTAAAAAAACGCTGATGCCATCAGGGCCCGCCGCTTTACACTGATGTAGTCTCTCCAGCTCTCTCTTCGCTTGGTTGGTGGTAAAAGCCAGCCCAGGTGGGGGGAAGGGGGGTGTTGAGGGTCAGTCCAGAGGGAGCAGAGGCGGAGGTGGGGAGGGGGTCGCTGATTGTCTCAACAGAGGTGTTGAGAGCAAAGTGGGGGTGGGACAGCCGTGAGGGTGTGTGGCCTGAGGAGCTGGAGGGTAGGTGGACAGGGCCAGTATCGAAACTGTTAAAAAGTTGGTTCAGCTCATTGGTTCTGTCCTGGGTCCCCTCCATCTGCCCACTGTTTGACTTTTTGAAGCCAGTGATATTTCTCATACCCTTCCACACCTCTCTCACCTGGCTCTACCTCAGCTTGTCCTCTTCTCCTTATACCCTCTCTTCCCCGTAGCAATCCGCAACTTTAGCTCCCTCTGGACGCATTTCAATTTGTCCCTTTCCCCCTCCTTGAAGGCCTTCTTCTTCTCATTCAGCAGGGCCTTCAGGTCGCTGGTGACCCAGGGTTTATTATTTGGAAAACAGCGTACCTTCCTGGTGGGTACAGTGTTGTCTACACAAAAATTGATATAGTCCGTATTGCAGTCAGTAAGTCCATCAATGTCCTCCCCATGATCCTCCCAGAGCACATCCCAGTCTATTGTTTCAAAGCAGTTCTGTAAGGGCCTCATTCGCCTCTGGGGACCATCTCCTAATGGTCCTGGTGGTTGCAGGCTGCTGTTGGACCATAGGCCTGTAGAGTGGGGTGAGGTGGACAAGGTTGTGATCTGATCTACCGAGGGGAGGGAGTGCAGTGGAGTTGTATGCATCCTTCACATTAGCATATAACAAGTCCAGAGTTGTATTATTCCTGGTTGGGCACTTCACAAACTGTTTGAACGTGGGCAGCGTTGCAGAGAGAGATGCATGGTTAAAATCCTCCGAAATGGCAAAGAAAGCACTGGAATGCGCTGTCTGTATCCTCGCGATAACAGAGTGGATGATGTCACACGCTGTGTTTGCATCAGCGGAGGGCGGGATGTAAACAATAACAGCAATGGCCGCCGTGAGTTCCCTCTGCAAATAGTAGGATCTCAGGCTAACTGCTAATAGTTCAATGTCCGGGCTACAAAACTGTTCCTTAACAGTAATATGTCTCGCTTCCCGATAGTCTCTTTGCCCATGGACCAGCCCCTCAAGCTCGTCCATCTTGTCATGCAGCGATCTCATGTTGCCCATAATGATAGACAGTATAGCCGGCTTGTACAGTCGTGGCCAAAAGTTTTGAGAATGACACAAGTATTGGTCTCCACAAAGTTTGCTGCTTCAGTGTTCTTAGATCTTTATGTCAGTAGTTACTATGGTACACTGAAGTATAATTACAAGTATTCCATAAGTGTCAAAGGCTTTCATTGACAATGACATTCAGTTTATGCAAACAGTCAATATTTGCAGTGTTGATCCTTCTTTTTCAAAACCTCTGCAATCCGCCATGGCATGCTGTCAATTAACTTCTGGGCCACATCCTGACTGATGGCAGGCCATTCTTGCATAATCAATGCTTGGAGTTTGTCAGAAGTTTTGTGTTTTTGTTTGTCCACCCACCTCTTGAGGATCGACCACAAGTTCTCAATGGGATTAAAGTCTGGGGAGTTTCCTGGCCATGGACCCAAAATGTTGATATTTTGTTCCCCCGAGCCACTTAGTTATCACTTTTGCCTTATGGCAAGGTGCTCCATCATGCTGGAAAAGGCATTGGAATTCACCAAACTGTTCTTGGATGGTTAGGAGAAGTTGCTCTCGGAGGATGTGTTGGTACTATTCTTTATTCATGGCTGTGTTCTTAGGCAAAATTGTGAGTGAGCCCACTCCCTTGGCTGAGAAGCAACCCCACACATGAATGGTCTGAGGATGCTTTACTGTTGGCATGACACAGGACTGATGGTAGCGCTCACCTTGTCTTCTCCGGACAAGGTGTTTTCCGGATGGCCCAAACAATCGGAAAGGGGATTCATCAAAGAAAATTACTCTACCCCAGTCCTCAGCAGTCCAATCCCTTTTGCAGAATATCAGTCTGTCCCTGATGTTTTTCTTGGAGAGAAGTGGCTTCTTTGCTGCCCTTCTTGACACCAGGCCATCCTCCAAAAGTCTTTGCCTCACTGTTCGGGGCACCACCAGCTCTGCACTGGTGGTGCCCCGATCCCGCAGCTGAATCAACTTTAGGAGACGGTCCTGGCGCTTGCTGGACTTTCTTGGGCGCCCTGACGCCTTCTTCACAACAATTGAACCTCTCTCCTTTAAGTTCTTGATGATCCGATAAATGGTTGATTTAGGTGCAATCTTACCAGCAGCAATATCCTTGCTTGTGAAGCCCTTTTTGTGCAAAGCAATGATGACGGCACGTGTTTCCTTGAAGGTAACCATGGTTGAACAATGATTTCAAGCACCACCCTCCTTTTCAAGCTTCCAGTCTGTTATTCTGGCTCAATCAGCATGACAGAGTGATCTCCAGCCTTGTCCTCGTCAACACTCTCACCTGTGTTAACGAGACAATCACTGACATGATGGCAGCTGGTCCTTTTGTGGCAGGGCTGAAATTCAGTGGAAATGTTTTTTGGGGATTAAGTTCATTTTCATGGCAAAGAGGGACTTTGCAATTAATTGCAATTCATCTGATCACTCACCATGACATTCTGGAGTATATGCAAATTGCCATCATCAACACTGAGGCAGCAAACTTTGTGGAGACCAATACTTGTATCATTCTCAAAACATTTGGCCACGACTGTATTTCCTAAGCTTTGCTTTACACTTCAATCCCGCCCTGCTTCCACGCCATCGCCTTTTCAACTCGTCCGGAATATCAAACTTTTCCCTAGGGTGCAGCAGCGCTGTGTGGGCTAAATCCAGTAACTGGGCTCGGTTGTAAATAATTGAGGACTCGCGTGTACATTTGGCGCTGAGAAAAATAAAAAGTGCCTCAGTGATAAAAAGGACCACTAAAACCTTCGTAAAACAGTAGCACTCCATAATCCTGAACTATTATAGTTCAACTGTTGCAAAGAAAACTTTGAATAACTGACGAAAAACATACTGATACAACAATTAACGCACAAAAAATGGGAGCTTCTTAACAGGCGACCGCACAGGGTGGCGCCAATCTCGAATAGAATGGTACATTTATGACCTTGTCCCTCTGTGTTGGTAGGCTGATCCACCTGGGCTGTTCTCTACAGGTGGCTCTAGAACACTAGAACACTAGTATCTGGGACGCAGGCTGTCTGTTCCCATGTTTATACCTCCTCTGTCTCGTCCATCCCCCACAAACACACTACATGTTAATGTTTTTAAAGTATTCATGTTTTTAAAGTATTTTGTCTGTAATGTCTTACGCCAGTAAGACTAACTGTCGCCATTGTCGTCGGCTAATGGGGATCCTAATGAATCAAATTCCAGACAAGCTATGGGGTTTTATGATGGCTTATGCTGATATTGCGCAGATATTAGATATTATATATTCACATTGAGACACTCTTCTTGTAAACCCAGGTTGCATTTCCTGTCTGAGTGTGCGTTCCCTGAGTTCCCACGTTAAAGCAAGAACAGATACAGTCCATTCCCTGTGTTAGTCTCACACCACCCACAGTCTGACGGGCACCTCTTAATTTTACTGTTAGACAGAATGAAAACGTCTATGGAAATGCTCTTTGTGCGTCCCTTTTGGGATGTGTATAATTATATTTCTATACCATAACTCATAGCAATTCAAAAAGCAAAAAGCCATAATAACAGCCAGTGAGGGTTCGTATGTCATACGGAACATCTGAATGTAAACAGAAGATTGGAATAGCAGGCATCGCTCCACCACAGCTACTGTAAATTTGAGTGGGTAGTTGGGGTGTTGGAGGTCTAAATTTGGAGCGTGGCTTTATGAGTGGTTGAAGTTACTCTAAGTGGCACAATATTGTTTTTGTGTGTGTGCTTGGATATGGTTGGCATGACAATGACAATATGATTTCCCCCCAAAAAACAGTATTTTCATAGTTTTGGCAAAAGATTGTTACTGTAAAGTTCCTGTGCCAGTTCTAGGATCTTGTTGCCTTGAACAGACTCTCAATAAAAGGCTAATCACTTTTGAATGTACAGGTAACTGCCAAAATACAGAAAACACCAACATAAAGTGTCTTAATAGGGCATTGGGCACCTTGGCATAGATTCTACAAGTGTCAGGAACTCTATTGGAGGTATACGAAACCATTCTTCCACGAGAAATTCCATAATTTGGTGTTTTGTTGAGGGTGGTGGAAAACGCTGTCTCAGACGCCACTCCAGAATCTGAAGTGTTCAGTTGGGTTGAGATCTGGTGACTGAGACTTTTCATGCTCATCAAACCATTCCGTGACCACTTGTGCCTTGTGGATGGGGGCATTGTCATCCTATGGGGGCATAGCCATGGTAGCCAAAATAATGGCCTCAAGATTTGCATGGCCAGCATTTCTATACATGACCCTAAGCATAATTGCTTAATTAACTCAGGAAGGACACCTGTGTGGAAGCACCTGGTTTCAATATATTTTGTATCCCTCATTTACTAAAGTGTTTCCATTATTTTGGCAGTTACCTGTACGTGAATGACATGTTTCTCAATGTGTGTATATACACTGCACTTTACGGCCACATTGTTCATGACTTCAGTGATTATACCTATTTCTCTTTCTCTCCGTCTCGCTGTAGAGCTGAGATCTACTGGCACTGCCCACCACTTTTCCTTCCTACTCAACTCAACAGACTACCGTATCCTGCGTATGGACGAGGACCACGACCGCATGTATGTGGGCAGCAAGGACTACATCCTGTCTCTGGACCTGCATGACATCAACAAGGAGCCACTCATAGTAAGAGATGCCCCACGCCATTACTGATCCTAGACCTGCTGGATACTGCATGTCTAGCACTAAAACTAACCCGATTCTCTCTCTTCTCTCTGTCTCAGATTCACTGGCCTGTGGCTCCTCAGAGGAAGACTGAGTGTGTTTTGTCTGGGAAGGATATCAACGTGAGTACCATGCTCTCTCAATCATCTTGACATGTGGGTTAGTTGTGCTGTTGGTGTTGGAAATGGTCTAGTTTTGAAAGAACTGTATTGTTGGTTTTAGTGAATGTTGATGGCCACCAAACGGCTCCTGTCAGAGAGACTCGGATTCAGGATTTCACTTTCCGTTTTATTTAGGCAGGTCAATCATCAGAGGACATTGAAGTTATAGAATGCAGTATATATGGTTCTAGGAATAAAGGAAATGTGACAGTTATCAACAAATCCACAATGAGCTACAATTACCCTGGCACAATACACATTTCCCATATAATGCTACTCAAAAGGGTGCTATAAGTAGCAATACTGAAACGGTTTAAACGTAAATGACCAATATGCTAGTAGCCATTGGCAAGCAATAGGGCAGAACAGCATCAAAGTAAAGTTCAAGAACATAATCTACAAGTCAGAAACTATAGAACTAATCAAAGTACATACAGTGCATTCGGAAAGTATTCAGTCCCCTTGACTTTTGTTTTTTTTACCTCATCAATCTACACACAATACCCCATAATGACAAATCAAAAAAAGGTTTTTAGAAATGTTAGCAAATGTATAATTTAAAAAAAATCTGAAATATCACATTTACATATGTATTCAGACCCTTTACTCAGTACTTTGTTAAAGCACCTTTAGCAGCGATTACAGCCTCGAGTCTTCTTGGGTACCCATTCTTCTCTGAAGCTCTGTCAGGGGAGTGTCGCTGCACAGCTATTTTCAGGTCTCTCCAGAGATTGGGTTCAAGTCTGGGCTCTGGCTGGGCCACTCAAGGACATTCAGAGACTTGTCCCGAAGCCACTCCTGTGTTATCTTGGCTGTGTGCTTAGGGTCGTTGTCCTGTTGGAAGGTGAACCTTCGCCCCAGTCTGAGGTCCTCAGCACTCTGGAGCAGGAGGATCTCTCTGTACTTTGCTCTGTTCATCTTTCCCTCGATCCTAACTAGTCTCCCAGTCCCTGCCGCTGAAAAACATCCCCACAGCATGATGCTGCCACCACCATGCTTCACCGTAGGGATGGTGCCAGGTTTCCACCAGACGTGATGCTTGGCATTCAGGCCAAAGAGTTCAATCTTTGTTTCATCAGACCAGAGAATCTTGATTCTCCTGGTCTGAGAGTCCTTTAGGTGCCTTTTGGCAAACTCCAAGCGGGCTGTCATGTGCCTTTTACTCTCTACCATAATGGCCTGATTGGTGGAGTGCTGCAGAGACGGTTGTCCTCCTGTAAGGTTCTTCCATCTCCACAGAGGAACTCTGGAACTCTGTCAGTGACCATCGGGTTCTTGGTCACCTCCCTGACCAGGGCCCTTCTCCCCTGATTGCTCAGTTTGGCCGGGTGGCCATCTCTAGGAAGTCTTGGTGTTTGATGAGGAACATTTTTAATTTAATCAATTTTAGAATAAGGCTTCCACATAGTCCCATGTAGCTCAGATGGTAGAGCATGGCGCTTGCAACGCCAGGGTTGTGGTTTCGATTCCCACGGGGGACCAGTATGAACATGAACATGTATGCACTAACTAACTGTAAGTCGCTCTGGATAAGAGCGTCTGCTAAAATGTAAATGTGGAAAAAGTCAAGGGGTCTGAATACTTTCTGAATGCACTGTAGTAAGACAAAACATCAGACAATAACTCACTTTTAGTCAATGACGCATTCTGCTGTTTCTCAGCTGATGGCTAAGTCATTGTTTGGTGTGGTGTTCGTCTTCGATGATGTTTAACTGCAGGTGGCATCCAATAAATGTTGCATTTCCGCCACCAACTAAACTGGGGTATAAATATCCTTTATACTTTGTGTGATTTTTATGATTAAAATACCCTACCATCTAACCCTACACTCATTAAAAACTCACCACCCTATTCCACTATTTCATCCTATCTGATCCTCCCTCAGGCCAAACCTGAGGGAAGATCAGCCACAACCTCTATTTTCTGCAACTTACATTCCATCCTTGCAGTACATTTGATAACCATTGCTATGAACGCTAAAAATTCAATCTTACTGAAGTATATATATCACTTTTTGGCCTATCCCTCTGTACTGGTACATATCTACTACTCTCACCACTCCTCCCCCTTGACCCATCTTCCTCTACTTTATTCACTGCCTCAGCATATGACAACTTCTGCACTACTCCAACCCTGGAAACCTCAACCTGCCTCTCTCGTACTGGACATCTGATCCCCAGCCCCATGGGCATCCCTACAATTAACACGTTCCACTACATTCCCCCTTACTACACATTTCTTTGTCTCATGCCCTTCTGCACACCTCTTACACCTTGGAACCTCCCTTCTACACACTGCTGACACATGCCCATAAGCTTGACACCTGTAACAACGTAGCTCTGATCAAAAGCTCGTAAGGGATAACTGATATATCCTAACATCACATCAAAACTCAAAAGAACAGACAACGACTCTTCTGTTTCACCACTCACGCCATCCTCTCTGCTTCGCACCAAACGATGAGCATCACAAACACCGGGAATCTTCCCCTGCAGTTGATCCACTTTCAAATTTACCGCTACCCCAGGAATCAGCCCTTTCAATAGCCATCAGGTGGCTTGCCGGGTGACTTGGCGGCCATTTTGGAGAGGCACTTTGCCGCTTTGAACATGGAATAATCTGCAACAGTTTACATCATTCAGCCATAGTCCATCATTACCCTTTGAATCAGGATCCATTAAGGTGAGGAGGACTGTAGCTGGAGGCTAGAGCTCCTGTTTTACCACATCTGTTAAATCCTGTCCACACACACACACCAGAGCCCCCCATGGACCTGAGAGCACCGTTTAAATTCATATCAAGGTCTGATTTCTCTTTTGATTTGTTCCCACATGTCAACGCCCCCACACACAGCCCTAAGGGTAGTGGGCAGTGGCATGCAGGATGGGGTATGGATAATAACCAGGTTCCCCTGCTGGTTTTGAGAGAGCAGGCTTCTGTTTATCCAACTGGAATGTTCATTTAGATGCGCTCGCTGACCCGCACAGCTCACCACCTCTGGTTACATAGTACGGGCCCCTGTGTGTGTGTGTGTGTGTGTGTGTGTGTGTGTGTGTGTGTGTGTGTGTGTGTGTGTGTGTGTGTGTGTGTGTGTGTGTGTGTGTGTGTGTGTGTTTGTGTGTGTGTGTGTTTGTGTGTTGTGCTTGTGGGTTGGAATTCCAACACGGTAATAATAAGAGATTAAGTTGGCTGTAGACATCTTGGCAAACCCCCTCTTTATGTAATGACAGATTATGACAATTCGAAAGCAATTCAAAGGGGATATCACTTCAGGAAGGAGGTCAAAGGCAATCATGCACACTGCACTCCCTGTGGGGGCGCACAACTGTGCAATGAATACACATACCTGCGCGCGCACACACACACACACACACACACACACACACACACACACACACACACACACACAATTAAATTAAATAACTGAGATGTGCAAAATGGCTTATTCCCTCTTCTACACACATCTCATTGTGGTTTGTTGTTACATCCTTTTCTTTTGCCAGCTGTCACTGATCTCCCTGCAACATGTGCAGCATGCACCAGTAACAGAGATCCTATCTGCCCGGCCTGGCCCTGTATCACTGTGGCATGCAGGGAGGCCTGGCCCTGTATCACTGTGGCATGCAGGGAGGCCTGGCCCTGTATCACTGTGGCCTGCAGGGAGGCCTGGCCCTGTATCACTGTGGCCTGCAGGGAGGCCTGGCCCTGTATCACTGTGGCCAGCAGGGAGGCCTGGCCCTGTATCACTGTGGCCTGCAGGGAGGCCTGGCCCTGTATCAATGTGGACAGCATGGAGGTCTGGCTGGGGTTAAGGCAGGGGGACTGGCTGGGGTTAAGGCAGGGGGACTGGCTGGGTTTAAGGCAGGGGGACTGGCTGGCGTTAAGGCAGCGGGACTGGCTGGCGTTAAGGCAGGGGGACTGGCTGGGGTTAAGGCAGGGGGACTGGCTGGAGTTAAGGCAGGAGATCTGGCTGGGGTTAAGGCATGGGGACTGGCTGGGGTTAAGGCAGAGGGACTGGCTGGGGTTAAGGCTGGGGACTGGGTGGGGTTAAGGCAGGGGGACTGGCTGGCGCTAAGGCAGGGGGACTAGCTGTTTTTTTGGGGGGGGTTTAATCATAGCTTAAAGCATTGTTGGTTAAGGGCTTGTAGGTAAGCATTTCACTGTATGGTCTACACCTGTTGTATTCGGCGCATGTGACAAATAACATTTGATTTGATTTGCCTTATCCTATTCAACGTGCATGTGTATGTACCTTTACATTAAAACAGTCTGCCTGTCTTTCATTTCTTTTCAGGGAAGAATACGTATTCCTGACGTGTGAAATGATATTTTTGAGTCATGTGATAATTAAACTGTCAACTAAGTGAAAGGAATGTTTTCCATAGGCACAAGTGGAATACATAAATGGTAACTGAGGTTGTTGGAGGTGGTTAGCTGAAGGTTATTAATCATCAATTGGACTTTTTGTTTTCCTCAGAAGGCTGAAAGTGTTTATCTTGTCCAGAGCCCAATGTGTTTCTCTTTCTGAAAATGTAATGGTTATCCTTGTCTCCTATTGACAGCGTTTTTTTCTTGTCTCCGTCAGGGGGAATGCGGGAACTTCATCCGTCTGATCGAGCCGTGGAACCGAACCCACCTGTACGTGTGTGGAACAGGGGCATACAACCCCATCTGCACCTACGTGGACCGCGGACGCAGGTCCCAGGTAACCAGAGACAAGATGTAGCCAACCATGGTCACACTCTGACCCTTGAACTCCCCTCTTTCAGAGTCAGATCTGTCAATCAACCCGGGGTCCAAAAAATCTCATTCCGCTCCTTGTCTGTCCTTGTCATGGTCTGTTCTCTCATTTTCTGCTGTCCTTTTCACATTGATTTGTTCTATCCATGGTCTGTTGAACCCAGAGAAAGGCTCATATTGGTGCTTTTCCAGTGAGGCTTACCCCCACGTTAGTGGGCCGCTAGTGTTTAATGTTAATGTAAGCTCTAGTGTTATTGTGTTTCCATCAGGAGTGTGACACTAAAGACTTGGGGCGTCAGAATCAACAACCTCTGCATCATTTAAGACTGTTGCTTTATGAGCGGTGCAGCAGTCTAAGGCACTGCATCTCAGTGCTACAGGCGTCACTACACACCCGGCCGTGATTTGGAGTCCCATAGGGCGACGCACAATTGGCCCAGCGTCGTCCGGGTTTGGCCGGGGTAGGCCGTCATTGTAAATAAGAATTTGTTCTTAAATGACTTGCCTAGTTAAATAAAGGTTAAATAAACAATTTAATAAAAAATTAGTAGTTATTAAAGTTCACAGTTAGCCATTGTTATGTAAATGCCAGCTGAAAGGTACCCAGGGCCTTGCCTTGGCTCCGAGTGAGAGCAGGTCCGCCAGAGCCATGGCCCAGTGAGACACGGGTGCCAGCCCGCCTAGACAGAAACAGAAAAGTCTGAGCCGTTTGAGGTAAAACACTGGGGTAAATCCGCATTGGAAATGCGCCAATAGATAATGAGCTCTTCACAGATGGTTAACTCTCGTTTTTTCTGACAATCTGTGTCACACTGTTATAGTGCCTCCACCTGGAGAGACAGCTAACTGCCACCATAGGAAGCTAACTGCCAGCTACAGTACTGCTGGGAAGAGAATGTTGACAGTGTGTCTAAAACAACTGCTACTGTCTTCTCCTACTAGCAGCTGTCTCCTCTCCCCCCTCACCTGTTCATGTGTAGTGTTCTGACCTGTCTGGGAGGCTCTGAAAGACCATCATTACCGATGGAGCCTCTCATTCATCATCAGCCTTGTAACTCACCCCCTCCCTCCATCCATCATCAGCCTTGTAACTCACCCCTCCCTCCATTCATCATCAGCCTTGTAACTCACCCCCTCCCTCCATCCATCATCAGCCTTGTAACTCACCCCTCCCTCCCTCCATTCATCATCAGCCTTGTAACTCACCCCCTCCCTCCATCCATCATCAGCCTTGTAACTCACCCACTCCCTCCATCCATCATCAGCCTTGTAACTCACCCCCTCCCTCCATCCATCATCAGCCTTGTAACTCACCCACTCCCTCCATCCATCATCAGCCTTGTAACTCACCCCCTCCCTCCATCCATCATCAGCCTTGTAACTCACCCCCTTCCTTCATTCGTCCCTCCGTTCCTCCCCTTCTCCCTCATAGACCAGCAGCCATCAGAGCTGCAGCAGCTGCCGTCCCCAGTGCACACTTACTGTTACTATCCCGTCTGTTTAGTCTCAATGTTTCATTGGAGGGCTTGGGTTTCAATGTACAGGCCAGTCATCCCCTTGTCATTCATCCTCTCCCCCAAGGCCCTGCTAGCTACGTTGCTTTAACTGTAAAGGTTTTCATTGGGTGAAATTAGATGTGTAAACAGAAACCATTTGTTTGGAAGTTCTCCCAGTTGTAATTCCAAAGGCCTCACGCTTGTTGAGTCCTCAGACAGCTCCCAAGATTTTCCAGATACTACCTTCACTGAGTTCACTCACTCCACTGTTCTACCTCACGTCTTCACTGAGTTCACTCACTCCACTGTTCTTTTTACTTTGAGCTCTTTTGTCTCATTTATCTTTTTTATGTTGCTGAACCTTGTGTCTATGTTTTCACGGCATGTTTTCTGGCAACCTAGATAGCGGCGGATTCTGAAACTCAAACTCACATAATCACTGAACTCTCTCTAGTGTGCTTTGCTTGACAGAGTTATTTTTTGTTACTTTTGGGTTCTCTTCTCATCGATTCTCATGGGTTGGCAGGTAGTCTAGCGGTTGGGTCAGTAACCAAAAGGTCGCTGGTTTGACTCACCGGGCCGACTAGGTGAAAAATCTGTCTGTGCCCTTGAGCAAGGCACTAACCCTAATTGCTCCTGTCAGTAGCTCAGGATAAGAGCGTCTGCTAAATGACTGAAATGTAACACTTTTTAAATGTCATAGAGTACACTCTCATGGTCATGGTTGTTTTTCAGTCATGGGTCTTTCTTTGAGCTTTTTCTGTTCTCCTTCTGGTCAACTCTTGGGTTGATTTTTCCACTGAGTTTTAGTTGGTTTTGGGTTGTCCCTTCGGGTGCAGTCGGTGGGACCCTCGTGGTAATCGCGTGGCACGTGTCTTCTTTTTTAGGCCCTCTACCTGCAGGCGCCCCAGTCCGGAGGGAGGACCAGCCGGGCGGCAGACTTCAGCACTCCGGCAGGGCCTGTGGAGCCAAAGGTGGGCCTACGGCCAAGGGGTGGCTACTGTAGCAAGGGGATGGGGTCTGGGACCTGGGCACAGGGGAGGCTACTGTAGCAAGGGGCTGGGGTCTGGGAACTGGCCAGAGGGGAGACTACTGTAGCAACGGCTGGCCTCTGGGCTCTAGGTTGAGGGGAAGCTACTGTAGCAAGCGGCTGGGATCTATGGGAAGCAATGGGCTTGGGTCTGGGACCTGGGGAGGCTACTGTAGCAATGTGCTGGGGTCTGGGACCTGGGGAGGCTACAGTAGCAATTGGCTGGGGTCTGGGACCTGTGGGAGACTACTGTAGCAATGTGCTGGGGTCTGGGACCTGGGGAGGCTACAGTAGCAATTGGCTGGGGTCTGGGACCTGTGGGAGACTACTGTAGCAACGGGCTAGGGTCTGAGACCTGGGTCCTGGGTCAGGTGCCCATCTGGTGTCTGAGAGGCCCTGTCATCATGTACAGCCTGTTGACATCCAAAATAGACACGGATGATTATGGTGTGGAAGAAATGGGGTGTTAAAGATAGAGATTATGGTGATATGGTTACAGTTCAATAGTAGAAAGGTCATAAATTAAGTTGGTCAGTATGACCAAGTCCTGTTCTTTACAATCATTAACATCCGTAGATTGATTTTTGTGACCACAAAGGCCCTCTTTAAAAGGGATTTTACTGTACTTGGCCTACAATTCATCTTGGCTACTAGGATGTTGAGAGCTAGGCTGCATATGAATATAGTCATGCAAGAAAGACGTGGTGGAGGACAATGGCAAGATCCATTCTAATGAGTACCACAACAAGTCATAAAAAATACATTTGAACTGATTCCCCTATAAAATATACTGTCAAAAGTTAGCAATAAATGCATTTCTTACAAATATAGAAATCCTGAGTCACCCCAGTAGCTTGGAAAACAAAGGATGCTTTGTAAATGTACTGCCTTCATGTGTCTTGGGAAGCATTCTGGGAGGGTGCCTCCAACAAGGGGAGTCATAAACACCAGGGTATAAGAACACTGTCCAACTCTAACAGCCTAGTTCACATTACAGTCTGCCTATCTTTCATTGTTATTCAAGGAAACTGTATTCATCCAACTTGCCTTTTAGTCAAATACGTATTCCTGAAGTGCGTAATAAGAATTTTTGGGGTGTGATAATTGTCAACTAACTAAAGGAATGTTTTCCATAGGCAAAAATGGAATACATTATGTTGCGACCTGGCCAAGACAAAGCAAAGCAGTGCGACATAAAAACAACACAGAGTTACACAGTAAACAAACGTACATTCAATAACACAATAGAAGATCTATATACAGAGTGTGCAAATGTAGTGGAAAATGCAAGGTTAGGAAGGTAGGACAATAAATAGGCCATAGTGGTGAGATAATTTTTTTTGCAATTCGTTCCAGTCATTGGCAGCAGAGAACTGGAAGGAATGGCGGCCAAAGGAGGTGTTGGCTTTGGGGATGACCAGTGAGATATACCTGCTACGGGTGGGTGTTGCTATGGTGACCAGCGAGCTGAGCTAGGGCGGGGATTTACCTAATAAAGACTTATAGATGACCTGGAGCCAGTGGGTTTGGCGACGAATATGTAATGAGGGCCAGCCAACGAGAGCATACAGGTCGCAGTGGTGGGTAGTATATAGGGCTTTGGTAACAAAACGGATGGTACTGTGATAGATTACATCCAATTTGCTGAGCAGAGTGTTGGAGGCTATTTTGTAAATGACATCGCCGAAGTCAAGGATCGGTAGGATAGTCAGTTTTACAAGGGCATGTTTGGCAGCATGAGTGAAGGAGGCTTTGTTTGCGAAATAGGAAGCTGATTCTAGATTTAATTTTGGATTGGAGATGGTTAATGTGAGTCTGGAAGTTGAGATTACAGTCTAACCAGACGCCTAGGTATTTGTAGGAGTCCACGTATTATAAGTCGGACCCGTCGAGAGTAGTGATGATAGTCCGGTGGGCGTGTGCAGGCAGCGTTCGATAGAAAAGCATGCATTTAGTTTTACTAGCATTTAAGAGCAGTTGGAGGCCACGGAAGGAGTGTTGTATGGAATTAAAGCTTGTTTGAAGGTTAGTTAACACAGTGTCCAAAGAGGGGCCAGATGTATACAGAATGGTGTCGTCTGGGTAGAGATGGATCAGAGAGTCACCAGCAGCGAGAACGACATCGTTGATGTATATAGAGAAAAGGGTTGGCCCAAGAATTGAACCCTGTGGCACCCCCATAGAAACTGCCAGAGGATCGGACAATAGGCCCTCTGATTTGACACACTGAACTCTATCAATCTGTTTAGATTTTCCATTACCATGCCGTAATCACATCATGTATTTCTAATCACATATAAAATAAAATAAACCTTATTATTACCAACCTTCAGTACTATAGTAAGCTACTTGACACAAAGCCAATGTTGACACAGATGTAAAAAATGTCCTCCTGGCTCGTGGACTTCAGAGCTACCCTCCACATGACTAACACTAGGAGCATGGTGGATTTGTTTTGGATAGCTCTCTTCATTTATTCTCAAGCACTCCATTTTGCCGACAACTGGCTTGTACTCTTCATACTCCCTTGCTTAAAGCTAATACAGGTGTGTGAGCGTGTGTTTTACATAGACATCTGATTCAGCACACTAACACAGCAGTGCTCAGAAACAAGGACACTTATTTTTGTACCAAGTACCAACCTCTGCCCATAACCTCACTCAGGTTGGCATTTATTGGGATGACTCATGTACTGGAGGCAGCTCTACAGGGTAGTCACTAGCTGGCACAGACACAAAGACATAACACTTGATTTTAAACCTAACAATAACCCTAACCTTAACCACAATGCTAACTTTATGTCTAACCCTAATCTTAAATTATGGCCAAAAAGCAAATGTTTGTTTTCATGAATTTTTGCAATATGTAGCAAATGTTGACTTTGCAACCCGCCCATCTAGTAAAAATCACTCAACTCTGCCTCCAGGGCAAGACTCATCCCAATAAACATCAACCTGCATTCCCTATATATCCTCCTCCTGTCTGTATTTCCCTGCAACGGGTTATATTATGTAATACACTCTGTGTTTTCAATGGAAACAACAGCATATTTGATGTTGTCTACATATTTAATTGTTCCTGCACTGCCCTCAATTTATCCCTACCTATATGTATGTATCAATCTCAATTACCTCATACCCCTGGTTCCCCGTGTATATAGCCAAGTTATCGTTACTCATTTGTATTTGTTTCTTGTGTTATTATTTTTCTATTATTCTCTGCATTGTTGGGCAGTAAGAATTTCACTGTTAGTCTAAGAATTTCACTATTACGTGTGACAAATAACATTTGATTTGCTATCTATTACAGGAATATATCTTCCGTTTAGAGCCAGGCAAAGTGGATTCGGGGAAAGGCAAATGTCCTTATGACCCTAAACTCAACAGCGTCTCAGCTTTGATCAGTAAGTGCCTGTTCCCCTCTTCTCTCTCAGGTCACATGTTCCATTATTGAAAGAATTGAGTGTCTCTTTATTGAAACAAAAAGGGTTGTTTACCGTCAAGCTCTATTCCTCTTCCCCCCAAGAGTAGTCTTTGTGGTCAGTCCAACCCCTGTGGAAGCTATTACCTACTACAGTATCTATGTATGCAGAATTGGCTAGCAACACTAGATCTTGTTCATTCAAATACTTCTGCCTCTTTTAAAACAGTTTTCTCTTCATTTGTAGTTACCCTTTGGTGATGTTAACAATTCCATTGTTATACTATTAATATAATCATTAAAGTATACTGCAAAGTTAATTGCTGTATTGAGAATTATTCATCTATGTACATGCACAGGATATTCACTGTACTTCGGTTATAAAGGAAGTAGCATGTATCGGTATGTAAGTACTCATATCAGTAGGTGGTCTGGTGTTGATACCAGCTTGAAGACAGTTGGTCAGACTTGGCAGTTGACCTCTTCCTCTCTGGCATGGCTCCACTGACCTCCCAGCCACCCACAGTGGGTGACACTTCCCATGACCCCACTCTGTGTCTTCCCATGTCATCCCACACCTAGAGCTGACCGGGGCGGAACTAACTAGCACCCACTTACTGTAGCAACTCGTCGGCTACATAACTGATCTACGACACAGCCAGTCATACCACACAACGCAGATGTAAAACACAGCCAGTCATACCACACAACGTAGATGAAAAACAAAGATTTCTACTCTTATAGGGGGGCTTTCTATGTACCTCTCTTGACCCCAGTTTTTCTGCCATGTTTGGTCACCTTGTCAGACACTGGGGACACCCCAGTGTGAAGGGGTTCGATCTGATGGGGTTATAGAAGGAAAATACTGTCTTGTCTTTAGGGAGATCTGTCAACACTCTAAACAGGTCCCATACTAGGGCAGCACCTGCTCACTCACACACTCAGCCACAAGCAACTGGTGGCGGGCATTTCCCAGGCCTCTATCCCACACTGCTTACCCTGACCAGGGCCAATGACCACATCCCCACATCCTGCCCCAGGTCCCCAGTGTCTGCCCTGGGATCTCCCTCCTCGCTGTCCTTCCTGACCCTGGCCACCAGCTGACCCTACGGTTATGTGGAGGGGAGGGGTACCATGTGTTCTCGCCCTACAGGAAACAGGGCCATATCTCCATAGCAAAGGACTGTAGTCACGAATTACCCATGTTTTGCCTCCTGTCAACCGATAGGTTATTGTCTTTCTATGACATTCCATTGATCTCTTTCTCTCTCTCTCTGATTGACAGATGGGGAGCTCTACGCTGGGGTCTACATTGACTTCATGGGGACAGACGCCTCCATCTTCCGTACTCTAGGGAAACAGACCGCAATGAGGACGGATCAATACAACTCCAAATGGTTAAATGGTAACATTTCAATACAACTCCAAATGGTTAAATGGTAACGTCTCACGTCTCATCCTGGTTAAATGGTAACGTCTCACGTCTTATCCTGGTTAAATTGTAACGTCTCACGTCTCATCCTGGTTAAATGGTAACGTCTCACGTCTTATCCTGGTTAAATGGTAACGTCTCACGTCTCATCCGGGTTAAATGGTAACGTCTCACGTCTCATCCTGGTTAAATGGTAACGTCTCACGTCTCGTCCTGGTTAAATGGTAACGTCTCACGTCTCATCCGGGTTAAATGGTAACGTCTCACGTCTCATCCTGGTTAAATGGTAACGTCTCACGTCTCATCCTGACAGACGTCATCTCTCTGTTGGTTAAATGGTAACGTCTCACGTCTCATCCTGGTTAAATGGTAACGTCTCACGTCTCATCCTGGTTAAATGGTAACGTCTCACGTCTCATCCTGACAGACGTCATCTCTCTGTTGGTTAAATGGTAACGTCTCACGTCTCATCCTGGTTAAATGGTAACGTCTCACGTCTCATCCTGGTTAAATGGTAACGTCTCACGTCTCATCCTGGTTAAATGGTAACGTCTCACGTCTCATCCTGGTTAAATGATAACGTCTCACGTCTCATCCTGACAGACGTCATCTCTCTATTGCATTTGTCTTTATATTTCCATCATGTATCAACTGATTCCTCAGTCTCTACATTCCTGTTCTGTCTCATAGCACCTCTGCATGTCATACTGTATTTATGGTATATACGGCCTCTAGCTGTTCCAGCCATTAAAAAGTAAATAATGCCTATCACGTCAATACAGTACTCACTGACTGCCTTTCTAGGAAATATCAAGGAAATGTTTTGTCACATTTGTGCTGTAGCTAAGTCTTCTATGGTTTGTTGTCATCCCATACATGTCTGGTAGCATTTAATGCCTGGGATGTATGGCATGACAATGTTTTATTTTTTTCAACCTCAGGATGCTTTTTTTCATTCACTTAGCACTTCCCCCGCTGCTGCTCCCCCTATGGACATTCCCTAAGGGACTCTTACCCTGCCCCCACCACCCAACGGTCATTTATCATGGCTACAGTTGTAAATATTATTATTATTATTATCTTTATTTACTCTCATTCACTTCTCTTTATTTTTTTATTTTTTTACCTACACTGTTGGAGCCCGAAGCATAAGATTTTCACTGTATCCTGCAGTTACAGCTGCATCCCTGTTCAAGTGACTAATAAACTCATCTAATCTCTAATCTAATATATTTACCCCACCATTCCACTCCCCACATGGTCTTCCCCCATATGGGTTGTGTCTGTTGCAGCAGGTAGGACAGGATCAGTTTGATGTGTCCAGCAGTACCCTAGTCAGTGAGCTATCATGACGTAGGTAGGTAGGTAGGTAGGTACTTTATTGATCCCGTGGGGAAATTACTTTATCAGGCAGCTACGAAAAACACAGGGCAGGTGCAAAACACAGAGCAGGTGCAAAATACACTGCCCTGTCTGGAGTGCAAAAGGCTATAGAAACGCATTGCATAGTATGAGTGAATGACTGAATATGTACACTATACATTGTTATAGTGTTAGGTGAAAAAATGATACAATTATTGCACGTTTATATAGGTAAAAAAATATTTGCATGGTTAATAACTATACAGGTCGATGGCAGAGAAAGATACTTAAATAGCTAAATGCGCGTATGATATAAGTGAGGGTAATAATAGTTTACTTAATATACAGTCTGGTTAAATGTACAGGTAAATTAATATTTGCATGGTTAAATTAACTGTACAGGTAAATGACAGGAAGAGATTCTTAAATAGCTAAATGTGCGTATCATATAATTTAGGGTAATAATTCTAATTCCCTTAAAATACAGTCCTTAGAACAGGGTTAATTACAGATAAATGCACGTATTGCACATTCAATATACTAAATGCAATGAATGAATGAATGAGTGAGTGCTGAATTAATAAGTCCTGAGTGAATGAGTGATTACAGACCAGAGAGTTACTCACGGATGGATACCTAATTGTTAAACTATGTCCTAACACCCCAACAGTTCCAGGTCTATGTTGCCGATGGCATGACACCCCGGTGAGGCATTAAATAGTCTAATAGCTGCCGGCAGGATGGACCTCCTGTAGCGCTCTCTGGCACAACGTGGTGGGATCAATCTGTGACTGAAGATGCTCCTCTGCGTCATAACCATGGCATGGGTGGGTGACGTTGTCCATGATGGCCAGCAGTTTGGCCAGGATCCTTCTCTCCACCACCTCCTCTAGAGTCTCAAGGTTAATCCCCAGAACAGAGCTAGCCTTCCTGATCAGCTTATTTACCCAAGAAGCATCACCAGCCTTTATGTTGGCGCCCAAGCACACCACTGCAAAAAAGACTGGTAGAAAGTATGCAGTAGTTTACTGCACACGTTGAAGGACCTGAGCCTCCTCAGAAAGTCGGCTCTGGCCCATTTTGTACAGGGCCCCGGTGTTACCAGCCCATTCCAGCCTGTTGTCCATATGGACTCCTAGGAACTTGTATGACCCAACCCTTTCCACATCCATCCCCTGTGTAGGGACTGCAGTCGGTTGGGCCTTGGTTCTCCTGAAGCCCACCACCATCTCCTTTGTTTTGCTGATGTTGAGCTGAATGTGGTTCTGCTCACACCACACCACAAAGTCATTGATTGTGTTCCTGTACTCCTCCTCCTGCCCGCCCCTGATGCACCCTACAATTGCGGAGTCATCCGAGAACTTCTGTAGGTGGCATGTTTCAGAGTTATATCTGAAGTCCGAGAAGAAGAGAGGTTGACGCCACGCTGTGCTCATTCAGTGAGATTAATGAGAGAGATTTGGAATGTAGTGATATGTGCTCAGCTTAAGGCCTCAACTGACTCTAACTAGCATCTGTATCATATTCTCTCTCTCTCTCTCTCTCTCACTTTCTCTCTATTTTCAGATCCCACATTCATCAAGGCGCACCTCATCCCAGACAGTGCTGAGAAGAACGATGACAAGCTCTACTTCTTCTTCCGGGAGAAGGCTTCAGAGATGGGCCAGAGTCCAATGGCACAGTCCAGGATAGGCAGGATCTGTCTGGTAAGTGGCCACCACAACCACATTATCTATAACCACAACCACATTAGACTATAACCACAACCACAATATCTGCAAATTCTGAAATTGTGAGGGTTTGTCTCATATTGTGACCTTTGAGCCTGCGAACCTAGTACCCTGCCATACTGATACTGAGACATCCCAAGAGTAGAGGGGTCTCCTTGGAAACTCCCCTCAAACCATCGCTGTATCTCACCATTCAACACAGTCAGACATAAAACAACACGGCCCTGCCCCCCACTTCCTCAACAGCCAATGAGGAGTCTAAGAAAACCAAACTAAAGGGAATGCTTGTTGTCCCCTGTAATAAACTGTTGGAGTGGGAGAGTTTGCCTTTGGCCTTCAGTATATACACATAAACACTCATACACATAACACTCTCAGGGTAATGTTGATCTAATGATGTATGTATCCAGTGGCTGCTGTGACTCAGAACGTTGTTTATCCTTAGAGGGGGTCAGAGAGTAACCCTTCGCTGTGCGCAAACCTTCCCCCTCTTGCTGCACGTCTCCTATGGTACCCTTGGGACATTGGTCCTGTCTGTCTCTGGATCCTAAGCCACTGTCCTCAAATCAAATGAAATCAAATGTATTTATAAAGCCCTTTTTACATCAGCAGATGTCACAAAGTGCTTATACAGAAACCCAACCTAAAACCTCAAACAGCAAGCAATGCAGTTGTAGAATCACGGTGGCTAGGAAAAACTCCCTAGAAAGGCAGGAACTTAGAAAGAAATCTAGAGAGGAATCAGGTTGTGAAGGGTGGCCAGGCCTCTTCTGGCTGTGCCGGGTGGAGATTATAAGAGTACATGGCCATCTCAGTACAAGAGGCGTCACTACAGTCCCTGGTTTGAATCCAGACTGTGTCGCATCCGGCCGTGATTGGGAGTCCAATATGGGGTCACACATTTGGCCCAGCATCGTCCGGGTTTGGCCAGGGTAGACCGTCATTGTAAATAAGAATTTGTTCTTTACTGACTTGCCTAGTTAAATAAAAACATACAATACATGGTAGATAGATACATTTCAGAGTACATCACATTTTAGTTTAGGAGCTACAAAACAATGGAAAATTCTAACCTTTGCATGATGTTCAGTAGTATATTACTCCAATATAAAAGTGATTTTTCACTTGAACATTTTTCTCTCAAACCCCTGTTTTCTCTGTTCAAGAAGTCTAGAAGACGTTTCGTAATGTTTTGCAAGGATTTCTTGGCTGTGAATAATTTTCACTGGGCTTCACCTCCCTCCCCAACAGATGGGGCGGGCAGACTGACCCACAGATCTGATGTTTTCACTCACAGCTTCTCTGTAAGCTAGTGTTGGCTGCTAGTTGTCTGTATCAAACAGCTGTTGGTTTGAATCTGTGGACTGGTCCACTTGTGGTGTTTCTGTAGGGGTCAGGTGTGAGTGACACTGCCTTTTGTTCCCCCCCCGCAGAATGATGATGGTGGACACTGCTGTCTGGTCAACAAGTGGAGCACTTTCCTGAAGGCCAGACTCATCTGCTCTGTGCCTGGAGTGGACGGCATAGAGACCCACTTCGATGAGCTCCGTAAGTAGGCATCATTTTCCAACAGTGGTATAGTCTAGTTGTTATGTACGAGTGGCGCAGTGTTCTAAGGCACTGCATCTCAGTGCAAGAGGCGCACTACAGTTCCTGGTTCGAATCTAGGCTTTTTCACATCCGGCCGTGATGCGGTGCACAATAGTGCGGTGCACAATTGGCCCGTCATTGTAAATACAATTTTTTTCTTAACTGACTAGTTAAATAAAGGTTACCCCAGCCAGCCAGCTGACTCGCCTGTTCCCTCAACTGTTAGACACTGAACGTAGTCCGCTCCGCGACAGTGTAAAATGACAAACCATCAGTTCAGACCCCACTCTCTTTAATCTTTCTGTAGCATCTCTGTAACATCTGAGTTATTTTGAACCGTTCCAAACTGCACTAACGTATATTACGCACTGCAGAAAGACATTTTAAAAACATACATTTAAGATGTCTTTAGTATAGGTCTAGCCTATACTCCAAAACTCAAGTAATTGTGTGGACTGTATTATTATGCATACTGGATGGACTGGTTACCTTATGCTACGCTCTAAATGTTCTATCCGTGAGTCTGGGAGAGAACGTATAGGCCTAGGCAATGCTTTTGGTTTATTGATTGTGCAGGGCAGCTTATAGAGTAGGCTAGTTAGCCTGCAATTATAGTGAATTTGTATTTGATTTTGAATAGTCTAGTAATAGGAAATGTTTTATATTTTCATAATTAATAGACTGACACATTACCTTTAGCGACAGAATATATCAGCAGCATGCGTTTCCATCTCCTCCTCTCTCTATTTCATTCCTTTCTCGAGCACGCAGAGAGAGGGGCTGTCAACAGTTTAATAAAATATGTTTTGTTCTGAAAACATATTGCTATCAATGTTCCTGAACAGTTTCCCAAATTAAACACTGGGTAGCTGCAAGAACAACATCATGAATATAGTTGCATTATGCAGCACATATATGTTTTGATTTCTAAGACATTCTAAGGTTTGTATCATTCGCAACTAAAGTTGTCAAATTACTCTCAATCTAGCGTATAGGACCTGTTTCAAATGATTACTTTTACGCTCAACATAGCCACTTCATATGCTCACTCGCTTGGGAATGGGAAAAATATCCTTTTTATTTTATTAAAATAAGTTAAATTACACTGAGCAAAAATATAAATGCAACATGCAAAAATATATATTATTGTAAATGATGACAATTACATTGATGGAAGCTACAATCTATCTGCAATATTAAAGCAATATTAAATATATATATATATATATATATATATATACAGCGGGTGAAATAAGTATTGAACACGTCACCATTTTTCTCAGTAAATATATTTCTAAAGGTGCTATTGACATGAAAGTTTCACCAGATGTTGGTAACAACCCAAATAATCCATACATACAAAGAAACCAAAATAAATAAGTTCAGAAATTAAGTTATGTGTAATAATGTGAAATGACACAGGGAAAAAGTATTGAACACATGAAGAAAGGGAGGTGCAAAAAGGCATGGAAAGCTAAGACAACAGCTGAAAACTATCAGTAATTAAAAAGCAATCCAGCACCCTGTCAGTGCAAATTAATATCATCTGGTTCAGTCCCAACTGATGGCCTACAAAAAGGTCTCATTGCCAAGGTGTCACACAAGACACATCTCATGATGGGTAAAAGCAAATAGCTGTCTCAAGACCTTCGCAACCTAATTGTTGCAAAACATAAAGATGGCATTGGTTATAGGCGCATTTCTAAGCTTCTGAATGTTCCAGTGAGCACTGTTGGGGCCATAATACGGAAGTGGAAAGACAATCATTTCACCATAAATTTGCCTCGACCAGGTGCTCCTTGCAAGATTTCTGACAGAGGAGTGAAAAGAATAATCAGAAGAGTTTTCCAAGAGCCAAGGACCACTTGTGGAGAGCTTAAAAAAGACCTGCAATTAGCAGGTACTGTTGTCTTAAAGAAAACAGTAAGTAATGCACTCCACTGCCATTGCCTGTATGCACGCTCACCACGCAAGACTCCATCGCTGAAAAAAGCATGTTTGTTTAAAGTTGAAGCTTGTTTAAAGTTTGCTGCACAACATTTGGAAAAGCCAGTGAAATACTGGGAGAAGATAGTGTGCTCAGATGAGAGCAAAATTGAACTGTTTGGATGTCATAATACACACCATGTTTGGAGGAGAAATGGCACTGCACATCACCCTAAAAACATCATGGTGTGGGGCTGCTTTTCAGCAAATGGTACTGGCAAACTTCACATAATTGAAGGAAGGATGAATGGGCAAATTTACCGAGACATTCTTGACAAAAATCTGCTGCCATCTACCAGGATGATGAAGATGAAACGAGGGTGGACATTTCAGCAAGACAATGATCCCAAACACACAGCCAAGGAAACTCTCAATTGGTTTCAAAGAAAGAAAATAAAGCTGCTAGAATGGCCCAGCCAATCACCTGACTTAAATCCCATTGAAAATCTATGGAAAGAACTGAAGATCAAGATTCATAGAAGAGGCCCAGGGAACCTTCAAGATTTGAAGACTGTTTGTGTGGAAGAATGGGCCAAAATCACACCAGAGCAATGCATGTGACTAGTTTATCCATACAGGAGGCGTCTTGAAGCTGTCATTACCAACAAAGGCTTTTGTACAAAGTATTGAATAAATATCAGTAAGCGTGTTCAATACTTTTTCCCTGTGTCATTTCACATTATTACACATAACTTAATTTCTGAACTTATTTGTTTTTGTTTCTTTGTATGTATGGATTACTTGGGTTGTTACCAACATCTGGTAAAAATGTCATGTCAATAGCACCTTTGGAAATATATTTACTGAGAAAAATGGTGACGTGTTCAATACTTATTTCACCCGCTGTATATATATATATATATATATATATATATATATATATATATATATATTAAATAAATTCATTAGGCCCTAATCTATGGATTTCACATGACTGGGAATACAGATATGCATCTGTTGGTCACAGATACCTTTAAAATAAAGGTAGGGGCATGGATCAGCAAAACAGTCAGTATCTGGTGTGACCACCATTTGCCTCATGCAGCGTGACACCTCCTTTCCATAGAGTTGATCAGGCTGTTGATTTTTGATTTTTTCAATGACTGTGTGAAGTTGCTGGATATTGGCGGGAACTGGAACACGCTGTCGTACACGTCGATACAGAGCATCCCAAACATGCTCAATGGGTGACATGTCTGGTGAGTATGCAGGCCATGGAAGAACTGGGACATTTTCAGCTTCCAGGAATTGTGTGCATATCCTTGCGACATGGGGCCGTGCATTATCATGCTGAAACATGAGGTGATGGCGGCCGGATGAACAGCACGACAATGGGCCTCAGGATCTCGTCACGGTATCTCGGGGCATTTAATTTGCCATCGATAAAAAACAATTGTGTTCGTTGTCCGTAGCATACGTTCATAGCTTATACCATAACCCCACCGCCACCATGGGGCACTCGGTTCACAACTGACTGCAGTACTGCCAAATTCTCTAAAACGGTAGAGAAATGAACATTCTATTCTCTGGCAACAGCTCTGGTGGACATTCCTGCAGTCACCATGTCAATTGCACGCTCCCTCAAAACTTGAGACATCTGTGGCATTGTGTTGTGTGACAAAACTGCTGATTTTAGAATGTCCTTTTATTGTCCCCAGCACAAGGTGCACCTGTGTAATGATCATGCTGTTTAATCAGCTTCTTGATATGCCACGCCTGTCAGGTGGATGGATTATATTGGCAAAGGAGAAATGCTCACTAACAGGGATGTAAACAAATGTGTGCACATAGAACATTTTAGAGAAATAAGCTTTTTGTGCGTATGGAAAATTTCTCGGAATCTTTTATTTCAGTACAAAAGCTACTTTCCGCAGGTGCTGGAGTTGTAGGCAAACTCATGGCTGCACACTGCTGCTCATGCTCTTTTGTTTCAGCTCATGAAACATGGGACCAACACTTTACATTTTGCATTTATATTTTTGTTCAGTATATATTCTTCTTATTATAAAATCATATAATTTAAAATAATGTCATGGGATTTTTAAACATATCTTGTCTGCTAAATGAACTAGATAATGGATTTATTGTGATGTTGTGTAGATTAAATTAAAATATAGATGTTCCAAAGGCGCGCATCAGCGGCTTGTATGCGTGGAGGACTGGAGAAGCTAAGCACGTTTACGTTAGTTAACGGTCAATTACCATGAGACCGGCAGTCATTTGCATGACAGTTACCGGCTGCCAAAATGTCATGACCACCACAGTCCTAATTGAGAGCCTAGTTGATGGAGAGTGAAAGCATCTATGTGACCCTATGACTGGGCTAATGGAAAACAAGAGTCTCTATGTGTATCTGCTGACAGATTCCATATGCACCACCTTCACGATAGCCAAGCACAGATTCTTCACAGACAGTAACTCTTCCATTGTGTCTTCACTCAAATCAAATCAAATTTCATTGGTCACATACACATATTTAGCAGATGTTATTGCAGGTCTGCTCTGCTCTCTGGTATAGTTTTGGTTTCCGGCAAAAAAGAAAACAGCAAAGAGTTGATTAATTATTCTGCAAGGTACAGAATGCTGTTCTGACCTGCACTTGTAAAGCAATGTAGAGGGGAATTCTGAGGAAGGTACTGCAGTGATTAAGATATCACTGTCCCACCAGCTTACAGTCTGTTTTGCTGTGTACATCAACATCACTCCTGTATGATAAGCAGGTCTGGGATCCAGTTGCCTCAATTTCTTTAATTTTTTTAACTAGGCAAGTCAGTTAAGAACAAATTCTTATTTACAATGATGGCCTACCAGGGAACAGTGGGTTAACTGCCTTGTTCAGGGGCAGAACGACAGATTATTTAACTTGTCAGCTCAGGGATTCAATCCAGCAACCTTTTGGTTACTGGCCCAACATCTTAACCACTAGACATGTTTCATTAGCGGTCCAACGCAATCACAATAACTGATGTGATTTTGTTTTATTGCAGGTCATTTGTTTTTACTGCTGCCATCAATCATTACTCAATTCTGTTTGTTATATATTAGGCCTGTAGCCTAGTGGAGGCTAATTTTAGCCTTGGGCTGAAGGCTGTGAATGACCAATTGTTTTGATACAGCTTGACTACCCAAACCACACACTTATGTTCAGCAACACTCAACTCTTACTCAATGTCAATGACTGTTTTTCTTACTTCTCTCGTCTTCTGTCAATGTCACAGCCTATTTAACAGTCCCCCCTGCAGGTCAATAGGTTTCCCTCAGTCTGAGAGCAGTCTGGGTCACACTCAGTGAGGTCATACTAGGCTTGTCACCGCTGAACGTACAGCTATCCATCACACGTCTGTCTATAGCAGAAGTGACGGATGTCTAAAGTCTCTATCATAAAGATGGAATCCGCAGTAGGGGGAAACAGTGCCACTGGCCACCCGTTGTTATTGTTGACAAGTTTTTCTTGTTGCATATTGTGCTCTTCTATCACGCTTGCAATGATGTCAGAGGGGAAAAAACTGTGTTTGTTGTTTGCAGTAACTTCATTGTTGTTGTAATATTGCAAATATCCAGCTTCATGGTGGAGCCCAGAAGAGGCATCTGAGGGGTGCTTAGAGGGGGTGGTGAGAGGGGGGGCTGAGAGAGGGCCTGAGAAGGGGGGGTGAGTGGGGATTTTAAACAATTAAGGAACAAATAGAGATTCTAATGGTAGTTGGAAACGCTTTCTCAAAAAACAATAGGAGTGTATCTCACTGTTTCTCCGAATTTGTCACACAGGTTGCCTTAAAAAATACATAGAGAGAGAGAGAGAGAGAGAGAGAGAGAGAGAGAGAGAGAGAGAGAGAGAGATGAGAGAGAGAGAGAGAGAGAGAGAGAGAAGAGAGAGAGAGAGAGAGAGAGAGAGAGAGAGAGAGAGAGAGAGAGAGAGAGAGAGAGAGAGAGAGAGAGAGAGAGAGAGAGAGAGAGAGAGAGAGAGAGAGAGAGAGAGAGAGAGAGAGAGAGAGAGAGAGAGAGAGAGAGAGAGAGAGAGAGAGAGAGAGAGAGAGAGAGAGAGAGAGAGAGAGAGAGAGAGAGACCATATTTTGGTAATGCTGTCATCAGACAGACATATCCTATGTCTCTCTGTTTACCCACCATGACCATTCAGAAGATGCTTTTGTGAATGCACTTCGTCACATTTATCTACTGTAACATATAATACTTGTGTCTCAACCCGATTTTCAATTGAAGAGTTTATTTCCAAAACTCTATATCTACCAATTTTTCACGGAAATGATTGTTTATGGGTACCTTACAGTGAGTACATTCATCTTCAGATAGCTAGGTGAAACAACCACATATCACAGTAAAATATGCAGCATACGAGCATTCCATTCCAGCTAAACAATGGATATATAGCGTTTAGCATAAATATTTTTTTTTTTAAACTTCAATGAGTAATATTCCAAACTTTTGGCCCCCTGTGTAATTTGTACAGTTCTTTATAAAAAATTGAGTTAGTTGTTTCATTTGACTGTGTAAAGCCTAGCAGTACTACTTATTTCTCTGAGAGGCGGATATACAGCATTTAGCAAAAAAACATTATTTGTCTCTGAAATGAAACCATGTCTGTCATTGAACAACCCCATGCCATGATTAAATGGTGAAAAAACACACCAATCTCTTTCAGAATTTCTTTAAACAACAATTGATATATAGCATTTTGGAATGAAACTTTCCAATTATTGAAGTACATTATGCTGCATACTTTTTCTTCATGACATGAATGGGAATTGTATAATCGACATAGCATAAGGGAAAATTCAAGGTACAGTATGGTTATTGTATAATAACACTATGCATACACATTGACAAAAAACTAAAATACACAAATTAACGCTGTTTGTCTCATAGATATGATATTTTATCATCCTCGTTCTCTAGCATGAACAACAGAGCGTTCTTTTTGCAGGCACAGTGTGCTGACTTTAGAAACGTAATATGCCTCAAGGATTCTTTGCCTGCTCTGACACATCAAAAAAAGGTCCAGAATAAAACTTGTTCCAAATTTTATTGAAGTTCTGTCTGTAGCCAGGAGGGCTGTCAAACTGGCGTCAGATGTGTTTCAATTTCTCTCCTGTTAGCCAAAAGTTAATTCCCGTTCTTGTTTGTGGCCATTACCTGTCATTCTCATACCCTGGCAATAAAACAAATATTTTTACACACTCATGAATGTCAAAGCAACTCAGTCACTGTTACAGCTTTTCTAAGAGGCCAGAAATCTCTCTTTACAAATATAAGGAGTGGTGGGTCAAATCTGTTTAAATGTATTCTTTGGGCAAACAGTCTTATTATACGTTTTATTATACGACTTTCCACTTAATCCAGTGGGATTTGGAGAGTGTGTGCATGGAGAGAGCTGCTGTTTTGTTATTTAAATGTTTTTACATTTTAACTTGATCTTTGCTGAGAGATTTATCTGAAAGGGTAGAGTCAGCATGTGGAGCTGCTTGATATACGAGGCTTTTAGTAAACGGCTTCATAAATGCCCATGACAGTGGTCCAGAGTTATAATGTTTCATGCATCATCTAATCATAGGATATTCTTAGTGATTGGCATTTCCAATGACTTGTGACTGTGGGTTAACACTTGTCCTATCTACTCTCCCTGTCCCCGTCCTCTCCTCACTCTTTTCTCTCAATGGAAAACCTTTACCCTTGAATTGTGTTTTCAACAAGGGGCTGAAGTGTTATACTTCTCAATTGAGGTAGTCGACTCTAAATTGATTTCAATTTTCCCCTTTATTGTTTTTCCATTCACTTTTAACTCATTAAACCACTGGAGGAGAAGGGGTCCAGTTACCTCTGAGGATCATGGGAAACATATGGCTACCATTAAAGCCTTGTTACGCCACAGAATTCCATTTTGTACCTTCCCCCTCTGAGACGCAGGAATCGGTGTCTACTCTGGAAGGGTTCTGATTCAGGACCCACTGTGGCCGGAAACGCTGCTAACTAACCTAACCACCGCTGTGCTGTCCGATCCAAAAGGGCTTCTCCTTGAACCCGCCTCCTGTCCTGTGTCAATTCAGGAAGTAGAAACTGTCCGTATGTCACACTTCGAATTAGCTCTGGGTGCTCATGAATCCCAGTTGGGATAATAGATCCCCCAGTTAGCTAAGAGAGACAGAAGAGAATAGACACCATCCTTCCATGTTTACTTCAGATTACCAGTGTCCATCGTACTGCTACTGTATTGTGATTGTGAAAGAAAGTTTGCAGTACCACTTTTAGTAATATGGCATTATCTTTTTGTGTAACAGGGGACGTGTACATCCAGCCAACTCAAGACACAAAGAATCCTGTCATCTACGGAGTGTTCTCAGTTTCAGGGTGAGTCACTGATTGACTACGCTCTTTTGTCCCCCTTAATTCAATCACATCTTTACCACAAGTATCTGTCTCATTGAAGAACAATACAGCCCCTTTCAGCTTTCACTCAATCTGATCTCCTCAGCAGACCTGTAGCAAAGATGTAGTCGGTGGTGCAGAGTTTTGGTTTCCTCCCGTGGTTTCCCGTCTCCCATCCATATTCATTGTGGCCAAAGGCACCTGTGTAATACGCTCTGTTATTTAAAAAGCCTATTCCGCACAGTCTGCTCTGCACACTACAGAGGAGGAAGTCACTCCGTAGAACAGAGGGAAGGGGTCTCCAGAGAGAGAGACTTAACCTGTGTTCCCACATGGCTGGGCTTTGATAACAAGCCATCAGTCAGCACAGCATTAGGTTTCGAGGAAACGGCTCGCGGCTCCTGCCCCCACATATGCAACGGGAGATTTTGAGTGGAGGATACTCACACGCCCAGTCATAACGAACACGGCTGTATGTGAGTCTGTGAGAGACGTACTCTGTAAGTGTTTCCCCATCTCACCCAAGGCCTCCATACAAAATCGCTACAGTCACCAACCCCCTTGAAGCCCAGTTTATTAGAACTACTGTAGGCCCCTCGACAGAAAGTATTAATATAGTAATATACTGTACACCCAGCACAGCACAGCACACCACAGCACACCCACCACAGCACACCCACCACAGCACACCCAGCACAGCACAGCACACCACAGCAAACCCCAGCACAGCACAACCCACCACAGCACACCCCACCACAGCACACCCAGCACAGCAGAGAGATGATGGTCTCTCTCTGATGATTAGCTTGGCTGTGTGTGGGTGTTTGATTGTAAGTGTGTCAGACAGCTTGTCTGTGGTGGAGAGTGTTTGTGCGTCATCATAGTGTTGGAGTATGCCTGCCTTATGTCTATGAGAGAGTGTTTGTGATGTAGTATTTCTCAGACAGTGAGCAGTAAAGCTGTGTTTCTCAGACAGTGAGTAGTAAAGCTGTGTTTCTCAGACAGTAGGTAGTAAAGCTGTGTTTCTCAGACAGTGAGTAGTAAAGCTGTGTTTCTCAGACAATGAGTAGTAAAGCTGTGTTTCTCAGACAATGAGTAGTAAAGCTGTGTTTCTCAGACAGTGAGTAGTAAAGCTGTGTTTCTCAGACAGTGAGTAGTAAAGCTGTGTTTCTTAGACAGTGAGTAGTAAAGCTGTGTTTCTCAGACAGTGAGTAGTAAAGCTGTGTTTCTCAGACAGTGAGTAGTAAAGCTGTGTTTCTCAGACAGTGAGTAGTAAAGCTGTGTTTCTCAGACAGTGAGTAGTAAAGCTGTGTTTCTCAGACAGTGAGTAGTAAAGCTGTGTTTCTCAGACAGTGAGTAGTAAAGCTGTGTTTCTCAGACAGTGAGTAGTAAAGCTGTGCCCTTTAGTGTTTCTGAGCCTCCTCCCCCCTCTGCCTCTACCCTCCAGATCCGTGTTTAAGGGCTCTGCAGTGTGTGTCTACTCCATGGCTGACATCCGCCAGGTCTTCAATGGACCCTATGCACACAAGGAGGGGCCCAACTACCAGTGGATGGCCTACACTGGGAAGATCCCATACCCTCGGCCTGGGACGGTGAGTGACATGCAGAGGGTGACACACACACACATTCATAAATTCAATAAATGAACACATTCAACATGGCTGGTTCTGCTCTCTTTCTAAACCCAGTGTCCCGGAGGTACGTTCACCCCCAACATGAAGTCCACTAAGGATTACCCCGATGAGGTGATTAACTTCATGCGGAACCACCCCACCATGTACAACACTGTATACCCAATACACAAGCGCCCCCTGGTGGTCCGGAACAATGTGGACTATGAGTTTACCACAATCACTGTGGACCAGGTGGCTGCTGCCGATGGGAGTTATGAGGTCCTATTCCTGGGGACAGGTCAGTGTCCCCACCTGCTGGTTGATTTGATAGTCTTGTTTTTGTAAGTGTGTGTTCACAACTGTGATAGATTCAAAGATTTAAAAAACTATTTTGTTAGAATTTTGTTTAAAGTGCTTGTCTTTTCAAAGACGAGAGAACGTAGCCTACAGTACTATTTTTATGGAAAGGGAGGAGTTACTGTGATTTGTTTGAATGTACGGTAATACTACCCTGGTCATCGTCTGGCAGTACTTCACACAGCCTCTCCTTATGGCTATAACTCATGGTGTGGTTCAGAGGGTGGGAGCTGAAGACCCTACGGCTACTGACTGTACTGTGCTCACTCAGCCTGGTAAACAGTACAAAACCAGGGGGGATCCTCCTATTCCCCTGTCCTCCTCATGACATTAGAGTAGAGTAGAACCTGATCACTCCTCTGAGTCTAGAGTAGGATAGAGTTTAACCTGATCACTTCTCTGAGTCTACAGTAGGGTAGAGGTTAACCTGATCACCCCTCTGAGTCTAGAGTAGGTTAGAGGTTAACCTGATCACTCCTCTGAGTCTATAGTAGGGTAGAGGTTAACCTGATCACTCCTCTGAGTCTGGAGTAGGGTAGAGGTTAACCTGATCACTCCTCTGAGTCTAGAGTGGGGGAGAGGTTCACCTGATCACTCCTCTGAGTCTAGAGTAGATTAGAGGTTAACCTTATCACTCCTCTAAATCTAAAGTAGGTTAGAGGTTAACCTGATCACTCCTCTGAGTCTAGAATAGGGTAGAGGTTAACCTGATCACTCCTCTGAGTCTAGAATAGGGTAGAGGTTAACCTGATCACTCCTCTGAGTCTATAGTAGGGTAGAGGTTAACCTGATCACTCCTCTGAGTCTAGAATAGGGTAGAGGTTAACCTGATCACTCCTCTGAGTCTAGAGTAAGGTAGAGGTTAACCTGATCACTCCTCTGAGTCTGGTCTGGAGTAGAGGTTAACCTGATCACTCCTCTGGGTCTGCAGACAGGGGGACGGTTCAGAAGGTAATTGTCCTGCCCAGAGATGACCTGCAGACTGAGGAGCTGGTGCTAGAGGAGGTGGAGGTGTTCAGGGTGAGTCTCTCTTTCTTTCTTCTCCTGTTCTTCCTCTCTCTCCCTCTACCTCCACCTTTCCCTCTCTTTCTCTTTCGTGTTCTCTCTCTCTCCTTCCTTTTCCTGTCTACCCATTCCTCATGTAAGAAATATTGATTCTGTAGAACATCTTTCCAACTGGTATTCTTCTCTTATTAAGATGTTCTGCTATCCCTTACATTTCAGGTGCCAACTCCCATAACCACCATGAAGATTTCATCCAAAAGGGTAAGTTGAACATTCCATGGTCTGATGGTTCAGTGCACACACATTCAGAATTGTCTTCCTATGAAATATCACATAAATCACTGCAGAGCGTAAACAGTAAACAATTTTCCAATTGTTCTCTATTCCTCACTCTGTCTCTCCTTCACTTCCTCCTTACAGCAACAGCTGTACGTGGGCTCAGTGTTGGGTGTGACCCACCTGGCCCTCCATCGCTGTGACGTGTACGGGGAGGTGTGTGCTGACTGCTGTCTGGCCCGGGACCCGTACTGCGCCTGGGACGGAAAGTCCTGTACCCGCTACTCTGCCTCGCAGAAGAGGTGAGTACCAAGAGATTGTGTGTGTGCGTCTTTGTGTGTTGCTCATGTTTGGTGGCTAGAACCTTTGCCAAGTGTTCTCTCAACATTCTCTCTACTTTTGAATTATATTTTGACATTTTCTGCAGATGCAGTTTGTAGAACGTTTTGTAGTTAACCTCTTTATTTTGGGGAATGTTGATCTGACCCCTCCAGGCGCAGCCGTCGACAGGATGTAAAGTACGGTAACCCAATCCGCCAGTGCAGAGGATATAACTCTAACGGTGAGCTGACAAGAACACTCTAACGTACCCCAAATAGCCACTCTAACAGTACTGAGGCTACCTTTCAGTGTGACAGCAGCAGTATCCAATAACATCATGTGTATCATATTGTGAAAGGGGAATGTGATTTTGACAGAGGACATGATTTTGTCAATTCTACTACTGTGCTACTTCACTAGAGGACCACAATGGAAATAAGTCCCAAACTTTATAGTGTGTTATCCTCCATGATTTTACTCATGTGCATGTATGGCTTCTAAAAGTTTTATGTGTGCTTGTTTTTTTAAATGGTCAAATTAATAAACTAAACTAAACTTTAAAAAACTGTTGGTCTGAGAAATTATAACTCAAACACATGCATGTGATGTTATGATGCTTATGCTTTGCTGCAGCCAATAAGAACACGCTGGAGATGGTGCAGTATGGGGTGGAGGGCAGCACTACGTTCCTGGAGTGTCAGGCCAGGTCCCCTCATGTGACTCTCAAATGGCACCTGCAGAGGGAGAACAGCGACAGGAGGAAAGAGGTAAGTCAGGAACTCTCATCCCACTATAGCCGTGCTGTACTGTAGCTGTACTGTACTGTACTGTTAGGGTACTGTATCTGTACTGTACTGTAGCTGTACTGTACTGTACTGTACTGTACTGTTAGAGTACTGTAGCTGTACTGTACTGTAGCTGTACTGTACTGTAACTGTACTGTACTGTTAGGGTACTGTAGCTGTACTGTACTGTACTGTACTGTGCTGTACTGTTAGAGTACTGTAGCTGTACTGTACTGTAACTGTACTGTACTGTTAGGGTACTGTAGCTGTATTGTACTGTAGCTGTACTGTACTGTAGCTGTACTGTACTGTTAGGGTACTGTAGCTGTACTGTACTGTAGCTGTACTGTAGCCGTTCTGTACTGTACTGTTAGGGTACTGTAGCTGTACTGTACTGTAGCCGCACTTTACTGTACTGTAGCTGTACTGTACTGTACTGTACTGTAGCCATACTGTACTATACTGTAGCCGTACTGTACTGTACGGTACTGTACTGTAGCCAAACTGTACTATACTGTAGCCGTACTGTACTGTACTGTAGCTGTACTCTAGCTGTACTGTACTGTACTGTACTGTAGCTGTACTGTAGCTGTACTGTAGCTGTATTGTAGCTGTACTGTACTGTACTGTACTGTACTGTAGCTGTAGCTGTACTGTACTGTACTGTACTGTACTGTAGCTGTACCCTACTGTACTGTAGCTGTACTGTGCTGTAGCTGTAGCTGTACTGTATAGTGCTGTAGCTGTACTGTACTGTAGCTGTACTGTTACTGTAGCTGTACTGTAGCTGTACTGTAGCTGTACTGTACTGTAGCTGTACTGTACTGTACTGTAGCAGTACTGTAGCTGTAGCTGTACTGTAGCTGTACTGTAGCTGTACTGTACTGTGATGTAGCTGTGCTGTACTGTAGCTGTACTGTAGCTGTGCTGTGCTGTACTGTACTGTACTGTACTGTACTGTACTGTACTGTAGCGTAGCTATACTGTACTGTAGCTGTACTGTAGCTGTAATGTACTGTAATGTACTGTACTGTAGCTGTACTGTTACTGTACTGTTACTGTACTGTAACTCTACTGTAGCTGTACTGTACTGTACTGAGTCTTATACAGCCTGCTTTCTAAACTGGCTGATAATCAGATGAATGACTACTTTATTATGTACGAATAAGGCCTTCTGTTTGTGGAAAATTATTGCTAAATGAGTGCAATGATCTCCCTGCTGTCAGATCCGCTCGGAGGGCCGGACACTGAAGACAGAGCAGGGTCTGCTGCTGCGTTCCCTCCAGTCATCAGACAGTGGCGTCTACCAGTGCACATCTACAGAGAAGAACTTCAAACACACGCTGGTCAAGCTGCAGCTGGTTGTCCTGTCCAGCCGCACGGTCAACAGCATCCTGGTAGAGACAGGCAGCCCTGCCCTGCCACCCCTACAGTCCAGCCCTTGGACCCCCAGCGCGGGTCAGTACAAGGACCTGCTGACCATCCTGAGCCAGCCGGAGATGGGCCTGATCAACCAGTACTGTCAGGACTACTGGCAGCTGGGAGAGGGCAGTCCGGGGGACCCCATGCTGGCCGTCAGCAAGGCCAGGGGACTGAAGGAGCTGAAAGAGCAGAAGAAGCCCCGCAACCGCCGGCATCATGACGATGAGGATGAGCGCGAGGACTATGACGATGAGCACACCACCCCAGCTGAAACATGAGGCCATACGTAGGCTTATACCACAGCCAACACACTACCCCTCATACCCCGACAGCCTACCCCCTGTCCCATCCGCTCTCTCCCTCTCTGCACAACCCTCCAAAAATGGGAAAGACTTCAATCAAAGGATTTAAAAAATGTAATGAGAAAAAGCAACAAGAAAGAGAAACCACTACAAATAGCAACAGCAAACAACAAACTGATCATTCTTAACTGTTAAAAAAGATACACAGTATTTATTATAGGTTGTACATAGTAAGATTCTGTGGATATCTATGTACTTAAATAGAAAACAAGGCTTTTTTTGTGCAAATATGTGCAAATATGATTGTTATTATAATGATATTATTGTTGTTAGTGTTATTGTTTATTACAAATGGTGTTATTAGATTGAAAATATCTTTATGTTCTGTCTTTTGGAAGAAGCGCAGCAACACATTGAAAGGACATTTGAAAGTGTAAATATCTCCAGCTGAATGGACTGATAAGAATGCCTTCAAAAAGGTTTTGGTAAGTTGGCTCCATGTTGGATCATTTCACTGCTGGCGGTATGTAGTCTGAGGTGGGAGGAGTCAGATCCCTGACGGAGTGATGAACCTCCCCAAAGCCATGATGGACAGTTGATTCCCACAGCCATTGAACTATAAGGATGACACATCAAGGCATTTCATTGGACATGCAGAGAGATGAGGAAATGCCCATAGGAGATTGCAGCTTTGAGTTTGTCCCACGGCCACAGACAGACACGAGAGTGAAAGGCCTTGTGGGAAATGACACCCTCATCTTACTTAGCCAGCATAACTGACCCTGGGGTGAAACAATCCGCTCAAGTATTTTCTTCTCTTCCAGAAGCTGATGACGGATGTCTGTGTCTTGGGCCATGTTGTCCAATGGCTTTCTTTCAACCCCATGTTTTATATTTACATTGATATTCCCAGTCTCTTCCGGAACTAGTTGCTGTGGGCTTTTTGTGTGTAGAGTATATGTAAATATGACATCTCAATGTTGTACCCTTGATGCTGTGATAGTTAGAATAAGCTTTATTTTGGATGGGATTGAAATAACATTGAACCTGGTTCGAATCCAGACTGTATCACAACCGGCTGTGATTGGGAGTCCCATAGGGCGGCGCACAATTGGTGCAGCGTCGTCCGAGTTTGGCCGGTGTAGGCAGTCATTGTAAATAAGAATTTGTTCTTAACTGACTTGCCTAGTTAAATAAAGGTTAAATAAAATAAAAACATAAAAACTTCTTGTTGAAGTTGCTCCCATTCTCTTAGTCTCCAAACTAATCCATAATTATTCTGGTTTGCATTCCAGCCTATTCCTATTCTCTTTATGAGATTAGTTGTTTCATATGAAATGTGTTGAACATTTCTAAACTCCTCCAATCCTACCATGTAGTTTCCAATATCACCGCTCTTCTAGTAATATACCGTTAGTCCACGTCAGATAGCGTGACAATTCCGCTGAACTGATTAGCGTTTGACTGACTAGCGTTGCGTAGGAGTGACGTCACCTGACGTAAGACAATGGTTAGTCCATGGAAGTCACTAAAGGGAAAGTGCATAAAAACTGTTTTCAAAGTTCTAGCTTAACAGGTTGGAAAGGGATACCATAGGCTTGTCAGAGCTGTTGTCCAGTTCCTACAGAAGGTAAATGTTACACAAACAGCTGCTGTTTATGGTATTCTGCCTGGAAAGGTGTCATAATCCACAGATGTGTAGTAGCAGAAAGAATGTCTCCATGTACAACTCTATGTATATAGCTACAGCCACTAGAATGATCTGCTCTTGACCACAGGAAAACACAAACCAAACTCGTTGGGAAGGTGGCTTTTCATTGTGTGCATGAAATGTATTATGTACTGTTTTTTTCATAGCATATTTCAAATATCTTTGGCAAATTTTTGGTATGGGTTAATTAGGAAATATCACTTAGTATGACATAAAGCACAGTTGATGTTATTGTAATGACTTGTGTAAATTACTATTTCTCCTTTCTCATTGATGTTGCTGACTAATAAATTAAAGCTCTATATTTTATAAAAGCAGAAATCCTTTTTATATTCATATGGTGCACAAAAATATAAACGCAACATGCAACAATTTCAATGATTTGACTGAGTTACAGTTCATAAAAGGAAATAATAAGTGAAATAAATAAATTAGGCCCTAATCTATGGATTTCACATGACTGGGAATGCAGATACGCATCTGTTGGTCACAGATACCTTCAAATTACCATCGATAAAATGCAATTGTGTTTGTTGTCCGTAGCTTATGCCTGCCCATACCATAACCCCACCTCCACCATGGAGTACTCTCTTCACAACGTTGACATCAGCAAACCGCTCACCCACACAACGGTTGTGAGGCCAGTTGGGTATACTGCAGAATTCTCTAAAATGACGTTGGAGGCGGCTTATGGTAGAGCAATTAACATTAAATTCTCTGGCAACAGCTCCGGTGGACATTCCTGCAGTCACCATGCCAATTGCATGCTCCCTCAAAACTTAAGACATCTGTGGCATTGTGTTGAGTGACAAAACTGCACATTTTAGAGTGGCCTTTTATTGTCCCTGGCACAAGGTGCACCTGTGTAATGATCATGATGTTTAATCAGCTTCTTGATATGCCACACCTGTCAGGTGGATGGATTATCTTGGCTAAGGAGAAATGCTCTCTAACAGGGATGTAAACAAATATGTTGCGAGAAATAAGCTTTTTGTGTGTATGGAACATTTCTGGGATCTTTTATTTCAGCTCATGAAACATGGGATCAACACTTTACATGTTGTATTTATAATTTGGTTCAGTGTATATACAGGAAGGTCACATAGACAGGTTGCGGGTCTCATGCACTGGCCTCACCTCTTCATTGTGTCTACTGATCCTGTGTAGCTCAGATGGTAGAGCATGGCACTTGCAACGCCTGTGTTGTGGGTTCGATTCCCACTGGGGACCTGTACGAAAAAGGTATAAACATGTATGCACTAACTAACTGTAAGTTGCTCTGGAGAAGAGCGTCTGCTAAAATGTTTGTTTGTGCTTTGACAGTAGTGGTTCTTACAATTTACGAAAGCTGAGTGGTGGAGTTGTCCTCCCTCCATCTCAGAGGACACACTGTGGATTAGGTTTTGTTTCCATCTTCAGATTCAGGTCAATGAGATCTGTCAGGTGACACTAAAGCCCTGTAAGTACCTTGGAGATCACACCCCTCAGTCTAGTGTATACAGTATCCTCAGTGTGTTAGCTGAGTAATGTATGTTTAGTCTTTTTTTATTATAAGGTGCTGTCAGCTTTGTCATGAGAGGCAAATAGAGTGAGTCTCTAAGAGTAGGACAGTGACGTCCACAGCAGTAACTACCTCTGCCCTGCTGTATTCCAGACTGGTGTTCTGTAGAACAATGGGAGCTATAGGTGAGCTTCTCATAAACAAGCAATAACATGCATCATTGTACATGCTTCATGAGCCACACTGATCAACTGTACACCTTGTTTCCTCTGTGTTAGCTCTCACCCCCAACCTCTTTCTACCCCACTTACTTACTACTTAATAAGGCATTTTACTCCTCATGGAACATAGATGTCTCACTCTTATCAAGCCAGCTGAGGCCAGATAAGTACTTGAGCCAATGTGCATCTTCTGCTGAGCACAGCAAAGTCCTCCTAAACCTCAACCTAAAAAAGGTTAGGTCACTCATACGCCCATGTACCCCTTGATCTCGCTCCCCCTGCCCCAGGAGTCTTCTGTCCTTGTGCCCTATTGGCTATCCTTGATCAGGTGGACAGAGGATGCCTAAAATCTTCTCTAAGACTTGAAAACACTCCATCATTCGCCTCTCCGGGGTTCGTTAAAAGCAGTTGACGTGCCAACTGCGTAGTTGACGGCACCAGTTGGCCCTCTAGGCGATCAGCTAGGACGGTTTTCCCCGTTCCTTTGGTTTTGAGCGCTACAGGGCTGAAGCTGGGGTGTGAGCATGGGGGCCGGAGCGAGCGCAGAGGATAAGCACTCCAAAGAACTGGAGAAGAAACTCAAGGAGGACGCAGAGAAGGATGCCAGGACAGTCAAGCTGCTGCTTCTGGGTAATTTCTGCCTGTCTGGTCCTCTGGCCCTCTGGTCCTCTGGCCCTCTGCTCTGGGGAAAAGCCTTGGTGGATGGTGTTCTAATGGGTGTCTCATCATAAACTGGTATCCAGACTACTCTGGGCAAAGGTCTGGGTTGAGGGTGTTCTATGGGGTGTCTCATCATAACATGGTTTCCAAACTATACACTAAATGAGTCATAGGCTCTAAGGCCCTATATGACTGTCCAGTGATTGGCTTGAGTCTTATCTGGTCAAAGGTCTGTTGCTCGGGATGACTTCCATAGTATGTAATAGAAAACTGAAAAGGTTTCTTTGTGAAAAGCAACCTTTTGACCATAAGTGTGTAATCCCATGTTGCTGAGTAGACTACTACACTCTTAGAATAAAGGGTTCCAAAATGGTTCTTCAGCTCTCCCAATAGGAGAACGCTTTTTGGTTTCAGGTAGAACCATTTTTCGGTTCCAGATAGAACTCTTTTGGGTTCCACGTAGAACCCTCTGTGGAAAGGGTTCTACATAGAACTCAAAAGGGTTCTACCTGGAACCAAACAGTTTTTACCTGGATTCCAAGGGTTCTCCTATGGGGACAGCCGAATAACCCTTTTAGGTTTTTTCTAAGAGTGTAGGGATAGGGATTTAGCTTTGAGAGAGATGTGAATATCATGTCAATAGTAGTCTCCTGTGGTGTTGAATAATACAGGTGTGTATGATGTCTTTGTATTATATTGTTTTATATCACGCAGTTGCACTTCCAATTGTCTGAGCCCCTAAAACAAATTTGATTAGAATTGAGACTTTACCAGCCTTGCAAACAGACTTAGTCTTTATTGGGGATCAATCAAGGTAAATGTCGAAGCTAATAGGATTACTATGCCAAATACATTTACCCTCTGGTCGACATACACTGCATGCTAAATTGACTGAAAATGCTGATATCGAGAGGCACTACATCAAACATTGGTGAGGCTAAGCATCCTTGGTCACTCTGCAGGAGCCCGAGGCTGTAGCTTACCCACCTTGCTTTCATACTATTGTTCTAAACACTTTGGTCATTACTCAACTCAATCCCCTGGTAATCCTCAAACAACAACTGTTGTAATACAGAAGGCTGAATCACACACTTCTGCACACACACGCACACCCTAATTACCCCAATGCAAACCTATTATAGCTCTACTGACCCCAACATCCACCCTTAACACCCTGCAACAATACTTCATGAACTAAGTCTTAGCAAGGATCTAGAGGACGAGACAGAGAGAGAGAGAGAGAGAGAGAGAGAGAGAGAGAGATGGAGAGAGAGAGACAGACAGTGGGAGGGGAGCACTTTCATGTCATCAGAAACTTGATTAGGGCCACAACATTGATTGTAGATTCCTGAGTTGTAATAGCCATGTAGTGTGAAAACGGAACATATGTGCAGATTCAGGTGGTGCTGCTGCCAGAAGAACATTCAGCATAGCACTATGTGCCCAGTTATCACACTGACACTGTCCCTGAGGGGCCTCATCACCTCATACTCTATTAGAGAGTGAGCTAGTGTCTTTCCCTGACCCTGCTATCAATCATTCAATCAAATCCATTTTATAAAGCCCTTTTTACATAAGCAGTTGTCACAAAGTTATTTACAGATACCCTGCCATCACTCTGCACACTGCCCTATCCCATCTGGACAAGAGGAATACCTATGTAAGAATGCTGTTTATTAACTACAGCTCAGCATTCAACACAATAGTACCTTCCAAGCTCTTCATTAAGCTTGAGGCCCTGGGTCTGAACCCTGCCTTGTGCAACTGGGTCCTGGACTTCCTGAAGGTCGCCCCCAGGTGGTGAAGCAACACCTCCACTTCGCTGATCCTCAACACTGGGGCCCCACAAGGGTACTCCCTGTTCACCCATGACTGCGTGGCCAAGCACACCTCCAACTCAATTATCAAGTTTGCAGACGACACAACAGTAGTAGGCTTGATTACCAACAATGATGAGACAGCCTACAGGGCCGAGATGAGGACCCTGGGAGTGTGGTGCCAGAAAATCAACCTCTCACTCAACGTCAACAAAACAAAGGAGATGATCGTGGACTTCAGGAAACAGCAGAAGGTGCACCCCCCTATCCACATCGACGGGACCGCAGAGGAGAAGGTGGAAAACTTCAAGTTCCTTGGCGTACACATCACTGACATACTAAAATGGTCCACCCACACAGACAGTGTGGTGAAGAAGGCGCAACAGAGCCTCTATAACCTCAGGAAGCTAAAGAAATTTGGCTTAGCACCTAAAACCCTCACAAACTTTTACAGATCCACCGCCTGGTACGGCAACTGCACCGCACGCAACCACAAGGCTCTCCAAAGGGTGGTGCGGTCTGCCCAATGCATTACTAGAGGCAAATTACCTGCCCTCCAGGACACCTACAGCACCCGATGTCACAGGAATGCCAAAAAGATCATCAAGGACATCAACCACCTGAGCCACTTCCTGTTCACTCCGCTGTCATCCAGAAGGCGAGGTCAGTACAGGTGCATCAAAGCTGGGACCGAGAGACTGAAAAACAGCTTATATCTCAAGGCTATCAGACAGCTAAACAGCCATCACTAGCACATTAGAGGCTGCTGCCTAAAGGCACAGACTAGAAATCACTGGTCACTTTAAGGTACGGAACACTAGTAACTTTAATAATGTTTACGTATCTGGCATTACTCATCTCATATGTATATGCTGTAATCCATACTATCCTCCAGTATTTTAGTCACTTAATAATGTTTACATATTCTGCGTTACTCATCTCATATGTATATACTGTATTCAATACTTTTCTACTGTAACTTAGTCCATGCCGCTCGTCCATATGTATATAGGCCTAATTCATTCCTTACTTGGATTTGTGTGTATTGGGTATATGTTGTGTAATTGTGCAATTTTTAGATATTACTGTTAGATATTACTGCACTGTTGGAACTAGAAGCACAAGCATTTCGCTACACCCGCATTAACATCTGCTAAACATGTGTATGTGACCAATAAAATCTGATTTGATAACCATGATGGCTATAGAAGAGGCAGCAGGGTCAACTAATAACCATTATTTAACTAGGCAAGTCAGTTTAGAACAATTTCTTATTTACAATGACGGCCTACCTACAGGGTCAGCCCCTGGAGTAAATTAGGGTTGAGTGCCTTGCTCAAGGACACATAGACAGATTTTTTCACCTTGTCGGTTCGGGTATTCGAACCAGCAACCTTTCGGTTACCAGCCCAACGCTCTTACCGCTAGAGGGGCATCAGGGTCAACTAATAACCATGATGGCTGTAGAGGGGCAGCAGGAAAGTGAGTCATCAGCTTTGAAGGGGCTTAGGACAGGAGTAATGAACTTGGTGCCCTTGTGTGGATCCTCTGTGGGCCAAGGCACACACCAACTCAACAGGGAGAACCATAAAAGGACAGGAAAGAAAATGAAGAAAGGTGAAAGGTGAAATAGAATAAGGGAGTACCCTTTGGGGCTTGTCACTTCCTTGTTTGCCCCTAGTTTTTGTAATCCAGGTCTAAAATAGTTTAACACTGAAGCCTAGTGGTCATGTTTGGTACTTCAGATGTGATGTCTGCTTCCCTTATAGAAACCGATCTACACCCTCCCAAAACCTCACCATGCAGCAGATCATGGTCTCCTACCACAGGCTGTCATTTCTATAGACAGTACCTGAGATCTAAATAAGTGTACTGCCATCCTCTAAACCTTTTTTCCCCTCTTGTGTATATAGGTGCCGGAGAATCAGGAAAGAGCACAATCGTCAAACAGATGAATTGAGTCGTAACACTACCGTACCAAGTTCAATGTCATTAAATGGATTAGTGTCTCAAAGATCAAATACATTTGTGGCTACTTGTGTTTTCATAACAGAATTATCCATCAAGATGGCTTCTCTCTTGAAGAGTCTATGGAGTTTGTTGCCATCATCTACAGCAACACCCTTCAGTCCATCATGGCCATTGTAAAGGGTATGACTCAACTCAACATTGGCTATGGTGACACCGCTCAGCAGGTAGCTACTGACTATCTACAGTCGTGGCCAAAAGTTTTGAGAATGACACAAGTATTGGTCTCCACAAAGTTTGCTGCCTCAGTGTTGATGATGGCAGTTTGCATATACTCCAGAATGTCATGAAGAGTGATCAGATGAATTGCAAAGTCCCTCTTTGCCATGAAAATGAACTTAATCCCCCAAAAACATTTCCACTGCATTTCAAAAAGGACCAGCTGCCATCATGTCAGTGATTGTCTCGTTAACACAGGTGAGAGTGTTGACGAGGACAAGGCTGGAGATCACTCTGTCATGCTGATTGAGTCAGAATAACAGACTGGAAGCTTTAAAAGGAGGGTGGTGCTTGAAATCATTGTTCTTTCTCTGTCAATCATGGTTACCTGCAAGGAAACACGTGCCATCATCATTGCTTTGCACAAAAAGGGCTTCACAAGCAAGGATATTGCTGCTGGTAAGATTGCACCTAAATCAACCATTTATTGGATCATCAAGAACTTCAAGGAGAGAGGTTCAATTGTTGTGAAGCAGGCGTCAGGGCGCCCAAGAAAGTCCAGCAAGCGCCAGGACCGTCTCCTAAAGTTGATTCAGCTGCGGAATCGGGGAACCACCAGTGCAGAGCTTGCTCAGCAATGGCAGCAGGCAGGTGTGAGTGCATCTGCACGCACAGTGAGGCAAAGACTTTTGGAGGATGGCCTGGTGTCAAGAAGGGCAGCAAAGAAGCCACTTCTCTCCAGGAAAAACATCAGGGACAGACTGGTATTCTGCAAAAGGTACAGGGATTGGACTTCTGAGGACTGGGGTAGAGTCGCCTTTGGCCGCCATTCCTTCCAGTTCTCTGCTGCAAATGACTGGAACGAATTGCAAAAATCCTTGAAGCTAGAGGTTCCTATCTCCCTCACTAACTTTAAGCATCAGCTGTCAAAGCTGCTTATCGATCACTGCACCTGTATATAGCCCTTCTGTAAATAGTCCACCCTACTACCTCATCCCCATATTTATTTTTTAACTTCCGCTCAATTTTGCACTCCAGCATCTCTATTTGCACATCATCATTTGCACATTCCATAATTCCAGTGTTAATGCTAAACTGTAACTTCTTTCACCACTATGGCCTATTTATTGTCTTCCTAACCTTTACTGCATTTTGCACTACATTTGCACTCTGTATATAGATTTTCTATTGTGTTATTGACTGTACGTTTGTTTATTTCCCATGTGTAACTCTGTGTTGTTTTTTGTCGCACTGCCTTGCTTTGTCTTGGCAAGGTCGCAGTTGCGAATGAGAACTTGTTCTCAACTGACCTACCTGGTTAAATAAAGGTGAAATAAAATAAAATAAAAAAAGAGTCATTTTCTCTGATGAATTCCCTTTCTGATTGTTTGTTACTAGGATACTGAGAGATTGTCTGCCTCCGGGATGATACTCTGCCCATTGAATCCCAAAGCCCCATATTTAACTATAGTTAACCTGGAAGGGGCCACACACACAACTCACTATGAATCAGCACATAAATTCTCTGTCACCCACCCAATGGCACACACTTTGTTATTTCCTCTGAACACTCCTCTGTCTGTTTCAGGCTGTTGGTTTACCACCCAACTCCTATCCCCTCCCCCTTTCAAACTCCTATCCCCTCCCCCTTTCAAACTCCTATCCCCTCCCCCTTTCAAATTCCTATCCCCTCCCCCTTTCAAACTCCTATCCCCTCCCCTTTCAAACTCCTATCCCCTCCCCCTTTCAAACTCCTATCCCCTCCCCCTTTCAAATTCCTATCCCCTCCCCCTTTCAAACTGCAGGCAACAATCTCAAGAAGACGGGACGAAGGGTACCAAGACGAGAAACTGTCTCTACAAGCTGCCATTCTCAAATAGAATACCACACACACACACACACTAATTCATACAGTCTAACGCAGCATCATAACCAAAGACAATTCAGTTCGAGACCTTGACGAGACCTAAAAGAGGTGTAATGTCAAAGTAAGAGGATCTATCCTGTACATATTTATTTCTGTTATAAGTCGATCAAACTATCATCCTTTCTTAAAAGTCTGTAATAAGAACTCCTCTTCATTGCAGTGCTATGCAAACTGTAGTTTAAACATCAACCCTTCTGTCAGTAGAAAGTACTTCTTCTCCCAGACAAAAAAATGTGAATAGGTGTAAGGCAATGTATCATCTCTACCATCCAGCAACTGGCATATAAAGCCGTAAGAGACAGAAACGAGACGGAAACAAGACGGCCTCCACCTGCACAAGGACTTGAGTTACAATAAGTTACAAAACCCATTCATCAGCAAAAAATGAGTGTAGATAAGGCATACTAGAACAAATATTGAGCTGTTAAGTATAGTGGGCACAATATGAAAGACCTCAAGCTACTGGAGAGGACCAATGTCATGAAATCAGAACAGTTCATTCTTATGTCAAACATCAAAGAATTTTAAAGTTAAGGGTAACTTGTTTGTAGATATTTTTAACTGATGAGCAACTGTAGTAAAGACACAGTATTTTTAAGTCTGTAGCTTAGTCACAAACTCATTTGAAAGCCGTGTAGGTCTTTGGGCCACACATTCTGTACAGACATTTTAAAAAAGGATGTTTTGTGAAATGTGAATCAGAAATTAAAACTTCTGTCAAACTAAACTCTCTGTGAACTACTTATTGAATAAATTCCCCTCAGTATTGTCATGTTCTGTACTTGGTATTTATTTAATTATGGGAAAACCATTTTTACAACATTGTCTGAACAGTATTGTAGAAGTAAAAAGATCACTTAGTTAAAACTCAAGATGACCTGAGAGAAGAATGGTTAAGTCCTGATTAGATTATCTAAAGACTAAAATTGAGAATGGTCCCAAGACAATGGAGGCAAAACAAGATGTCAAGAACACAGTCACAAAAAAGAAACATGACATTTGTCAATCCCTGAGTTTCCTCTACACATTGACTTGAAATAGTATTTTAGCACCATTAAGTGAAGGGAAGGTTGACTAAGGGAGGACCATTTGCACAAGGTCATCCACATACACATACTGTACTTCTGTGTACTAACCCTTTGGATATACACAAGAAATTAACATGAATATAAACAAAGCAGCACAACCTGTTTATATCCGCATGAATGTCTGACATGTTATAGCCCTTCCATAATTGTTCAATAGGGACTTTTGAGACATGATACTCTTACACATCAACCTTAAAAAACATTACACACTTTATGGCTTTGTTGAAACCCACAGGAAGTGTCAATAATAAAGAGGAATGACTTCCACCTTATAGAGAATGGAATAACCTATTTCACTTCATAACAACCGTCTTGGCTTTTAAATTAAGTCTGTATTAATAAGGTACCAAGTTACGTCTGTATTAATACCAAGTCAAGTCTGTATTAATAGCAAGTCAAGTCTGTATTAATAAGGTGTCAAGTCTATTAATAAGGTGTCAAGTGAAGTCTGTATTATTAAGGTATCTAGTCAAGTCTGTATTAACAAGGTATCAAGTCTGTATTCATAAGGTTTCAGGTCTGTATTAATAAGGTGTCAAGTCTATTATCAAGGTGTCAAGTCTATTATCAAGGCGTCAAGTCTTATCAAGGCGTCAAGTCTTATCAAGGCGTCAAGTCTTATCAAGGCGTCAAGTCTTATCAAGGCGTCAAGTCTTATCAAGGCGTCAAGTCTTATCAAGGCGTCAAGTCTTATCAAGGCGTCAAGTCTTATCAAGGCGTCAAGTCTTATCAAGGCGTCAAGTCTTATCAAGGCGTCAAGTCTTATCAAGGCGTCAAGTCTGCATTAAAAAGGTATCAAGTCTGTATTTATAATATATCAAGTCAATCTGTATTATCAAAGAACAAGTCTGTATTAATAAGGTACCAAGTCAAGTCTGTATTAATAAGGTGTCAGGTCTGTATTATCAAGGTGTCAAGTCTATTATCAAGGTGTCAAGTCTATTATCATCATCAAGGTGTCAAGTATATTATCATCATCAAGGTGTCAAGTCTGTATTATCAAGGTATCAAGTCTGTATTAATAAGGTATCAAGTCTGTATTAATAAGGTATCAACTCAAGTCTGTATTAATAAGGTCTCAAGTCTGTATTAATAAGGTAGCAAGTCAAGTCTGTATTAACACTAAATCAAGTCTGTATTAACACCAAGTAAAGTCTGTATAAATAAGGTATCAAGTCTGTATTTATAAAGTGCCAAGTCTTTATAAGGTGGCAAGTGTGTATTAATACGGTACCAAGTCAAGTCTGTATTAATAAGGAACCAAAAAGCCTAAGGCACTTTGGTCCATGTGACTGTAAATCTTACTGTCATGGGACATAAAACGAAATACATCTATCCATCTGCATATTGCAAGACAATTGCATGATAGTCAGAGATGCATATATCACACATTCACCTCAGACACCAGAATAATACTGAATGAAAAAAGATAAGAGGTGGATGACTCAGAAGCTGAGGCCTCTGAAAAGTTCTCAGCTGAAAACATAAGAACTGTGACATTCCTAGAGGCCTATAGCAGACTTAAGGTTAAGTCAAAAAGAAAACCTAAGCAGTCAGGCATTAGTCACCCTGTATATCAATGTTTTTGTGTAATGCACTTAAAATGATGCTGTGAACAATAAACGGGTATCTGGATGGCACTGTTCCCTCAACACAATAATAATTCACAGATTAGTGGTATGTTCAGAACACCTAGCTACACACCCAAACCAACGTTTGAACACTACAGCCCTCGTCATTGCTTCATTCATTCATGAACCAAAACATCCCAGTTGTAATGACACCAAACACAACACCCAATGAGTCACACTCAAAATGTGGTGGAACAGGTTGTCCACCTTGGTCCTGAGCAGCAGAGTGGTAGGGGAGCATGGCGAGTTGAGACAATAAGAGTCTATTCCCCTCTGTCCTCTTCACACAACAAGCTGTGCCTGAGTCTACTGACTGAGGACCCGGTCACACTCTCCTCAGAACAGTCCCACCACATGATCGATCTGTCTCATGTACACACTCTTCAAAGGCAGGGAGTACCTCCGCTCTTCAGGGACCCTGTCACACTGAAGAAAGGAAGCAGGAGAGTGGATGATTTTACGAAAAATAAAACATATGTCATCTATCAACAACCTAACTCTGCATATTTCAAATATTTTTGAGCTTATTTATCATAAAGCAATGTACGTCATTCATTACTGTATATTTTAAGCTGTAGTATTTGATAATGCAGGCAGTGTATTTATATATCAGAGGTCATTACATTGCTAGTGTTGCTAGAGAATGACCTGTTGGAGGTCTCATGGTCTGTCACCGCGCCCTCCTCCCAGGGGAACAGGTCGTTCCACTGCTTCTCCCGGAAGCGCTCGTCGATAGGCACCACATGGCCCTCTGTGGTGAATATGTACTTGTTCTCTGATTTGTGCAAGGGGTTGTCGTCATCAAACAGCTGGAAGGAGAGTGTCACAGGGTTAACTAGAAAGACAGGTTCTATTCACACAGAAAAGTCTGTTCCAGTTTCTGACCAACATACAGTACAGGCACATAGCAGGTGAAGGTATTTTTCAGACAGTACAGTACAGGCACATACCAGGTACAGGTATTTTCAGGCAGTACAGTACAGGTACTAAGCAGCTCGGGCAAATGTTCCTATCGACCCAGTAAGGCAAGCAGGCTAGTCTATTTATATTGGTATGTAACTGTTATGAATGTTGTATTGTCAATTTGTTTTCTACTGTATTTAAACGGCACTTTAAAACGTGTACATGTTACTGCAACAAAATGTCCCCATGGGGACAATAAAGTCAGTAAAGTAAAGTACATACCAGGTAAAGGTATTTGCAGGTCTCGCTGAGAAAGAAGCTCTCCATACGATCCTCTTTGGACTTGTCCACCACGTGGTGGAGAGTGGCATACCCACACCTGTCAAATCCACAAATCAGTTTAGGGAACAGTAGAACCAGACTTCCTAACGCTCTAATGTTTTTTAGGTACTTTCTACCACTTTTTCTCCCAAATTTAGTGATATCCAATTGGTAGTTACAGTCTTGTCCCATAGCTGCAACTCCCGTACGGACTCGGGAGATGCGAAGGTCGAGAGCCATGCGTCCTCCAAAACACGACCCTGCCAAGCCGCACTGCTTCTTGACACTGCTAGCTTAACCCGGAAGCCAGCCGCACCAATGTATCGGAGTAAACACCGTACACCTGGCGACCGTGTCAGCTTGCACTCACCCGGCCCGCCACAGGAGTCGCTAGAGCGCGATGGGACAAGGACATCCCAGCCGGCCAAACCCTCTCCTAACCCGGACAACGCTGGGACAATTGTGTGCCGGGTTGTAGTGACGCCTCAAGCTCTACGATGCAGTGCCTTAGGCCCCCAGAGTGCCGCAGCGGTATAACTCTCTAAAGTTAAGTGTTTTTCAAAGACCCGACTCATACCTGACTTTGGCATTTTTTTCCAGGCTCTCAAGGATATCCATTCCTACGTGCAAATAGAAGGGATTTTTGGTTGCCTGTGAGGGGAAATGAAATAGCTCAACTCAAAGCAGTTCTTAACAAATAAAACAGACAAACATTGTGTTTCAAATGCTGTCTCCAATGCATGTGAAGCACTGGTACCTGGTACAGGAGATAGGTAGACTCCACCAGTTCTGGCCTCAGGGGGTAGAAGAGCACGTCAGGCGCCTGTAGCTGCCAGTTGTACCTCTCCGGCAGGGCCCCGAAGCGCTTCCAGATGGCATAGTAGAAGGCATGCAGGCAAATGGCCTCCTCCACATCACCATTCAACACCTGAGGTGTACAACACAGGGTCAGAGCTCAACACAGGGTCAGAGCTCAACACAGGGTCAGAGCTCAACACAGGGTCAGAGCTCAACACAGGGTCAGAGCTCAACACAGGGTCAGAGCTCAACACAGGGAAAACATAATCACAAACAGTAGTACCGCTGTCAGGATGAACATACACCAAGCTAGTCTACCGAACAACATTTATTGGGACACTGTAGGTTGACGACATATGCAGGGGGTTTTGTACTGCTCCCCATTCCCAGAGAGAGAGAGAGAGAGAGAGAGAGAGAGAGAGAGAGAGGTGTCTACCAGGAGGCCAGGGAAGAAGGCTTGCAGGGAGTCGATCCAGGTGTTCATGATCTGGCCGTTGAACATGTTCACATTGACGTAGAGTGGAGGGTCCCCTTCTCCCTCGTTGCATGACTCCCTCCTGCAGGTCAATAGGGGGGAAGGATCGTAGTCGACATCAACACACACATTACCTTTACAGAGCGTAGATCAACACTAAACAACGTGCCGCCACATTACTAATACAACCTAAAATATAGCCACAGTCATTCAACACACACTCATTAAAACATTGTGTATCCACACATACAAACACAGCCTCGTTCATTATCAAGTCAATTCAAGCACAGGACTGACCCTCTTCTCAGGTGGTTCTGGATGCTCTCATAAGAAGCTTGGAACATCCGGTAGTCCTCTTTCTCTCCAAACAGGATGTAAGACTTGAGCAGGTACTCATAGAAGGAGTCCATCCCAGCTCCCAGACCACTCTGCTTGCCAACCCACTGTCCCGTTTGGATGTTCACCACATTCCCTGAGAGTTGAAGAGAAGAGGTAACCATGTGAGATACAAGAGGGAAAGATGCAGCTAAGCTTCACATGAGCAAACATCTACATACAAACACAGACTAAAAAGATGATCTCTACTCACCTAGCAAGCCGGTCTCGTTGCTCCTCAGGTTCCACAGGGCTCGGACAGCCCGTCTGGCCACCAACTCAAACGTGGAGTCTCCAATCAGATGGCTCAGAATGCCAAACTCCACCAGCAGGGAGCCAGCCCCCGATGTGCAAGTCTCATTGATGCTGTCTGGAGGGACACCACTTTTCAGGTTCACCTGAGGAAATTTAATGACAGGACCATTCCAGTCATTTCAATAGAGCATAGTTGTGCTAGTTATAGATATATATATATATATATTATGATGTCTTCACTTTTATTCTACAATGTAAAAAATAGTGCAAATAAAGAAAAACCCTTGAATGAGTAATATTCCAAACTTTTGACCGGGGGTGTGTATATATATTGTGTAAACAACAGGTGAAGTAAATGTTAATGAGACTGATAGTGGACCACTGTCCTGTCTGCAAAGCCAGGCCTGTCAAAATGCTAAGAACCCAGGACAGGCCAGGCCATTAACCATGCAGCTCTCCTCTCACCCTGGGGTAGGGGATGCCTGTGCTCGTGTTCTCGAAGGCTGGCAGCAGGCGGACTGCCAGGTCATGGGCCAGGTGAAGTAGCTCATTGTCATAGTCTTCCAGGCCCACGTCACCGAAGGGATGCTTGGGGTCAGTCAGGAGGATGTGAGCAGAGATCAGACTACCCAGGATCCTGGAGGGTCAAAGAATGAAGGAATGAGACAACCATCAAGAGATGTTAGAAGGCAGTCCTTGTTAAGACATTAAGGTAGCTAGGATTCAGAGATAGATGCATTGAACTCTTCTCCTACCACTAGATTAGAGCTACCATTTCCCTACTTTATAGCAATAAGGCACGAGGGGGTGTGATATATGGCCAATATACCACGGCTAAGGGCTGTTCTTGGGCACAACGCAACACAATTATTGCTATTATAAACTGGTTACCAACATAATTAAAACAGTAAAAATACATGTTTTGTCATATCCGTGGTATACGGTCTCATATACCATGGCTTTCAGCCAATAAGCATTCAGGGCAGGAACCACCCACTTTATAATAAACAATATAACACTTAACCTACACACCCCCCCTTCCATCTGCCACAACACCTGCAATGCTTTTTTTTTTTCTTTACCCCTTGGAAAGATTACACAATTTGACTTGTGGTTTACTGAAACATGAGCTGCAACTCCACCGTGTTTGTAAAGCTGTTTGTTACATCTGTAACTTGACTGAGCTAACAAAACAAGTTTTAGTCAATATGGATATTACATTCGTACCTGATGTTTGCCTCAAACACTTGCACAGTGGAGTCCTTGTCAAAAGATACCGTGTCTATCACCAACTTCACAGCTCTATGGAACTCTGACACATTCCCCAGCACCTGGAGCGAGAAACATTACCAGGATCATTGAAAAGCTTCTTAAACATTTCAATTGTTTTAATACCCTTCTCCTAAAAGCTGACACAAATTAAACAGAAATAGAAAATAAGGCCGCTTACCAGTAGTGTGTCAAGGGTGTCAATGAGTGTCAAGGAATAGTTTCCCAAGACATCATTGATGTTGATGTTTGACCTGAAATAATAGTAATGAACCATATAAGAGGCTTGACAATAACTGAGGGTATGCATATGTAGGCAATAATGCAAACACCATGGTGGGAATTGTGGGATCACATTCAACTTGGGCTCCCAAGTGGCGCAGTGGTCTAAGACACTGCATCTCAGTGTTAGAGGTGTCACTACAAACAACATGGTTCGAATCCAGACTGTAGCACAACCTGCAGTGATTGGGAGTCCCATAGGGCTGCGAACAATTGGCCCAGCCTCGTCCGAGTTTTGCCGGTGTAGGCTGTCATTGTAAATAAGAATTTGTTCTTAACTGACTTGCCTAGTTAAATAGAGGTTCAAAAATGTGATAAATAAATGGATTGACCCTGTTTCAGTTTGAGAGAAATTAGGTTTCATCCAGTTTTGCATTTGTGTTGTGCCTTCTGTTATCAGATTCAAAAGAATGTCGCTCAAAGTAGACATAGTTGACAAGCAAATAGAACCGCAGTCTTACTGTAAATGTATTTGATTAGCTATTTACATCACCTTAACCAGATTTGTTAACAAGTCGTGCATGACAGATGCAAATGACAATAACCACACAGTTAACATCATCCGTCACAATGGAAATGTTGAATGGACACTGGGGACACACTTCAGTTAGTTGGACAGGGCAGTCTACCAACCTAATAATTAATTGCGTGTGTGATACCAGATTGGTTCTAGGCCTATACTCACGGGTTGAGAACGTCAGGCCCTCTCCCTTGACAGTGAATGGGATTCAGCTCATCTTCGGGAAAGGCATATTTCATGTAGTTGTCATAGCCAAAGTAGAACATGTCTTTGGCCATGCCCTTCATCTTTAACTTGAGTGTGTCCGGGAAAGAGCTATATTTCCTGTCATACTCGTCCCTGTTCCCCTCAAAGAGGCTAAGGTAAGACTTCTTCTTAGGTGAATCTTCACCAAGTTTGGCACAAGAGGTCCTGGTTTGTGCGTCTCCATGGCCGTGTATTCGTTGTGACCAGGAATTGTCCTTTGCTGATATCCCATCATCCTGCTTGAAAAGTTCTATTTTGTTTAAATTTAAATTTAAATTTAGGGGGAAGTTGAACCCCCAGCTAGGTCCCAGTCCAAACGCTAGCCATAGCAGACAACTGAAAGTCAGCCTGAGTATGACGAGACCAACCAGTATTGACCTCCATTGCATCTTTGTTCTGGATCGGTCTTAAAATTCATAGTTCAAATCGACGAAATAAATGGCTGAATTGTCTTCTGTTTATTGCTTACAACCCACCTAGGCTCAGCCGGCTGACAAAGTCGATAGCGTACCACACTTTTCCTGTCAACAAACCCAGTCACTAGTTACCACAGCCACAAAGTCCAAATTGGCTATATCGTAAAAACTCATGATTTTGTTTTGCTATTTGCTCTTAATTTAAGGTTAGGCATAAGCCTAGCAGTGTGGTTAAGGTTCAAATAAGATTTTAAGATACATTATAGAAATAGGCGGGGTTTAGCCACAATTAGGATTTTGTGGCTATGGTAACTAGTGACGAACAAGCCCCTCCCGGTTCTAAGGTGTGATTGGAGCTCCAGGCATGTCATCAAGAAATGGGGGCAGGCGCGTTTCAGCAATTGGCTACCATGCATGTCAGTCTTTCCGTGTGTCAAGAAAATCCCTTGTGCACCAATCGAAAACAGCCACAAGCAAGAAAAAGTAGGGCTGAGTCAGGTGAAGTGTCAGAAAATACCACCAGTGTCAAAACCAATCTTTGATACCACTCTGGAGGTATAAACATATATATATTGTTTTGCTATCCGACATGTATTTGCGCATATGATGTTTTCGAGTTACAATCATAGCCTACTACCAGTAGTCTCAAACTATGATTATTGGTATTAGTCCAATAAGTGGTAGTCAATCAAATGTTTTTCTTAATTTTAATGACAAACTTCATCTTTAAGCATAGCTCACACTTCTTATCCATCCAGATAACATATTTACAAAATAATTCCAAAGTATTGACCCCATAAATATCCATTTAAAAAAATGCACCACAGCAAATATCAAACTGAGGGTGAAAAAAAACTACAATATCTAAATTAAAAAGAATGCCTTTTAATTTCTTGAATATACTGTATAGTGGTGTTGTTTCTTTTTGCTCAGGTAGGCACACTTTGCATATTGTTTGCTTCAGAGATTAGATATTGCACAAGGCACTTTGAATTCTGCCACTCTCTCTCAGCTGATAGACAGCAGAAGACAATTCCAATGAGGTACATTACAAACAAGGCTTATATTCACACAACCAACCCACTATATCTTGACCATCAGTACATTCATATAACATATATTCATATACGCTCACAAGTAAAGAAATCTTACCAGCTTGATATTTGTACATACAGTTGAAGTCTGAAGTTTACATACCCCTTAGCCAAATACATTTAATACATTTTTCACAATTCCTGGTAAAAATTCACTGTCTTAGGTCAGTTAGGATCACCACTTTATTTTAAAAATGTGAAATGTCAGAATAATAGCAGAGTGATTTATTTCAGCTTTTATTTCTTTCATCACATTCCCAGAGGGTCAGAAGTTTACATACACTCAATTAGATTTTGGTAGCATTGGAAGTATGCTTGGGGTCATTGTTCATTTGGAGAACCAAAATTTAACTTCCTGAATGATGTCTTGAGATGTTGCTTCAATATATCCACATCATTTTCCTTCCTCATGATGCCATCTATTTTGTGAAGAGCACCAGCCCCTCCTGCAGCAAAGCACACCCCACAACATGATGCTGCCACCCCCGTGCTTCACAGTTGTGATGGTGTTCTTCGGCTTGCAAGCATCACCCTTTTTCCTCCAAACATAACAATGGTAATTTTGGCCGAACAGTTCTATTTTTGTTTCATCAGACCAGAGAATATTTCTCCAAAAAGTACAATCTTTGTCCCCATGTGCAGTTGCAAACCGTAGTCTGGCTTTTTTATGGCGGTTTTGGAGCAGTGGCTTCTTCCTTGCTGAGCAGCCTTTCAGCTTATGTCGATATAGGACTCGTTTTACTGTGGGTAGATACTTTTGTACCCGTTTCCTCCAGCATCTTCACAAGGTCCTTTGCTGTTGTTCTGGGATTGATTTGCACTTTTCAAAACCAAAGTACGTTCATCTCTAGGAGACAGAACGCGTCTCCTTCCTGAGAGGTATGTCGGCTGCGTGGTCCCATGGTGTTTATACCAGCATACTATTATTTGTACAGATGAACGTGGTACCTTGAGGCATTTGTAAATTGCTCATAAGGGTGAACAAGACTTGTGGAGGTCTACAATTTTTTTTCTGGAGGTCTTGGCTGATATCTTTAGATTTTCCCATGATTTCGAAAAAAGAGGCACTGAGTTTGAATGTAGGACTTGAAATACATCCACAGGTACACCTCCAATTGACTCAAATGATGTCAAATAGCCTATCAGAAGCTTCTAAAGCCATGATATCATTTTCTGGAATGTTCCACGCTGTCAACTTAGTGTATGTAAACTTCTGACCCACTGGAATTGTGATATATTGAATTATACGTGAAATATTCTGTCTGTAAACAATTGTTGGAAGAATTACTTGTGTCATGCACAAAGTAGATGTCCTAACAGACTTGCCAAAACTATAGTTTGTTAACATGAAATCTGTGGAGTGGTTGAAAAATGAGTTTCAATGACTTCAACCTAAGTGTATGTAAACTTCCAACTTCAACTGTACCTAGCTGCTGAACTATTTACATAATTCATTGCTCTATTTAAAAAAAAAAAAAAAAAGAATAAAGATTTCCTCAAGAAAAACATTTTGATTTGGCAAAAGAAAGGCAATAGCTATAAAGCAGTTAAAATCCCACAGTAGAACATGACAAACAGGAAGTAAACCCTGAAAGTCCATTTAATTTCCCTGTGATGTATATAAACATACACTATATATACAAAAGTATGTGGACACCCCTTCAAATTAGTAGATTTGGCTATTTCAGCCACACCCGTTGCTGATAGGTTTATAAAATCGAGCACACAGCCATGCAATCTCCATAGACATTGGCAGTAGAATGGTCTTACTGAAAAGCTCAGTGACTTTCAACGTGGCACCGTCATAGGATGCCACCTTTTCAACAAGTCAGTTTGTAAAATTTCTGCCCTGCTAGAGCTGCCCCGGTCAACTGAAAGTGCTGTTATTGTGAAGTGGAAACGTCTAGAAGCAACAAGGGCTCAGCCACGAAGTGGTAGGCCACACAAGCACACAGAACGGGGCTGCCGAGTGCTGAAGTGCGTTAAAATGTGTCTGTACACTGCTGCAACACTCACTACCGAGTTCCAAACTGCCTCTGGAAGCAATGTCAGCACAAGAACTGTTCGTCGAGAGATTCATGAAATGGGTTTCCATGGCCGAGCTGCCACACACAAGCCTAAGATCAACATGCGCAATGCCAAGCGTCGGCTGGAGTGGTGTAAAGCTCATCGCTATTGGATTATGGAGCAGTGGAAACGTGTTCTCTCAAGTGATGAATCCCGCTTCATCATCTGGCAGTCCAACGGACAAATCTGGGTTTGGCGGATGCCAGGAGAATGCTACCTGCCCGAATGCATAGTGCCAACTGTAAAGTTTAGTGGAGGAGGAATAATGGTCTGGTGCTGTTTTTCATAGTTTGGGTCAGGCCCCTTCGTTCCAGTGGAGGGAAATCTTAATGCTACAGCCTACAATTACATTCTAGACGATTCTGTGCTTCCCTTTGTGGCAAGTTTGGAGAAGGCCCTTTCCTGTTTTAGCATGACAATACCCCCGTGCACAAAGCGAGGTCCATACAGAAATGGTTTGTCGACATCGTTGTGGAAGAACTTGACTGATCTGCACAGAGCCCTGACCTCAACCCCATCGAACACCTTTGGTATGAATAGGAACGCCAACTGCGAGCCAGGCCTAGGGTTGGACCAACTCCATATTAATGTCCATGATTTTGCAATGAGATGTTCGACAACCAGGTGTCCACATACTCTTGGTCATGTAGTGTATGTCTGGAGGACATGTATCATGATTAGAGGCCCTAGTGAGTGTCTAAACAACCTATCCTGTGGGTGTAAGATCACTACACTGGTGTTGTAGACAGTTGGGTTGTTGGGCTTACAGGCGTGTGAAACGTTTAGCCCGTAGAATGCAAAGGCAGCAGCCAGTGAACCTCTCTCCATTCAGGAGACTGAAGTAGACCCTCATGGCAGAGGTGTAATGCCTATTATGTGACTCTAATGGGATGTGGAATTTGGTATAGACCAGGGGGTACAATCTTTTAGTACTGCAGTAGTATGGGGTTTTGTGGCGGAGAATCATGGGATGAAATTAGAACAGCGGGGGCACAAGCAGGAGCACAGTGCAGCAACTGAGTTGGAAGGAACACTGTACATTATCATAAGAGTGAACAGGGTGTGGCATGAGGGTAACATGGCAGATGGAACTGGGAGGACAAAGTTCCTGTACTTTCAGCTTCTCCCAGATTTTGAGTGTTGGGTGAGCCACTGCAGTGTGATATCTGGAAGGCAGGAGATGCATGGGGGTCAGTTTGAGACAGGAGAGACAGCAGGTGAAACACGAGATGCCTACAGTGGTGGGTAAGTATGATTGGGAATACACAGCCACTATGGGTGCACCATGTGTAGCCACTATGGGTGCACCATGTTATTGTGCATTTGTTTCCGCTCCTCCAGCCTTCCACTGAGACAAGCAAACCATTTCACCCTCCTTTGTCACCATCTTACTCACCTATGTTCTCTCTCTCTTTGCAGGAAATAGAGTAGCAGCAAATCTCTCTGTCTTGAATAGCTGCCAAGTTCCTGTAGTAAGAAAGTGTTACAAAGAAAACTGATATAACCTGCTATCAACTGTGTTACTGGTGTTAATATTAACTGGCCAGCAGGGAAGCTGTTTCCTTTTAAAAACCTGTATAATTAAAAAAAAAAAACAGTACTAGCACTAGTTTCTAATACCAGAGGTGCAACATCGTGAGACTTCTGGGAACACTTGCGAAGCAGACCAGGCCCAGGGTTTTGGGTTTGAGAAATCAATGAGAGAAGTGAAAAATTCTTCCTTAGTTGTTAATTTTCTCAATGTAAAGGCACAACAGTTGAGCCAGTGACTTAAGGAGTTAGTGCTGAGCGACTAGTGCTTTTGAGATCGGTTTTGCACTATGCATTATGTGGGTTGAATGGTATAAAACAGAATAAAATAATTCAAAGTCCCATGATGATAGTGACTGCCCATTACTGCTCACTTATTAACCATAATTTATTCACATTACTATACTTTAATAAAATATATTTCAGTGGTGTAATATTACATTTGTTTTATTTGATGACTTATTTAATTACAAGTCATCTCTATAGAGCTGCTGCCTATGATGTCTGACACAATTTGTATTTTAGTAGTTCTTCAAAGTAAATAACGCTTACTTTTTATGGCTTCTGAATACCAACTATCAATCACTTAGATCATGTATTTTCAGGTAAAGATACCTTGCGAAGCAACTGCTCTCTAGCCCTCTAGATTGTGCATTCTTCTGTCTTTTCTCTCTGTGTGTGACTTACCCACACTAACCTAACGTAGCAGGTATAAAAGGAACACAGACCGGACAAGTAGGTGCGCAGTAGATTATGGTAATTGTAGTTTTATGGTAATTGTAGTTCATTACCAAGCATTGCGCTCACAGAAAAAAACAGAATGAAAGGGAATTCAAATAATTCAAGGAAATGTTGGTTAAATCGCTCAGCACTATAAGTGGTTGAATATATTATTACTCCAACCTCATGAAAGTGACAAACTGGCATGGTTTCATTCCCACCCCCAAAAAAAAATGATGTCCGAGGAGTACCTATGATTTGACGGACTGTAAATGCGCAGGGATTTCTACTGGAGAAGCAGTTTCTGCCCATCTTCATACTGTACTGTATTTGGTACAAGTGACAGAGAAGAATGCAATGTTTCTCTATGAAAAAGGAGGGCAGTAAGAATTAAGCTTGCTAAAAAAGCATGCCTAGAAAAAAAACGTCACAAATCTTAACTTCTCCTCTTCTAAAATAAAACCATTAGGTCTTTGCTGATGTGAGATTAGTAAGAGGATAGCAAAACTCCTGCAAAGTACGTTCAAGAATGGTAACTCATCTTCCAAGGTAGTTACGGTCATAAGTATATACAGTGCCTTCGGAAAGTATTCAGACCCCTTGACCTTTTCCACATTTTGTTACATTACAGCTTATTCTAAACTGTATTAAAAATAGTTTAACATCAATCTACACACAATACCCCATCATGACAAAGCAAAAACAGTTTTGACATTTTTCATAATTTATAAAATAAAATAAAAATATCATATTTACATAAGTATTCAGACCCTTTACTCAGTACTTTGTTGAAGCACCTTTGGCAGCGATTACAGCCTCAAGTCTTCTTGGGTATGACGCTACAAGCTTGGCACACCTCAAGCTCTGTCAGGTTGGATGGGAAGCGTTGATGCACAGCTATTTTCAGGTCTCTCCAAAGATGTTCGTCCGGGTTCAAGTCCAGGCTCTGGCTGGGTCACTCAAGGACAATCAGAGATTTGTCCTGAAGCCACTCCTGCATTGTCTTGGCTGTGTGCTTAGGGTCGTTCGCCCCAGTCTGAGGTCCTAAGCACTCTGGAGCAGGTTTTCATCAAGGATCTCTGTACTTTGCTCCGTTCATCTTTGTTTTGAGCCTGACTAGACTCCCAGTCCCTGGGCTAAAATACAGCATGGTGGTGGCTGTGGGGATGTCTTTCAGCCCAGGGACTCAAGGGTCTGAATACTTAAGTAAATATATTTTGCAAAAATTTCAAAAAACCTGTCATTATGGGGTGTTGTGTATAGATTGCTCAGGACATTTTGTTATTTAATACATTTTTGAATAAGCCTGTAACGTAACAAAATGTGAAAAAAGTCAAGGGGTCTGAATACTTTCTGAAGGCACTGTACATTAGAAAAAAGAACAATAGAAAATGTGACTACAATATGTAACTTTTTGGGCGACCTGACCAAATTCTTATAGAAATGTCAGTTATATTCTCATTGAAAGCTAGTCTAAGAAGCAGTAGATCTGTTCTATGTGCGCTATTTCAATGCGTTCCGTTCGTTAAGTTTTGTTTTTGTGTCTTTTACTTTCACTTTTGTACACCAGCTTCAAACAGACAAATACAATATTTTTGGTTATGGAAAAGGTATTTCATAGCGGTTTAGATGGTACAATGATTCCCTACACAATGGACTGCTTATTCTGTCGCAAACTATTAGAATTTTAGCAACAAGGAAATGGTGGAACGATTTCTACATAGTGCATCTTTAAATAAGTAATTGTGTGTGATCAAGAGTCTTTGTCCTGCTAATATTTAAGAAATAGGTGGGGAGTTAGAATGAGTATACTTAACAATAAAAAACGGGATGTAGAGCTGTGTCACACTACCTCAGCTCAGACGCATCAGATGCTGTGTGATTACTGCTGTGGGTTTACTTCTAGGATACTCACATGTTTTCAATGATCTGCTTCTCGTCTAGAGAGCTGGGGATATCTCTTTTGTTGCCAAGAACCAAAATCTAAAAAGCAAAACCACAGTTTAGCTCATGTAGCAGAAATGCTTGCTGATCATATTAAGAAAGCTTCCTCATTTACATGAATTCATTCAATTCAGCAGTTTCGGAAGTGTAGGCTTACTTACAGGAATTCCTTGCAACTGAGGCTTGTCTAACAAATTGTGCAGCTCATTTCTGGAAGCCTCCAACTTATCACAGTCAGCTGCATCCACCATGTATCTAAAGAATTCAAATATTTAAAAAACAAGTTTACAATCGCATCAAAAATAATGTGTTGTGCATACTGTACAGAAATGGTCGTGCTCAAAACATGCCCAACTCAATGTTCGAAACTGACTGGTATCCGCTGAGCATGTATCTTAAGACTAACAGAACAATCAACATTCCTGTGCTCTTCTTGCATTTAAATTTTACCCATGCAGACTAACAGAAATGGCCAAACTCAGATACTCACACAATTGCGTTAACTCCCCGACAGTAACGTTCCCACATGCTCCTGAACCTCGGCTGCCCTCCTATATCCCAGATCTAGAAAACCAGAAGTAAAAAAATTAGTCTAGGTATGTATTTTCATTAAATTGTTATATTATGCAGAAGGTATAGAAACATTACACTAGCCTACATACTGTAATGACTGAAGACCTACCTTGATGGTAACGTTGCCTTTTGTGACCTTCCTCATGTTGAATCCAACTGTAGGGATCATGTCTTCATTAAAATGCCCAGACTGAACAAAAAGAGAAAAGCCCATTGATCACTTTTGAGTACAAGCTGAGCTGACATGGAACAAACATGGAAAAGTTAGTTAGGTGGCAATTCCAGAGGACCTAAAAGGATATACTAGACATAAACCTAATTGTCGTTGATTAGGGTGCGTTGGTAAATTAACTCTGGCTTTCTACTCAGATTTGACAGCACTCTCGTCTCAGTGTGCCAGAGCGCAAAGTAACTGATGAATTTACTGGTGAAATGCTGTGCCATATCGTAAACCATTTCCTCATCCCAGTTTGCATGCACTGACACGGTCGCCACACGCGGACGCTGTAGTGACCAACAGGCCTCGACAGCCACTGAGCGTTTTGAAGCACAAACACCAGGAAATTTGGTTGACTTGTTACAGCCAACCTACAACCTACGCGGCTGCTGACAACTCGTACACAGGGTCCGACCTTTTCGTTTGTGACTCGGATACCCACACCAACCGCTGGTGGTGGCCTCGAGACACAAAGGCGGTGGGGGGGTGGAGAGTCTTCCGTCCATCGAAGCCAAGCTCAATCGTAAATATCTATAATTGCATTCACTTTCTAAATTGGGCTGTTGTTAGTGCATATGATATTGATGTTAGCCTAGCTTCAACCAGGTCATATAGAAACTACCTTCCTTTGTCTTTCAATCTTCCCGCCCTTCCAAAACTCCACCCCTCCCTTCCTTCCTTCCTTTGTGTAACCAGCCATCATATCAGGGTAGCCCACTAGGGATTCCATGATCTGAATGCTAACATGTAGGATTTATCCTGTATATACAGTTGAAGTCGGAAGTTTACATACACATAGGTTGAAGTCATTTAAACTCATTTTTCAACCACTTCACTAAATAGATGGCATCATGAGGAAGGAACATTATGTGGATATATTGAAGCAACATCTCAAGATATCAGTCAGGAAGTTGAAGCTTGGTCTCAAATGGGTCTTCCAAATGGACAATGACCCCAAGCATACTTCCAATGTTGTGGCAAAATGGCTTAAGGACAACGAAGTCAAGGTATTGGAGTGGCCATCACAAAGCCCTGACCTCAATCCTACAGAAAATGTGTGGGCAGAGCTGAAAAGGCGTGTGCGAGCAATGAGGCCTGCAAACCTGACTCAGTTACACCAGTTCTGTCAGGAGGAATGGGGCAAAATTCACCCAACTTATTTACATACACCCAACAGCTACCCGAAGCGTTTGACCCAAGTTAAACAATTTAAAGGCAATACTACCAAATACTAATTGAGTGTATGTAAACTTCTGACCCACTGGGAATGTGAAGAAAGAAAAAAAAAATGCTGAAAAATAATTCTCTAATATTATTCTGACATTTCACATTCTTAAAATAAAAAACTATTTAAGACAATTTGTATTGCTGATTCAATGTGATTCGCCAGGATTTTTGCAGATTTAGATCTTATAATCTTCAGAATGAGACTGACTGATTAATGAGGTAACGATTAAAATAATTGACTGCTATTGACAAAGATCTTCAGATCTTTAAGAAAGCGTATTCGGGAGATAACTGCTCTATATACATTTATGCTTCCGTGGTGCCCCAGGTTATTAATGAGTTAATTGCTGCATGGTTTAATTAAATCACGTAATGAATTAAACGTTAACTAATTATTCAATAAAATAGCATGTCATCAATTTAGTCAAAGCCAACGTTACGACAAGACTAACAGTGAAATGCTTTCTTACGGGTCCTTTTCCAACAATGCAGACTTAAAAAATACAAAATAAAATCTAGAAATAGTGACAAGAGGAATACACACACAGTGAATAACCAATAAACGAGTAAAAGAGGTTTGGCAGAGAGGTTTGAAACGTATTGGTCTATTAACTCATTTGGTCCATTAACCAAAACTCCATCCCACCAAAACAAGCTGACATTTAAGGTGGTCTTTTCAAACATCTCTTACACTAAACGGGCATTATCATAATTTTTACAATATTATTCCAACCTCAGTGGTGGAAATATAAAACACAGGAATATCAAGTTTTTGACTGCACTGGGCCTTTAAAAGAGCAATGCAAATGATGTCTTTTTAGCCAACCCTAAATCATAGGCTCCACTATCGATGACAGAACAGGGAAATAATTTAAGTCATTCCGCAGTCTACCCTCTTTGCCCTTTACTTGAACCCAAACAGTATCCGAGTAAGACATATGCTTTGTCTGGCGCACACTGGTAACAGCACATGACTTGATTAGTCACCTGACCAGGCCAAAGAAGTGAGTGCAGTGGTCTCATGACTGAAGCCTGGCTGGAAACACCACCACATGGGCACTTCCCCATCAACGGCATGCATCTCATTCCCTACACAGTCAGTAGTGTTAACTCGCTCTACATCCTAGAAAAAAATATCTGGAATTATAGGCTACCTGGAAAGGTTTTTTTAGGTATCAAATCGTGATTTAAATTGAACCTTAATGTAACTAGGCAAGTCATACATCTATTATTTTGTTAAATATGACAGTAGAAAACAGAATGCCTGGCTGTTATGAGGCAAGAATGCTGCTGAAGGGAGTCAGAGCACAGAATGGAGTAAATGGTTTGTGTGTTTGATACCACTCCATTCCAGCCATTATTATGAGCCGTCCTCCCCTCAGCAGCCTCCATTGCATATTTCATCAAGTTAATCTCATTCTGTTCTGGTCAGCTAGCGTCTTTCTGTCTTTGATCTTGCACAACCAAACAGCTGTGATTTCAAGAGGAAAGGATTTTTTTTATTTTTTTATTTCACCTTTATTTAACCACAGGATCACTATTTCCAATCTGCTTTTGAGAAATCCTAGTTGTAACAATGACAAAATTATTGCATAAGAGACCCTGGCCTGTTTGTTGTCGCCAACGCAACTGGCTGAAAATCAAAACAGTTCATTGGTCGGGTACACAGTTTAGTAGGTGTTAGAGCGGGTGCAGCAAAATGCTTATACAGAGTGGCTGTGCCCATTCATCAGCTGTGAGTCATTGGGAGTGAAGAATGTGGGAGATTGGTTGTTTTTAAGATCAACTTACTTCAAGGGCTGAGGGTTTTGGGCAAAGGTCATGCCAGCAACATGGAAACAAACAAAAAGAAACTGGGAGGGACCTACTTGAATTTGTCCAATACAAGCTCTCCTTTTACGTTTGGACCAATGATTACACCCCTAGGCTAAACAGACTGCTGTAACCTGATTGTCTGAACGGGGTACGCATCATCCGGAATTAGCATTAGCCACTAACCAAACACTTAAAAGACACACCCTATCTCCTCAGCCCTCAAATTAAGTGGACACTTCTGATGACGTCTGACCAGTATACACTTGCAGGGCGAGGGAGGAAGGAATGAGTTTTAAAATGGACCAGCCTTGCCAAGAAATTCGTCACTCGTTCATCCCGCGATGATTGAGTTTTCAGCCAACAGTAACTAGTGTGTGCTTGTTGGGTTTGCTTTATCTGCGCTACAGTCAATTAGGATTGCATATTGATTTACATTAACTATATAATTATTAGTATACGCCTACTGTGTGATGGCTAGCAAATTAGCTAACTAAGGTTAGCCTGCATAGCTGGAACTTCTGAAGAAGGAAAATGTTTTCCAAAAGTTAACCAAACAAAAACATCATTACTTTTACGAGACATTTGTGCCGCCATTTGCATTAGTAGCACAATTTCTAACTTATTTACATTCGTTTTTACTTGTATGTTGACTTCTCCATATTGATGTTGAGTTTTTTTTTTCCTACATTTTTTTTTAAGGCCGTAAATATATTTCCTACATTTTTTTCCGCCATTATATCGAGTTAAGGAGGATGTTCTATGTACGAGCCGGTCGCTGGGGGACACGAGACAAATAACGTCAGGAATAATACCACCTTCTGGTGGACATTAAGGCTGTAGTTGGTTAAGCTTTTGCTTGGCCTGTTGTTGTACCTAGTAAAAATGGAAGTTGACAGCTAATTTGGCAAATATTAGCTCCCCAAATTCCCAAAGTGGTTACAGTCCTGATTCTTGCCATCAACCCACACATCAATATATTATTACTACTATATATATTGCTATGTAGTTAGCGGCTAACCTTAGAAACTAGAGAAATAGGTAAGTATGACTTGTGCCAGGTTAGCTATGTTTGTATTGTACGTTAGCTATCTGGCTCATTTTGCATAAGAAAATTGTCGGATAGGCAATCAATCCGATAGATGTCGCTAGCTAGTTGGTGCTTACGTAACTAGAAAAGGTCACTGTAACTAAGTTAGCTGCTAACATTAGCTACCAGTAAAATAAAAACTTACAGCTATAACGTTAACAAATGTGGTTTTCCCCGAGTGTTGAAGTCCAACCAGAGTCAACTCCATCTCCTCTTTCCAGAAGAGGGACGTGAACCAGTCCAAAAGCCGGTTTATAAGTGCCAGCATCTTGAAGTTAATATTACCACTCAACTTCGACAGAAAGCTGCCAGTGTGGAGGCGTTTCCACAAGTGTGTAGGAAGTGCTTTGTGTTGTCATATGACTTGCGGACGCGCACAATGGACTCTTCAAGAAACCTTATTTTTCTTCTTCTTCTGTGCGGTTTAACGGCGGTTGGCATCCAATATGTTGCATTACCGCCTACTACTAGACTGGAGTACAACTCCCTTATAATATGCTTGAATAGTTTTTATTTTATAAAGAAATACCCTACCATCTCACACTACACTCACTAATTCAATTAAATGAACACCACCCTACTCCACTATTTAAATCTATTTATTCCTACCTCATGCCATCATCCTGAAATGATGGGAAATCGCCACTTAACACACCCTGTAACTCTTCTGATGTCAAATCTCACACACACAAATACCTCTACAGCTGCCACCACAACCTCAATTCTCTGCGACTTACATTCCATCCCTGCAGTAGAGTTAATAACCATTGCTATAAATGCTAAAAATCCAATCTTACTGAAATGTATATCACTATTTGGCCTATCCCTCTGTACTGGTACATATCTACTACTCTCACCACTCCTCCCCCTTGACCCATCTTCTTCTACTTTATTCACTGCCTCAGCATATGACAACTTCTGCACTACTCCAACACTGGAAACCTCAACCTGCCTCTCGTACTGGACATTTCTGATCCCAAGCCCCATGGGCATCCCTACAATTAACACATTCCACTACTTTCCCCAATGCTACACATTCCTTTGTCTCATGTCCTTCTGCATACTTCTCACACCTAGGAACCTCCCTCCTACACACTGTTGCCACATGCCCATAAGCTTGACACCTGTAACATCGTAATGTATTCGGCACATAAGCTCGTACAGGATAACTTATATATCTTAACTTCACTTTGTCGGGCACTGTCTTCCCTTCAGCTGGTCAACTTTTATATTTACTACTACCCCAGTTATCACTCCTTTCATTGGCACCCTTTTCTTGAGAGCAAAACAATTCACTTTTCTTGCCCCTGTTTGTTTAACTCAGAGTGCCTTCTCCCTCTGACCAAGAAATACTTTCTTCTGTCCCTTCATATGCAGTCACTGGGAGAATCTCAATTTCTGCTCCTCGCTTCCTCTCTCCTCGCCTCCTTCTCAAACCCCATTGGATGAGAAACCCAGAGGTCCCGCCCCTCTGACCTTATCCTCCAATGGGTTTTGGAGGCAAGGAGAGAGGACGTAAGGAGTACGCAACTGAGATTCTCCCTCTGTTCTACTTCTGTCCAGTGTCCACCGTTCCTTCCTTGCCCCCTTTACTATGCTCAATTTTGATGCTTTCTTACTATCCATCAAATTTTAATAGATTTGCAATACTGTCAGGATGTTCAGCAGCCTATCGTCCACTGCTTGATAAAACAAATCACAGATAGAGTCAGATCTTATAAAATAGTTTTAATCTGAAACCCCAAAAAGTACAGGAATAAGCCTTTTTATGATCTGTACGCGTAAAACAACTTTTTAAAAGGTGACTTTTCAAAGGCTATCATACCCACTTATACAATCAAGTTATTTGACATAATAGCCTACACATTGTTAATGGAACTTTCATTAATTTGACATTGATTGCATTGATTTCAAAAGAAAACAAGTAATATCAGGAATTAAAAGATGCCTAGTTACATGTTTTTGTCATAGCGGAGAAAATAGTTAATGTTCTGATCAGGAATTTACATGAATATTATTATTATTATTCTTAAGAAATAGTAAAAAACAGTATTAATTGTACAAAAAGGTAAGAAAAGCTGTAGAAATAATCATTAGTATTGATGAAACACTGCACAAATGAAGGAAGCAAACAATAACAAGATTACAAAAGACAAAAATGTTTTGTAGAAGACTTGCATTTGTTCACTTGGGACTAGTTTCCATGCTATCCCTGAAATAAAAGCACTCCTGCAGCAGATGTCAGATCATACAGTGCATATTCTCTCCATGGACAGCAGACTCTGGCTGGCATGGTCCTTGGTTTCACTCTCCTGCTTTGACAGCTGGCAGCCACATATATCTGTCGAAGCGATGGAAATACTTGTAGCAGGGCAGTTCACTGAGGGAGAAAGGGCTGTGAAAAGGCTGTTTGAAACATCAGTATTTGAACTTTTCATCTTATATGCTTTATGTTCCAAAGTATTCCAAAATGATTGACACTATCAACGACTTAACCTACTCTGTGGTAGGCTACTCACTGGCTTTAGTCTTCTTGTGTCTGATTATCCTGATGCAGGAATGAGTGAGGAACACCAGGAGGGTGACATTAAAGAAGAAGGAGCCAATGGCCAGAATCAGCTGAATTGAACCCTTGTCCTCTTGGTTTCCTGCCGCTGATGAACAGTCAAACAATGACAGTACCAGTCAAAAGTTTGGACACAGCTACTCATTCAAGGCTTTTTCTTTATTTTTACTATTTTCTACATTGTAGAATAATAGTGAAGACATCGCAACTATGAAATAACACATGGAATCATTCAATAACCAAAAAAGCGTTAAACAATCAAAACATTTTTTTTAGATTTGAGATTCTTCAAAGTAGCCACCATTTGCCTTGATGACAGCTTTGCACACTCTTGGCATTCTCTCAGTTAGCTTCATGAGGTAGTCACCTGGAATGCTTTTCCAACAGTCTTGAAGGAGTTCCCACATATGCTGAGCACTTGTTGGCAGCTTTTCTTTCACTCTGCGGTCCAACTCACCCCAAACCATCTCAATTGGGTTGAGGTTGGGTGATTGTGGAAGCCAGGTCATCTGATGCAGCACTCCATCATCACTCTCCTGTGTTTTGGGTCATTGTCCTGTTGAAAAACAAATGATAGTCCCACTAGGCGCAAACCAGATGGGATGGCTTATCGGTGCAGAATGCTGTGGTAGCCATGCTGTTTAAGTGTGCCTTGAATTCTAAATAAATCACTGACCGTGTCGCCAGCAAAGCACCCCCACACCATCACACCTCCTCCTCCATGCTTCACGGTGGGAAGCACACATGCGGAGATCATCCATTCACCTACTCTGCATCTCACAAAGACACAGCGGTTGAAACCAAAAATCTCAAAGGACAGATTTCCACCAGTCTAATGTCCATTGTTTGTGTTTCTTGGCCCAAGCAAGTCTCTTCTTATTATTGGTGTCCTTTAGTAGTGGTTTCTTTGCACAATTTGACCATGAAGGCTTGATTCACGCAGTCTCCTCTGAACAGTTGATGTTGAGATGTGTCTGTTACTTGAACTCTGTGAAGCATTTATTTGGGCTGCAATTTCTGAGGTGCAGTTAACTCTAATGAACTTATCCTCTGCAGAAGAGGTAACTTTCCTGGAAGACCCAGAGTTGAGATGTTACTTGAACTCTGTGAAGCATTTATTTGGGCTGCAATTTCTGAAGCTGGTAACAATTATTATTATTTTTACCTTTATTTAACTAGGCAGTTAGAAAACAATTTCTTATTTACAATGACGGCCTACACCGGCCAAACCCGGACGACACTGGGCCAATTGTGCTCAGCCCTACGGACTCACAATCACATCCAGTTGTGATACAGCCTGAATTCGAACCAGGGTGTCTGTAGTGACGCCTCTAGCACTGAGATGCAGTGCCTTAGACCGCTGCGCCACTCAGGAGACCCAATGAACTTATCCTCTGAAGCTAAGGTAACTCTGGGTCTTCCTTTCCTGTGTCGGTCCTCATGAGAGCCAGTTTCATCATAGCGCTTGAAGGTTTTTGCGACTGCACTTGAAGAAACTTTCAAAGTTCTTGACATTTTCCGTATTGACTGACCTTCATGTCTTAAAGTAATGATGGACTGTTGTTTGTTTTTGCTTATTTGAGCTGTTCTTGCCATAATATAGACTTGGCTTTTTACCAAATAGGGTTATCATCTGTATACCCAGGGGCGCCGTATGGGGGGGAAAAGTTAGGATGATTCTAAGGGCCTGTGACTGACAGGGGCCCTAAAATATTATTCCAGCATTAGGTAAAAACATTTTGGAGCCCAATGTTATATATTTTCATGGGGCCCAAAATCCCTGGAGGCTCCCCTGTGTATACCACACCTAATTGGCTCAAACGCTTTAAGAAGGAAAGTAATTCCACAAATTAACTTTTAACAAGGACCACCTGTTAATTGAAATGCATTCCAGGTGACTACCTCATGAAGCTGGTTGAGAGAATGGCAAGAGTGTGCAAATCTGTCATCAAGGCAAAGGGTGGCTACTTTGAAGAATATCAAATATATAATATATTTTGATTTAACACTTTTCTGCTTACTACATGATTCCATATGTGTTATTTAATAGTTTTGATGTCTTCACTATTATTCTACAATGTAGAAAATAGTAAAGAAAAATGAGTAGGTGTGTCCAAACTTTGGACTGGTACTGTAGATCTACCCAAATACACTACATGGACAAAAGTGTGGACAGCCCTTCAAATGAGTGGATTCGGATATTTCAGTCACACCCTGCTGACAGGTGTATAAAATCAAGCACAAAGCCATGCAATCTCCCTAGACAAACATTGGCAGCAGAATGGTCCATACTGAAGAGCTCAGACACTTTCAACGCGGCACCGTCATAGGTAACTGTAAGTGACTTGCCTAGTTAAATAAAGGTTAAAATAAATAAAGTGCTTTTATTGTTGGAAACGTCTAGGAGCAACGACAGAATGGGACTGCCAAGTGCTGAAGTGCGTAGCGCGTAAAAATCGTCTGCCTCGGTTGCAACACTCCCTCCCGAGTTCCAAACTGCCTCTGGAAGCAACGTCATCACAAGAACTTAAATTGGTTTCCATGGCCGAGCAGCTCCACACAAGCCCAAGATCACCATGCGCAATGCCAAGCTTTGGCTGGAGCAGTGGAAACGCGTTCTCTGGAGTGATGAATCACGCTTCACCATCTGGCAGTCCATCTGACAAATCTTGTTTGGCGGATGCCAGGAGAACGCTAGCTGCCCGAATGCATAGTGCCAACTGTAAAGTTTTGTGGAGGACGAAAAATGGTCTGGGGCTGTTTTTCATGGTTCGGGCTAAGCCCCTTAGTTCCAGTAAAGGAAAATATTAAGGCTATGCATACAATGACATTCTAGACGATTCCATACAGAAAGGGTTTGTCGAGATCGGTAAGGTAGAATTTGACTGGCCTGTACAGAGCCCTGACCTCAACCCCATCGAACACCTTTGGGATGAATTGGAACGCCAACTGCGAGCCAGGCCTAATCACCCCAACATCAGTGCCGACCTCACTAATGCTTGTAGCTGAATGGAAGCAAGTCCCCGCAGCAATGTTACAACATCTAGTGGAAAGCCTTCAGAGAAGAGTGGAGGCTGTTATAGCAGCAAAGGGGGGACAAACTCCATATTAATGCCCGTGATTTTGGAATGAGTGTCCACATACTTCTGGCCATGTAGTGTACATTAGAAATTACTGTGAATTGTGATTTGTTTGACTGTAATTGCCAACATACCATGTATGCCACATTTTGAGTTATGGGTCTTGTTCCCAGGGAAGATCACATCAAGTCCATGTGCAGCACACCTGTTGGTGACAAGGTATTACACGTTATTTTGGAGCCACTAGAAATCTCACATGACAAAGGGAAAGGGGGAGGGCCATACTAGTCAGTTGTACAATTAGAAACATCTCACATGACAGAGGGAAAGGGGAGGGGCATACTAGTCAGTTGTACAGTTGTGGTCAAAAGTTTTGAGAATGACACAAGTATTGGTCTCCACAAAGTTTGCTGCCTCAGTGTGGATGAAGGCAATTTGCATATACTCCAGAATGTCATGAAGAGTGATCAGATGAATTGCAATTAATTGCTAAGTCCCTCTTTGCCATGAAAATGAACTTAATCCCCCAAAAAACATTTCCGCTGCATTTCAGCCCTGCCACAAAAGGACCAGCTGCCATCATGTCAGTGATTGTCTCGTTAACACAGGTGAGAGGGCATGGCTGGAGATCACTCTGTCATGCTGATTGAGTCAGAATAACAGACTGGAAGCTTTAAAAGAAGGGTGGTGCTTGAAATCATTGTTCTTTCTCTGTCAACCATGGTTACCTGCAAGGAAACACGTGCCGTCATCATTTCTTCGCACAAAAAGGGCTTCACAGGCAAGGATATTGCTGCTGGTAAGATTGCACCTAAATCAACCATTTATCGGATCATCAAGAACTTCAAGGAGAGAGGTTCAATTGTTGTGAAGAAGGCGTCAGGGCGCCCAAGAAAGTCCAGCAAGCGCCAAGACTGTCTCCTAAAGTTGATTCAGCTGCGGGATCGGGGCACCACCAGCGCAGAGCTTGCTCAGGAATGGCAGCAGGCAGGTGTGAGTGAATCTGCACGCACAGTGAGGCTAAGACTTTTGGAGGATGGCCTGGTGTCAAGAAGGGCAGCAAAGAAGCCACTTCTCTCCAGGAAAAACATTAGGGACAGACCTGATATTCTGCAAAAGGTACAGGGATTGGACTGCTGAGGACTGGGGTAGAGTCATTTTCTCTGATGAATCCCCTTTCCGATTGTTTGGGCCATCCGGAAAACACCTTGTCCGGAGAAGACAAGGTGAGCGCTACCATCAGTCCTGTGTCATGCCAACAGTAAAGCATCCTCAGACCATTCATGTGTGGGGTTGCTTCTCAGCCAAGGGAGTGGGCTCACTCACAATTTTGCCTAAGAACACAGCCATGAATAAGGAATGGTACCAACACATCCTCCGAGAGCAACTTCTCCCAACCATCCAAGAACAATTTGGTGACGACCAATGCCTTTTCCAGCATGATGGAGCACCTTGTTAATTGTTAATTGACAGCATGCCAGGGCGGATTGCAGAGGTCTTGAAAAAGAAGGGTCAACACTACAAATATTGACTCTTTGCATAAACTGAATGTCATTGTCAATGATCGCCTTTGACACTTATGGAATACTTGTAATTATACTTCAGTGTACTATAGTAACTACTGACATAAAGTTCTAAGAACACTGAAGCAGCAAACTTTGTGGAGACCAATACTTGTGTCATTCTCAAAACTTTTGACCACGACTGTACAATTAACTTCCTTGCTCAACGGCAGAACGGCAGATTTTTGTCAGCTCGGGCGCTCTAACAAGCTCTGCTAAAAGTGATATCTGGCTATTTTTCAAACCAGTGTTCTTACTGTGTCAACAGTTTGCAGTGACCATGTTCAGTGTCAGAGTATGTGTTATTAGGACACGGGACACATTCCCAAGTGTACTCCCTGGAACCTGTTAATGGAAAACGTACTTCAGGTTAGCAGTGGTATGGACATGCCTGTTGATCACTTCCCAACATTTAGATGTTGTTTTTTGCTGCATTTGTAAACAGAGTCAGTGACATGTAGTAGAGGAAGGACAACATATGACAGTCTTACCTGTCCGTCTCAGTTTCTCACCCTTGCGGCATTTCTTTTCCTTTTCACATTTTGAGCAGAAGTGGTCTGAGCACAGGAAACCAGAGCCACACAAACAATTTGCATTTTCAGTTGAGGTGCACACTCTTGTATAGACTGCCCAGAAAAGCAAAGAGAGAAAGAAGGCTATCAGGTGAGAGTCCAGTAATTCAGTAGAGACAAACCATGACATGAATTAAGTGTGAGCCTCTCTGTGTGCCTGCCCCAACAACCACCACTTTCCTGCCATTCTTTCTTTCTGTCTTTAGTTACTTTGACCAATGAGGGTCGATCAACAATCTAAGTGTAGGACACTAATGTTTTTTCAGAGCTAGACCAATAGAATGTTTTGTTTTTGCCTCCTGTCATCCACAGGAGGTTGGTGGCACCTTAATTGGGGAAGACAGGCTCGTGGTAATGGCTGGAGCGGAATAGGTGGAATGGTATCAAATACATCAAACACATGGTTTCCAGGTGTTTGATGCTATTCCATTTGCTCCGTTCAGGTCATTATTATATGCCGTCCTCCCCTCAGCGGCCTCCTGTGCTGTCATCATAACACTTACCGTGTTGGCATTTGAGGCACGGTAGACAGTCCTCAAAGCGGTCATTGGACTCAGAGTAGAAGCCCACTGGACAGTCGCCACAGTCAGTGTTGGTGCTCGCTGTGCATTCCTTCTTCACAAATTTGCCTATGAGCCAGCCAGTCAGAGATCAACTCAACATTAGTTCAGTTATATCTTACATGGATCAAGTTTTTGTCACGTTGTGACAAAGAATTACAAACAATGGATACATGTAAAAATTTAACAAACACACAATATAGGGTGCCAACAAAACATTCCATTTAATTTGGAATTAATGTTATATTTTTATAATACCATGGTCTCTACTGAGTTGCTGTTAAAAGTTAAAAACTAACAGGCAAGTCTTACCTGGTGGACAGAATTCACAACATTTGCCATCTTTCTCATACGAGTCGTTGCATTGTTGATCAGCTGCTAAAGCCATAGTCCAAAAATACAGAAGACAGATGACTGTCATATGGATGTATTGAGTGTCCATTATGTTTAGCACCCTCTCCTTTCTCCCCTGATTTATTTTATGTACTGTGTACTGTACTATGTACTGTATGCAGTATCTCTCTCTCTCTCTCTCTCTCTCTCTCTCTCTCTGTGTGTGAGTGTGTGGTTAGGAAGCAAGTGTTTCTGTGACGTTTATCCAGCTGAAGCAATCTATGATGTGTATGAATGGTGTTTGACAGTAGATAAGCTGTATGTGTGAACCTTTCTCTCTCTTTCTCCCAATGTGCCTCTTAAAAAAATATTTGGTGTCAGCGTTGCTGGCTTCAAAACTCTTAACCTGGTGGATTTTGGACGTCCTTGGTCTTATTTATTTTTTAGAGGACCTATACATGAGGCCAACTTTACCGTATTGTCCTGGAGGCATACTTACACACCCAGTCTCATTACTTTGCATGAATGATATCTCTGAACTTTAAACAATGCAAAATCATTTGTTTAGCTTCTTTCTATTCTGTGGATGAAAGAGCTAGCAAGCGCTGAAATCTACGTCCACCTTGAGGTATAGAACCGCCCACTGGGCGAAATGGGGCAAAAACCATTAAAGACTTTGGCGACTAAGAAAGTATTTGCCGACAAAGTATTTTTTAAACACTAGAACCACAGGCCTTGAGGGACACCCATTCGAACTAAAACCATTCTGACTGCAACATTCTAACAGTATAATTAATACATTTCATAAATGCTATGGTTGTGTTTATGAAGGTCTTACGTAACTTATTTTATATATAATTTTTTTTAATTTAATTTTTTAATAACACAACAGCATTTTAATTTGTTTAAATGCTACTGTAGACTATATGCAGTAGAGGTGTGTGGGTAAAATCTGGGTAAAAGACAACCTATGTGTTGTGATAATTGCGTTGTTTGCTCTATAATTATCCTGTTAGTTCATATGCCTTGCCACCGTGATATATAGACCTAAGCCCGAGACAATAAGAAGACACAGTGGCAGAATAAATTCACCCACACCTTTTTGACCTTAGAGTCATGAAATGTTCTGAGTACATTGAGTAGAGTTGCTGCTTTCAATACATACTGTATAAAGAAAAGGTTACTAAGTTTTCATCAGATGGTTACATCAGATGGTGACAAAATGCTAATTTCCATTATAATATCCATACCTTATACAAACTACACATACATCTCTTCACAATAATTGCAAATAGCGAGGGGTGAGGGCAGTGGGTCCGGGATCTTCATGTGGGGAATGAGACTTGTAGTTATAGTTCACATTACGGTTACCATAGATGTAGAACCATGAGACAGGGCTGTGATTGTTACATCAAGCAGTCATCCTGCGGCCAGCTCATTGACCTTCTAAATACATGTCCTCGGTCACAGGCCTTGAAACTGAAGACCGAAAATGGAGAAGTTTTATTACCATGGTGGTCATTGCAGGGAAGGAAAGAGCACGCTCCAGCGAGACTGGTGACCGACATGCATCGTTCAGGCTTCCATGAACTGTTATCTTCTACAACAGCCTGATTTAATTGCCACCTGTGCTTCTAAATAAAACTTTAAACTGAAGTGAAAGAGATTTGCACCCGCATACAGCTTATGTGATATCCAAGTGTGTACCAGTATACATTATATAATGTGTTCTGATGTCAAAGACCATTCTTAGGCTGAGTCAGATGTTCATACATACCCTGTGAGCTAGTTGATATTACAACCCCACAACAACCTTAACGCCTGTGGGTAAAACGTTCTCAAACACTGTCAAAGAGGCAATCACGTTTACGAAAAAACACACACCTTCTAAACCTTTCTCGGCTCTGTCACTCTTTCATTCCTAACCCACCTATGTTGACTGCATCAGTTGTAAGCCACAGGAACACGTCACAACTGTCACATTGCCTCTTCACAGGGGCGTCAGCTGCAGATCAGGACCTCAGAAAACATGAGGTAGGCAGTTGTGTGGGGCCCTAAATGTCACAATAGTCTACATACACAGCTGTAGTTCCCCTTATTGAGGCCTCCTCTCAGATGACACAGCCATGTCACACCACACTCACTGCTGCCTACAACTAGGATCACACGTCACCTGGTCAACTCTACCCTTTGGTGGTGGAGACCCACTTAAACCGACTGGTTTAGTTAACCTTTGATGTGCTCAGGTACAGTGGCGACCCGTCTTTCAGGGCAAGTGGGGCTTGCCTGTTTTGCATGTTATTTTGTCATTAATACGTGTCACATATCGGTTTGCAAACAATGTTAAAAAAAAAAAGTTAATAAAGTCACATACAAACAGGCAGCTCCAAAATGCAGGTGTTTCAGCCCAGGCTCAGCATTGCACCATGACTGGCTCTTTGTTCTGTCCATCATGGGGACACTATGTCACCCACCTTTAGTAAGGGAGACATCAAGAATGTGAGCCCTTGGGTCCTTTCATAGACTTAGATTAGAAGTGCCCTTCCAAGAAGGCTCAAGTAATACTAAGAAAGAAAGTAATACTAATTGTATGATGTGTAGTAAGCTGTTAGTAGCCCATGTGCCGCATGCTAATAATTTAGTCTATTTTCACCTCTTTATTTATCCTACGGTTCTAACTTGATTGCCTCTTATCTGCGTGTTGTCCCCTTATGCCATAGTTTGTACATCTCAATTTTCAGTAGAAACCACATTTGTTTAAGCATATCAGCTATGTTTTTTTAAAAGGCAGTAAATGAGGCTGAATGAACTGTTTCGCTGCCAGACAAGGCTCCACTGATAGCCAGGTGTAGCAGTGGTAAGTTTGTGGGCACCGTTGGTCCCCGTTATAGTGCAATTAATGTATTGTTTAGTGTTGTGTTGTCTTGTGTAGTGGCTTTGCTGGCATGCATCTAAAAAAATGTTGGGGGGTTTGCCCCACCAAGATTTACATGCTAAAATCGCTACTTCTATTTTGTTTCATATACTGGGATATTTTTACAGGGGCGCAACTTTCACTGGGGATGGCGGGGACATGTCCCTCCCACAGTCTGAAATGGCATTTTTGTCCTCCCCAGTTTTATCATTGGAATGTGATACAAAACGAAACAACAGTGTGCTTTAGGACCACGTGGACACCTCTGAGCGGTCGGGTAGGCTGTTTGGAGTGTTTATCCGACTGGATTAAAAAAATACAAAAGTTATGTCCCCCCCACTTCTAAAACCAAAGTTGCGCCCCTGTATTTTTATAAATAACATACTGTATGTCTTGTCCCTGTTTGCCGCTCACAAGAGAGATTTTTATGAAGCCAGTAGTGCAACATTTTAACCACATTAGCCTTTGTCAAGTTGCTCATGTTTCAACCATTTTGGCCTGTTAAACTGATTAGGAATTTTGACCCATTTCTGTAAGATAGGTTTTTGATAGAAGCATACACAGATTTGTTGCATAGATTAATAATAGAGATATCCTAATACATTCTTATGTCATAAAGCCTCAAAGTTCCATAAAGGTACAATCATTATAATTTTAATTCCTAATTATATGGGTGAATCTCTAACTACTACTGGAAGGTGTGATGGAATCCTGTGCTGTTAAAAATGTTCCATCTATTAGATGAGGCTTTAAATCAAGATCCTGACTCCATATAATTTATCATCGTCATATATCCTTAGCACCTACTGTGATAAACCTAAAACTAGTCATGGTACATAGCAGTCACCCATCTGTAACTGACCCTGATGCTAAATGCGTTTAGAAAAAAGGTTAAGGCTAATGTTATTTTTTCAGTAACCTCAAGCCCAAACCAGACTTATTACGGGCTGATGTAGATTGAAATGTTTTTGATCACCTATAACTCATTTTCCATCCTATTATGCACACAATATCCCTTTATTTTGTAAAACTACATCTCTACTACGACCACAGTAATGAACATTGCTGACATATGTTAAACGTGAGAATTTAGTGGAACCTTTTGTTTCCACCTAAACGTCAGGGGAAATGTTTTATCAGAACATAAAAAGTGATCAACAACATAAGATCTCGCTCACGATGGCAGCCTCTGTCTTTGACGGTTTCGATAACGTGAGTGGAAGTCATACAGACTGGGTGGAAGTATCTCTCTCATTGAAAATAAGTAACATACCTCAAGCCTATCCACAGGGGGAAGCCCCCACCCAGTGTTCAGTGTATATTTATACATCCTGATACTTCTGTTTTTGCTGGGTCTTAGTTCATGTAAATGTCTATTCTATGAATGTGACATTAAGATCATGTAAAATGTGAAAAAGTTTATTTGCAAAGACATAAACATCCACAACATTTAACATAATAACACATTTTACAATATTTTGCCTTGTTTTCACATAATCTCCCCTGTAAATCTAACTTGACACCTGAAGGAACAAGAAGTAGTATTTATCATTATTTTGTGAAAATAACATAATATCTAGATCCTCCAGCACAGCAGAGAACAAATCTAAATCCAAAGTCATGTCTAAAATGCTTTGCCATAATAATCAAATATTTACCATATTTTTGAATCTTCAAACACTGTTGTTTCTGGTTTAAAATAAATAAATAAATTATAGCAACATTTTGACAATAGGAATAGTTTGACAGACAGATCTCTATCATGGCTCCCCCAAACCTGGTGGTTTTACCAGGGAAGAGAGACTGTTGTCCCCACTTTCTTCAACTGGCCTCCGGCACATTGAGTCCTGAGCTGGGATAGAACAATAGAGTCAGAATATACAAACAAAATAACACACAGATGACATTCCAGATTCAAGAGCCCATCAAGCTCAAATAACTATAACACACATAATAGCTAAAGAAACCAACGTAACACTTCTCATAACGATTGTGTGACTTCTAGTTTCCTTAACAGTTGCACATACATGTTCTGACAGCCGGCTTCTTGTGGTTCTTGATGCAAGGAATTAAGACCAGTTTGCAGGTCACAGCGGTAAGTAGAAAAGTGAGCAGCAGGACAGTTCCAAAGAGGGTCATTACTGGAAGACAGAAATAAGGCATTATTCATATAAAGCTATACAATGATCAACTGTAACACAAAGTTTTACATGAATGTATGTCATGGACAAGAGTCAAGAAAAGCATTTACCTTGGCCAACGTCTGCCGTTGAGAACTTGGGACTTTGGGTCACCTTGATAGTGGGGGCTGGTGCAAAGGTGGCGACATCAGGATGAGGGGATGACCCTTGGCTCTGGATCAATGACTTGGAAAAGATCTGTATGGAGCCAGATGGGGAAGTGGTGTGTGTGGAGGGGATGGTCTTCTCCTCTGGCTCTGAATTATCATCACTATTACTTGCTCCAACTTTACCTGATGTATCCTGCCCAGACCCTTTGTCAATCTTGCATATCGAAGATTCATTGTTCCTTCTAATGAATCCTGTACGACACTGACATATAGTATCGGAAGTCTTTGTGCAATTTGATATAAATTCACTCCCTTGCGCTGGATAAAAAAAAATATAGTATAGTTTATTGATACAAACAAACAAATTGTCTGTGGGTTACACTGGCATATTTTATGGCTATTTAGATTCAACTCAAGATATGGTGTGGGATCATTATACAGATATTCTCTTCTGTCAACAGGTCATTTGTTTACATAATGTACTAATACAGATTTAATACTGATTTAATACTTCTTACTACATGATTATAACTTACTCTCGAAGCAGGTGGTGCAGGTGTCACATAGCTGAGAGGGATTTGGTACTGCCTTGTAGGTGCCTTCAGGGCATGGTTCACACACTCCTTTCCCTCTACTTATCTTCTCACCTTGATAATATCATTCACATTATTGTCCTTGTACTGTAATTGTTCTGAACATTGGACTCATTATTTAATTATAAGTATCAACAAATTAGAAGTAACTTTAATAGTATCAATGGTAAAGAAAAAAGTATTCAAGATACATCTACATTCATCGCACAGTAGAGTATAATTCACAGCAAAACATAGAAAAGCTACACAATAGGACCTAATAATAAACAACTTATACTTTACCTTTTTTGCATTCAAAAGCACTATCCACTGCACTTAAAAATCCATTACAATTGAATACACATAAATAGACAAGCACCGAGAATCTAGACAGGATCATCATATCACTTCCCCTATAGAAAAGAACACTGCTGTCTGTGAACCTGTAGAGCGGGGATGTAAGAGTATATGGCGTTCACTTACAGAAGATCTATAGCTAAGGTGACATAGATATTTGATGTGGTGTAGTTCAGCTGTACCATGTGCACGTTTAACACACTGTGATGAATCATATGCCATCCTGTTGTCATCCTCTTGAGTTATACCCGCCCCTGATGTGGTAAACAAATATATAATTATCTCATTCTTTGAAACTGAAAATCCTCCGTGACTCAAGGTTTATTATATTTCCTTCACGTAACACCCAAATAAACGGATCACTTTCACTCATATTTACGCTGTTTTCTTTTATGTTTCTGAGGTACATCTATCTATCTATCTATCTATCTATCTATCTATCTATCTATCTATCTATCTATCTATCTATCTATCTATCTATCTATCTATCTATCTATCTATCTATCTATCTATCTATCTATCTATCTATCTATCTATCTATCTATCTATCTATCTATCTATCTATCTATCTATCTATCTATCTATCTCTCTATCTATTAGGTCCACTTAAAGTGATCTCATATATTGGTTTGTTGTTGTTCACTATTCCATATTACGTGTGCTATAGTTGACATTTTGGCAAGAAAAACAACCAGAAACATTGCATCTTCAGAAATCTATTTGACATAATTCCCTCCATTCTTACCCTCTGCAAAACACTCCATAACGATTCCACTCCATGATGATGTAGTCATCGAGCAAGATTACTAGTATCTGCATGGGGTTCCTATGTATTCTATACCACATCTAACAGACTCATGGAGAGACAAACATTTTTTTCACACAGAAATACTGTGGTATCATAATTTTGTTAAAGTAATGGGCTGATCCAAGCAATTGATCTTGAGTGCCGATAGGACAATGCATAATTAATGATATTGAGCGTATCCGGTATGACTAGAAGGGAGAGACGTTCAGATTTATTTCAACATTGTTGCATGTTGAAATAATGTTCTTTATGTTGAGGCTCTCAAGTTAAAAATATGCACAGTACGTCCCAGGAGAGGTGGAGTAGCTTATGTCAGAAAGTTATTATTATTATTACCAACGATGTTAGCTAAATTATTACAAGGGATTAAATTGGGAACTCGGAGGTGGGCGAGCCCTATTTGGAGGTGTTAGGGTAAGGGTTATGCCAGGAATTAACTTTTTTTTACCTTTATTTAACTAGGCAAGTCAGTTAAGAACAAATTCTTATATAACATAAAGCTAGGGTAAAGGTTATGTCAAGATTAGTGTTGTGGCTAGGGTTAGGATTCAACCAGGGTGTGTACATGGATCTAGGGTTAGGGTTAGGGTTATGGCTAGGGTTAGGATTCAACCAGGGTGTGTACATGGATCTAGGGTTAGGGTTAGGGTTATGGCTAGGGTTAGGATTCAACCTGGGTGTGTACATGGATCTAGGGTTAGGGTTATGGCTAGGGTTAGGATTCAACCAGGGTGTGTACATGGATCTAGGGTTAGGGTTATGGCTAGGGTTAGGATTCAACCAGTGTGTGTACATGGATCTAGGGTTAGGGTTAGGGTTATGGCTAGGGTTAGGGTTCAACCTGGGTGTGGACATGGATCTAGGGTTAGGGTTAGGGTTATGGCTAGGGTTAGGGTTCAACCTGGTTGTGGACATGGATCTAGGGTTAGGGTTATGGCTAGGGTTAGGGTTCAACCTGGGTGTGGACATGGATCTAGGTTTAGGGTTATGGCTGGGGTTAGGGTTCAACCTGGGTGTGGACATGGATCTAGGATTAGGGTTATGGCTAGGGTTAGGGTTCAACCTGGGTGTGGACATGGATCTAGGGTTAGGGTTATGGCTAGGGTTCAACCTGGGTGTGGACATGGATCTAGGGTTAGGGTTATGGCTAGGGTTCAACCTGGGTGTGGACATGGATCTAGGGTTAGGGTTGCTGCTGTAAGTAAAATGTAATACCATTTTAGGGTTAGAGTTAGTACTTTTTAGCCTACTTTCTATCTCTTTAGACGTGTAATGTGCTCCGCCTGGCTCTCTCTTTGACCCAGGTGGTTATTACTATAATGTGCTCCGCCTGGCTCTCTCTTTGACCCTAGGTGGTTATTACTATAATGTGCTCCACCTGGCTCTCTCTTTGACCCAGGTGGTTATTACTATAATTCTGTTAGAGCTCAGGGTGAAGGGGTAGAATATGTCCCTGCACATTTCCACATTGCCATGTAACACCTAAGCAGGCCCTGTTTTTCCCTAATTGCTGTATACATTTATTTCAATTTATTAAACTACGAGGAGATGGCTTCTGCGGAAATAACCCTAACCCTATTAACGGAAACCGTGCTGTTTAAACATATGTTTTGCCAGTAAGACGTTCAGGCAGTGTCGGTACTTTGATTGCTATAACAGATAGAGAAAAAAAATATATCTTGCTAATCTGCAAGATAGGTTACAACCACGCAACTTCCTCTGGGGAGGGAAAACACCAGACAATTGTTTGGTTTCCTCTCCCTATCATCTGCCAGCCATTGCTACATGTATGATGTTAATCTACGATTAGTGGCAGATAGAGAACACATGTGCAATCAATTTTTATAAAAAAATGTTATTTAACCTATATTTAACTAGGCAAGTCAGTTAAGAACAAATTATTATTTACAATGACGGCCTATACATATGCAATCAATCAACCATCCATACAGGAATCTCTCAAAACATGGAATTTTGAGAATTGTAATTTTGTTGTTTTATATCTCAATGGACAGTCATATAAAAGATTGCCTTATTGGTGCAGCCATAAAGCACAAGAGGTAGGCCTTGTGTAGTTTTGCATTAGATAGTTTTGCATAAAGGTGATACAATTGTTCATGAGGCAATACAAAATATGTCATAAGAATGTACTTTTATATGCACTGCTGTCATTTATTTGATTGAAGGTTGATTGTTTTTTTTTTGTTAACAAATGTATTTATTATTGATTTATGCTTTTTCTAGTTGTTTATTAGGACATATGTTTTTTAATGTAAAATGTGGTTATTTGATTGTGAGAACACAACTCCAGGAATATGCAATGAGAAATTGTTTTGCTACGTTGCAGAATGGTTTGTAGACCTACTGAAAGACACGTTGTTATGTTCTTGAACAGACTTGAGGGTACATTTACTCCATAAACCACTTTTCCATCTACAGTTTTTATACAGTGCCTTCGGAAAGTATTCAGACCCCTTGACTTTTTCCAGATCTACGTTACAGCCTTATTCTAAAATGGATTGAATCTTTAAAAATCCTCAGCAATCTACACACAATACCCCATAATGACAAAGCGAAACAGGTTTTAAGAAATGTTTGCAAATGTATTAAAAAATTTAAAACATAAACCTTATTTACATAAGTATTCAGACAATCGAAATTAACCTCAGGTGCATCCTGTTTCCATTGATCATCCTTGAGATGTTTCTCCACAGGTGGACTCCAACTTGATTGGAGTCCACCTGTGGTAAATTTAATTGATTGGACATAATTTGGAATGGCACACACCTGTCTATATAAAGTCCCACAGTTGACAGTGCATGTCAGAGCAAAACCCAAGCCATGAGGTTGAAGGAATTGTCCATAGAGCGCAGAGACAGGATTGTGTCGAGGCACAGATCTGGGGAATTGTACCAAGAACACAGTGGCCTCCATCATTCTTAAATGGAAGAAGTTTTGAACCACCAAGACTCATCCTAGAGCTGGCCGCCCGGACAAACTGAGCAATCAGGGGAGAAGGGCCTTGGTCGGGAAGGTGACCAAGAATCAGATGGTCACTCTGACAGAGCTCTAGAGTTCCTCTGTGGAGATGGGAGAACCTTCCAGAAGGACAATCATCTCTGCAGCACTCCACCAGTCAGGCCTTTATGGTGGAGTGGCCAGACGGAAGTCACTCCTCAGTAAAAGGAACATGACAGCCCGCTTGGAGTTTTTAGAAAGGCACTGTAAGACTCTCAGACCATGAGAAACAAGATTCCCTGGTCTGATGAAACCAAGATTGAACTCTTTGGCTTGAATGCCAAGTGTCACATCTGGAGGAAACCTGGCACCATCACTACGGTGAAGCATGGTGGTGGCAGCATCATGATGTGGGGATGTGTTTCAGCGGCAGGGACTTGTTGAAAACATGCTCCAGAGCATTTTAGACTGGGGCGAAGGTTCACCTTCCAAAAGGACAACAATAAAGTTGTCCTCTAGGAAGAGTATTTTTAATAATAGAGTTGTTGTCCTTTTGGAAGGTGAACCTTCGCCCCAGCCAAGACCACGCAGGAATGGGGCGAAGGTTCAAGACTCTGAATGTCCTTGAGTGGCCCAGCCAGAGCCCGGACTTGAACCCGATCGAACATCTCAGGAGAGACCTGAAAATAGCTGTGCAGAAACGCTCCCCATCCAACCTGACAGAACATGAGAGGATCTGCAGAGAAGAATGTGAGAAACTCTCCAAATACAGGTGTGCAAAGCTTGTAGCGTCATATTCAAGAAGACTCAAGGTTGTAGTCACTGCCAAAGGTGCTTCAACCAAGTACTGAGTAAAGGTTCTGAATACTAATGTAAATGTGATATTTCAGATATACACTGGGGGCCAAAAGCTTGGAATATTACTCATTCAAGGGTTTTTCATTATTGTGCAAAGCAGCCAACAAGTGCTCAGAATATGTGGGAACTCCTTCAAGACTGATGAAAAAGCATCCCGTTCGAAACCAGGCTGTATTACAACCGGACGTGATTGGTAGTCCCATAGGGCGGCGCCGTCCGAGTTTGGCCGGTGTAGGCCGTCATTGTAAATAAGAATATGTTCTTAACTGACTTGCCTAGTTAAATAAAGGTTAAGTAGAATATAAAATATATTTAGATTTGCTTAACACTTTTTTGGTTACTACATGATTCCATATGTGTTATGTCATAGTTTTGATGTTTTCACTTTTATTCTACAATGTAAAAATTTTTGCAAATAAAGAGAAACCCTTGAATGAGTAATATTCCAAACATTTGGCCCCCCAGTGTATATTTATGTTCTAAAATGTCTAAAAAACTGTTTTTGCGTTATCATTATAGGGTATTGTGTGTAGTTTGATGAAAAATGAATGCACTGTATATAAACATTTTAAAAAGCAAGACAGCTGTGATAGAAACAGGACGTTTCGGTACAATTGTATAAATGCCAACAAATCATTGTTTCTTTCGATGTGGTCTTTTGTCAAATTAATTATGCGAGTAATGGCGTTTGTAACACCTTTATGCACAAATATTTATATAATAACCATCATATCGAAGTAAGCTTGGATGATATGGTGTGCAGGGGCGGAGCCAGAGGGGTGTCCAGGGTGGCACCCCTGGACACCCCCCTGACATCTGATTGGTCACACCGGGAACCACCCCAATATTTCATTCGCTACTGGCAGTTTGATGCTGATTGCCATCTCATTTCACCTCTTGTTGAAAGAAGCATTATTTTGACTTTCGGCGGCGCATTTTTCAAATCGAGGACGAGGAAGAGAGAATATTAACGTTGTGTACGAAAGACTATTGAGAGTAAATATGAGTTCATCATAGGAGAGCTGTAGCTCCGCCCACCGGTGATGTGGAGCAGAGCATGTTGAGGAGAAGGAATTATAGATAATACTATTATTAATTTTAAATTCAATATATAAATCAATAGTCAATGTCAATCCATTGCTTTCCATCTTGCATTAGTCCAGAGTTGTAACTAAACCTTGACTGAGAGACTAGATAATCATTGTCTTGTTTAAAACTTATGTGAGCCTGTGAGGAGTGCCATCACGCCCATACAGTTGAAGTCGGAAGTTTACATACACTTAGGTTGAAGTCATTAAAACAAATTTTTAAAATGAATAATAGTGTAAGGGCTGATCTATGTTTTAGCTAATGAATATGTTAATCTACAACAAGAGTTATTAAGTGAATGTATTGTGTGATCATAGATCTTTAGAACTGCTGTAGGTTTGGGTAGGGGGGAGCTATGTGGAAGGAATGTGCTAGCTGGGGGTTTTATGATAGAACTGTGTCTTGTTGTAATATGGAGCTTGGACATCTACTGAGAAGACCACTACTTCCGTCAACTGGATTGCGTCACGAGGCTGGGACCAGCCTGCACGCCAACGATAGGCTGAGTAAGTTTAAACCACACTCAGCCTCTACTCCGACAGGTCAGCAAGGAGCGGGAACGATTCTGTCGGAGTATTTAAGGGAGAATAAAGGATAGGACTCGCTCTCTTCTCTAGGCTATTCGCTTCTATAGCGCTGCTCACTGATTCTCTCTCGCGCTCTCTTTCTCTCTCTCTCTCTCTCTCGCTCTTCTCATGCGCTGTTTGCCCTGCGTGGTGTCACAGTGAGCCTGTATATACGAACTTCATATTTACCATTTAAGGGTTTGCTAGAATAAAATACATAGATGATTTAAATGGCGTAGTAATCCTTTTGTTCCAATACCAGATTTGAATTGACGCAACCCAACAATAGTATTATCTATAATTTACTGGTGCTATGCTTAAGTTCGTCAGTAGAGGAGATGCTGGATCATCAGCTAGTGCATGCAGAAACTCAGTTGATCCACATCCAGCCTCAGCAAGTACTAACACAGACCCAGTACAGCCGGCTTCAGAAAATACTAACACAGACCCAGTACAGCAGTCTTCAGCAAGTAAGAACACAGACCCAGGTGAAGTACAGGCAGCCTCAGCCAGTACTAGCAACAACCAGAGTGTACAGCCAGCATCAGATACAAGCAGCTCAGACCCTAATAGAACAGTTGCTGCTCCACCAAATGACCCAGCAGATTGGCCCCCAGTCTTAACAGACTTTAGTTAGTGCGCAGAGGTCCATTAAAACCAGGACTGGATTTTTCTTACCCTAAAGACAAGTCTAGAAGAGGTTTCCATTCAGGCTTATTACAGAGACAGCTGTCAAATGGGGAAATTATTACCAGGAGCTGGCTCTCATACTCAATCAAAAACAACGCTATGTATTGTTTTTGCTGTAAGCTCTTTTCTACAAAAGACTACAAAGTAATAAAGGAAGGCGTGAATGACTGGTCAAATATCAACGCCATTCTGAAACACCATGAGGGTAGTCCTGAACACACAAACAATATGATTAAGTGGAGAGACCAGATACAAATGACAATTTTGGAGGCTGAAAGATAGAGATGGTGGGATGTCCTTACATGTTTAATAAGTATCACCTACTCTGTGGCTGAAAGAAACCTAGCATTCAGTGGTTCATCAGACAAACTCTTCCAACCAGATAATGGAAACTTCCTAAAAGAGGTTGAATTACTGGCAAAATTTGACCCCGTTATAGAAAATCATCTCAGCAAAATTAAAGATGGAGAGACACATGCTCATTACCTTGGGAAGTGCACACAGAATGAGCTGATACAGATTGTGAGTGACAAGATTCTGGAAGCAATAGTGACTCAAGTAAGAGACTCAAAGTACTTCTACATTATATTGGACTGTACACCTGCCATTAATCACCAGGAGCAAATGTCCATTATTCTGAGAAGCGTGGCTTTAAAGGTAAAGCCAGAGATCAAGGAGCACTTCCTCTGCTTTGTGAATGTTGAGGTTACCACAGCCTTGAATCTGTCCTCATCATTCAGATAAGATGAACGAGCTGAAGATTCCATTTGAAGATTGCAGAGGGCAAGCTTATGATAATGGGGCCAACATGAAGGGCAAGCACCAAGGAGACTGCTAAAAAAAAATCTGTGAGTCGTGTTCATCCCATGTGGAGCACATGCCCTAAACCTTGTCATTGCAGATGTTGCCAAATCTTCAAAAGATGCAGTTGGGTTTTTTGGGCATGTGCAAAAGCTCTTCACCTTTTTTTCAGCAGGCACATAAAGATGGAACGTTTTGAAGAAACACGTGAACATAACCGTGAAGTCATGGAGTGGCACAAGATGGGAGAGTAGGTGTTCATGCAATCAGGTATCAGACTTGAGGTTCAGGAGGCATTACTGGAAGCCAGACAGATGATCATCGATCCTGTGGCCAAAGTGGAGGCACAAGCACTTTCAGAGTAAGTTGGGTCCTACCACTTCTTGATTTGCTGTATCGTGTGGTGTGAGATACTGACAATGACAAACAAGATGAACAAGCTCCTCCAATCCGCCTCAATGCATTTGGATATTGCAGCGAATTTAATCTCAAATGCAAAGGCCTCCATCACTACATCCCGGGAAACTGGATTCTCTGAGTCCCAGACAACAGCCAAAAGCATTTGTGAAGAAATGTATGTAAATGCTGTTCTGAAAGAGAAGAGACTGAGAAACAGCAAGAGGCATTTCAGCTATGAGGCTCCTGACGAACCAGTGACTGATGCACTGAAAAACCTTGAAGTCAATTACTTCAACATTGTGGTCGACTCTGCTGTGACATCCATGGATGAGAGATTTGAAACACTCAACCAGGTTTAAACCAAATATGGTGTGCTGCGTAACTTCAGCACTGCCTCTCAGATGTCCAGTGGATCTTTAAGGGCTCACTGCATGGAATTTGAAAACACTAACTTTCAGAGATGACTGTGACAGCGGTGGGAAAAAACTGATCTGCCATCAGATAAGATGACTGCCTTTGAGCTGCGTTCCTTTCTCTGTGAGAAAAACCTGGAGGAACTCTATCCTAACCTTTTGGATAGCCCTAAGAATTGCTCTCACCTTACCAGTAACAGTAGCATTAGCAGAGAGGAGCTTTTCAAAATTAAAGCTTATCAAAAGCTACCTGAGGTCTTCCATGTCACAGTAACGTTTGAGTGGTCTGGCCATCATGAGCATAAATCATGATGTGGAGAAACACATGTCCTATGATGACATCATTGATGATTTTGCCTCAAGAAAGTGCAGAAGAGTCAGATTTTAATGGTAAGATTTTAATTCAAACATTCAAATGTTTACAAACTTAGTAACATTTAAGATTGAATGGCAGAAGTGCATATGTGTAAATTACTGCTTAACTAAGTATATGACATACTTTCTCAATTTCTTCCAGATAGTCCAGATAGACAGGTGCCCATGCTAATGCTGAAAATGCCCAGGCTGTAGAGGGAACCAAACTTAATCACACAGCTGTATAGGTTTTATTTGACTGTTTTGAGACATATAGCTGCAGCCATAGCCTATAGGCTTGTTTACATTGTATAGCCAAAGCTTATCACACAGCTGTATAGGCTTTATTTTACTATTTCAAGACATATAGCTGCAGCCATAGCATATAGGCTTATGTTTACATGGTATAGCCAAAGCTAATTATATAATATTGTGAGGACTGGACTAATTACCAGGCAGCGGAGCCAAAGCTCAGTGTTATATTTTATTATTTTATATTTTCTACAATTTCTTATTTATGTTAATATTCACTTACCTTAAGATCCTATAGGAAATATTATATTCAATAAATATTGTTTGTTTATACCTCATTCTGTTCTGTATAGGTCTACTTATTCTTAGACCGACAGATGGAGCACACTATTTTAGAGGGAGGATTGTAGTGGGAGCACTGGGGTGTCAGGTGTGACTGTGTGGCAATGGCAAATGGTTTACATGGCTCACAGGTCAGGTAGGAGGTGCACCTTAGCAGAATTTTGCTTAGGGCCCGAGGGAGGTCAGGACCGGCTCTGGGTGAAAGTGCACGGTAATCTTGATGCACCTTTACAATATGGGTCTAATTCTGGTGACATGATGATCGATGCTTTACTGCTGTCTGGTGTCACATATTCTCGCTGTTATCCATAATAATCTCATAATGTAGTCTAGCCTACCTGCCCAGCCTACCCACACTATATCTGCGAGCTGTTGACTAGAGTGCACATGCCAAGACCAGAGTAGGCACATTTATTACTATTTTTGTGACAAAACTATTTGTAGAGTTGAAAATTAGATGGAAACACATTGCATTTCGATTTTTATTCGATACATGAAAACTTAAGCGAAAAAGTACATTTTGTGTGACTTTTATCCACAACAAGTCCGTTTGGTGGAAACACACCACTGGTGGTAAAATGTATATATTGTCTTTATGCAAGCTGTTGGCTAGAGCGCACATTGGCACACTCACTATATAACATATAACGCAATTGTTTTGTGAGAACCATCAATAGAGTTGAAAATGCAATGGCCCAATTTAACTTGTATTTTTGATTTGGTACATTTCACAAAATGTATTTTTGTGTACTACGTCACCACGCACAGCCTTTTATCCGCAACAAGTGCATTTTTCGTTTTTATGCGGATTTTAGAATATTTGCATGAAAATCAGTCACCAATTGGATGGTTGTAAAAAGTGTTGATCCCGTTTGGTGGGTGTGGCTTGAATGTGACGTTTTTAAAGGGCATGCCATGCGTTCCGTACAATTGACGTAAAAACGTAATGAACGTAGCCCTGGTTCAGGATAGCTAAAGGAACCCGAGTGCCTAGCTAGCAGTATTTGAGTAGACAAAACAGTCATACATTTATCTACATAGCTAGCGCCCGTGAATGTTTCAATATGTCATATTAGATTATCTTTATTGAGTTTGACTGAAACAGAAGTTTGTGCGCTCACAACGATACTGAAATTCAAGACACGGCAAATTAGCTAACGTTGCTAGTTAGCACGCTAACGTTAGCTAACTAGTAGTAGTGTAAACAAACTGCAAGTGACTTTTACCCTAATAATAACCCTGCCCAAAAGCGCGATGCTGGTAACCGTTTTCTGCTGCCCTAATGGCCGTTCCGAAATCACATTTGCTCTCGATGTGTCTCCAGAGCTTGAACTCAGAGATTTTGTTGCTCTGTGTGAACTTGAATCAGGAATCCCTGCTGGTGAAATTCAGGTGAACTACTAGCTAGCTAGTTAGCTTAGCATAAACGTGTTAACAGCTAAGTTAGCTAGCTACATCTCATTGTTTTGTATATCAGCTAATTAATAATAAAACATATATATATATATATAGACATACTTGACAGAACTAGCTCGACATACTCCATAAACAGTCAGAATTGACTTTGTCATTGGTCGCTAACGTTAGTTGACTTAACTAGTACTTTCGTAATTACCTAGTTAAGCTAGAAATCTTGTTAGGTAGTAAGCTGAGCTAGCATAGCATGTGTCAACCGTCAGAGAACAGAACAACAACTTCTACCGACTGTAATATTTCCTGGCTAGCTGTCCATTGGTTTACTTGCCACGTTTTGATTAACCACCTAACTAACAAATTAAGCTGATTTGGCCACCAGTGTGAAAAGGGGAATACTTCAATGTTTTTGCTCCTGTGGCCCTTCCCCCTCTCCAGATCACATATGCAGAGCAGCCCCTAAAAGACCTGACCCATGCTTTAGGGACCTATGGTCTGAAGGATGGAGATGTGGTGGTGCTCAGACAGGTAGAAAGACGGCAACCGCCAGCACAACCAGTCTTCCCAGGTAAAGTTAGTACCAGTGTGCGAAACAGAACAAGTGAGAAATCTACAGTCTGGCTGCTCTAGTAAGAGTGTAGTCTTAACCCTGCACTAAAGCGCTTCATTCTCTTGGTTCTATTGTTCCTCAGTCAGTAATAGCTTTCCATTTTATTAGCTCATCCCAAATTTCTACCTGGCATAATGTCACTCAACCCTCTGTCATGCTTACTCTCTCTCTCTCTCCTACCCTCCCTGTCTCCCTTCTCTCTCTTCCAGGTCTTCCCCGTATTGACTTCAGTTCTATTGCAGTCCCCGGCACCTCTTCTGGTTCCAGTCACCAGTCCACCCGTAGACAGCAGCAACAGGCCCAGACCCCACAGCAGCAGCGCCATCCACCCCCTGCTGCACCCCCATCCCTACTGGGCTCCACCTCCTCTCCTCAGGGTCGAGATGACCCCGCCTTACTGCAGCAGATGCTCTTGGCCAATCCACACGAACTGTCACTGCTCAAGGAGCGCAATCCGCCTTTGGCTGAGGCCCTGTTGAGTGGAGACCTGGGTGAGTAGAAGTGGCGTTATCGGGATAGCATCAACCCCTATCTCTGAGTTGAATATCTTGTCATTATAACGGATTTCGTTGGGTATCAACTCGACTAATGGGTCTTATGTGTTCAACTAGGAGCTCTAACCATGTTTCTGGCTGCCTCACATCCCACAGAGCGTTTCACCAAAGTGCTGTTGGAGCAGCAGCAGGATAGATCTCGCAGAGAGCAGGAGAGGATCCGGCTTCTGACTGCCGACCCATTTGACATGGAGGCCCAGGCCAAGATAGAAGAGGACATCAGGTACACACCTACAGTCACACAGCCAAGAGGGGAAAGAAAAGGATTTTGGTTGGAGTCAAAGACTGCTTTAGTCAGGGTCTCTTCTGAAAAAAATGTAAAACGTGCTAGTTTACGTATTGACGGTCTGAACTATTTGTGTAAGTGTACATGTGCTTCAATACATAATCGCACACCATTTGTACTTCAGGCAGCACAATGTTGAGGAGAACATGACCATTGCGATGGAGGAGGCCCCAGAGAGCTTTGGCCAGGTGGTTATGCTCTACATCGACTGTATAGTCAACGGGTACAATGTGAAGGCTTTTGTTGATTCAGGTATTTTATTATATTATTTTCTTCCTCAGGGCAAAAGCATTTTTGACTAGGGCAGTAGGGAGACTATTCAGTTAAGGGTTTGTCTGTTTTGTGGTGTCCGGTATAGTGTGCCTTGCCTAGTTTTGACATGGCTTTGCTCATGATGATATATCCACTACTATTCAGTCTGCCATATTTTACTATTGTCTGTGTTTTGCCAACCAGCTGTAAATGTTCTCTGCTCCTCCCACCTGTTTTCATTCTTTCATCCACCTGCATATATTCTCTCCACACCACCACATCTTGATTTAAAAAAATATACACTACCGTTCAAAAGTTTGGGGTCACAAAAATGCCCTTGTTTTTTGAAAGAAAAGCCATTTCTTTGCATATTAAAATAACATCAAATTGATCAGAAATACAGTGGAGACATTGTTAATGTTGTAAATGACTATTGAGAAACAGACGCCTCACAAGTCCTCAACTGGCAGCTTCATTAAATAGTACCTGCAAAACACCAGTCTCAACGTCAACAGTGAAGAGGCTACTCCATGATGCTGGACTTCAAGGCATATTTGCAAAGAAAAAGCCAAATATCAGACTGGCCAATAAAAAGTAAAGATTAAGTTGGGCAAAAGAACATACAGAATCTGCCAGTCTAATGTACTTGTCCTCTTGCTCAGTTGTGCACCAGGGCCTCCCACTCCTCTTTCTATTCTGGTTAGAGCCAGTTTGCTCTGTTCTGTGAAGGGAGTAGTACACAGCATTGTACGAGTTCTTCAGTTTCTTTGCAATTTCTCGCATGGAATAGCCTTTTATCAGAACAAGAATAGACTGACGAGTTTCAGAAGAAAGTTATTTATTTCTGGCCGTTTTGAGCCTGTAATCGAACTCACAAATGCTGATGCTCCAGATACTCAACTAGTCTAAAGAAGGCCAGTTTTTTTTATTGCTTATTTAATCAGCACAACAGATTTAAGCTGTGCTAACATCATTGCAAAAGGGTTTTCTAATGATCATTTAGCCTTTTAAAATGATACATTTGGATTAGCTAACACAACGTGCCATTGGAACACAGGAGTGATTGTTGCTCATAATGGGCCTCTGTACGCCTACGTCGATATTCCATAAAAAATCAGCCGTTTCCAGCTACAATAGTCATTTACAACAATGTCTACATTATATTTCTGATCAATTGTATGTTATTTTAATGGACAACGTTTTTCTTTCAAAAACTAATCATTTCTAAGTGACCCCAAACTTTTGAACGGTAATGTATTTCTTCCAACTTGCTTGCCCATACTTCATGCATTCCCTCCCATCTATTCTTGCCTGCCCTTCCCTACTTCTCCTGTCCTGTCTTTATCCCCCTTCATTGTCTTTGTTCTGCTCCTCTCACCCTTCTCTCTCTCCCGTTGCCTGCTTCTCTTCCAGGGGCCCAGATGACCATCATGAGTCAGGCGTGTGCCAAGCGCTGTAACATCATGCGCCTGGTGGACCGACGCTGGGCCGGCATCGCCAAGGGAGTGGGAACCCAGAAGATCATTGGCAGAGTCCACTTGGGTGGGTATCAATCATGTCTCAAAGAGAAACGCTTTCTTAAAGAGTCACAACATGGTGTTCCTCTAGACTAGAGGCTCGTAAGATGTTTTTATTCAATTTTGTCGAAAGAAAAGCTATCCAAACCTGAAAAGCAAATGTTGGTGGTATCGTGTGTGTGTGTGTTCCCTACCCAGCTCAGGTCCAGATAGAAGGGGACTTCCTGCCTTGCTCCTTCTCCATCTTGGAGGACCAGCCTATGGACATGCTGCTTGGACTGGACATGCTCAAGAGACATCAGGTCAGACCCCTGTCCCTCCAAATCCATGCACACTAACTACCACACAATAACATATTTTTGTAAAGTAGTTATTTTTTAAAAGTATTATTAATATCCCTGTGTGTAAATGACTGTTCTCTATATCCTGCTACCTCAGTGTTCTATTGACCTGAAGAAGAACACGCTACTGATCGGGACGACGGGCACTGAGACCCACTTCCTGCCCGAGGCGGAGCTGCCAGAGTGTGCCCGACTGGCGTACGGGCCGGAAGGCCGCGAGGACGCCCAGCCTGACGAGATCGCAGACAGAGAGCTGGCGGAGGCACTTCAGAGATCTGTTCAGGAGAGCGGTAAGGAACACAGTCTGGGAGAGAGGGCTATGGGGATTCCTCAGCTCTCTAAAGCAGTGGACATTTTTGCAGCGCAACAAAGACATGAGCCAGAAAGCACATTTGCATGGGTCTTTTTTTTTTAGCTGCTTTACTCCTGAGCCCTGTTTCTGCAGTCATCTGCGTTCTTAGTCACATGATCACTGCATTTCATCACCTCAGCCAATTAAAAATAAGCTTTATAATCAGCAGGGTTCTTGCCGTTATGAAAATCCTTAGTCATGGAGTCTTAAAGTTTGTGTTCCAGTCCTGGAAAATTCAGATCTGAAAAGTTTTTCATGGATATTAAATAATTTCTGTTATGTCATTTATTTAGGCACAGTTCTTAAATATTTTATCAATCAAATACAAATCAACATATCAGCCAGGGTCGTCTGTGTTTGCGCGCTTCACCTGCATGTGTGCGAGATGAGTTGGCCGTTTCTCAAGGTCATCTGTTGGTCACAGATACCTTAAATAAAATGTAGGGGCGTGGTGTGTGACAACCATTTGCCTCATGCAGCGTGACATCTCCTTCGCATAGTTCATCAGGCTGATTGTGACCTGTGGAATGTTGTCCCACTCTTCAATGGCTGTGCGAAGTTGCTGGATATTAGCGGGAACTTGAACACGTGTTGTACACGTCAATCCAGAGCATCCCATACATGCTAAAACCTAGAGCTGACGCTTTCAAGGAGCGGGCCCCCATTTACATCGGCGGGGCTGTAGTGGAGCGGGTCGACAGTTTATTTTTTTTTTATTTTTTTATTTTTTAAATTTCTTTGGTGTCCACATTACCAACGAACTATCATGGTCCAAACACACCAAGACAGTCGTGAAGAGGGCACAACAACACCTTTTCCCCTCAGGAGACTGAAAGAATTTGGCATGGGTTCCCAGATCCTCAAAAAGTTCTACAGCAGCACCATCGAGAGAATCCTGATCGGTTGCATCACCGCCTGGTTTGGCAACTGCTGGGCATCTGACCGTAAGGCACTACAGAGGGTAGTGTGTACATCACTGGGGCCAAGCTTTCTGCCATTCAGGACTTCGATACTAGGCGGTGTCGGAGGAAAGACCAAAAAATGTTAAAATACTCCAGTCACCCAAGTCATAGACTGTTCTCTCTGCTACCGCACGGCAAGCGGTACCGGATCGCCAAGTCTAGGACCAAAAGGCTACTTAACAGCTTCTACCCCCAAGCCATAAGACTGCTGAACAATGAATCAAATGGCCACCTGGACTATTTACATTGATCCCCCCCTCTCCTCCATTTTGTTTTTACACTGCTGCTACCCGCTGTCTATTGTCAATGCATAGTCACTCACTGGACTCTACCAACACACTCTCACATCCTACACTGACGCTCCAACACACATACAGCGGGTGAAATAAGTATTGAACACGTCACCATTTTTCTCAGTAAATATATTTCCAAAGGTGCTATTGACATGAAATGTTCATCAGATATTGGTAACAACCCAAGTAATCCATACATACAAAGAAACTAAAACAAATAAGTTCAGAAATTAAGTTATGTGAAATGACACAGGGAAAAAGTATTGAACACATGAAGAAAGGGGGGGTGCAAAAAGGCATGGAAAGCCAAGACAACAGCTGAAAACTATCAGTAATTAAAAAGCAATCCAGCCCCCTGTCAGTGCAAATTAATATAAACTGGTTCAGTCCCAACTGATGGCCTACAAAAAGGTCTCATTGCCGACGTGTCACACAAGACACATCTCATGATGGGTAAAACCAAAGAGCTGTCTCAAGACATTCGCAACCTAATTGTTGCAAAACATAATGATGGCATTGGTTATAGGCGCATTTCTAAGCTTCTGAATGTTCCAGTGAGCACTGTTGGGGCCATAATACGGAAGTGGAAAGACAATCATTTCACAATAAATTTGCCTCGACCAGGTGCTCCTCGCAAGATTTCTGACAGAGGAGTGAAAATAATAATCAGAAGAGTTGTCCAAGAGCCAAGGACCACTTGTGGAGAGCTTCAAAAAGACCTGCAATTAGCAGGTACTGTTGTCTCAAAGAAAACAGTAAGTAATGCACTCCACCGCCATGGCCTGTATGCACGCTCACCACGCAAGACTCCATTGCTGAAAAAAAAAGCATGTTAAAGCTCGTTTAAAGTTTGCTGCACACATTTGGAAAAGCCAGTGAAATACTGGGAGAACTTCACATAATTGAAGGAAGGATGAATGGGCAAATTTACTGAGACATTCTTGACAAAAATCTGCTGCCATCTACCAGGATGATGAAGATGAAACGAGGGTGGACATTTCAGCAAGACAATGATCCCAAACACACAGCCAAGGAAACTCGCAATTGGTTTCAAAGAAAGAAAATAAAGCTGCTAGAATGGCCCAGCCATACACAACTTAATTTCTGAACTTATTTGTTTTGGTTTCTTTGTATGTATGGATTACTTGGGTTGTTACCAACATCTGGTGAAAATTTCATGTCAATTGCACCTTTGGAAATATATTTACTGAGAAAAATGGTGACGTGTTCAATACTTATTTCACCCGCTGTGTATATATATATACACACACACACACACACACACACACAATATACTCTCACACAAGCATATTGTGCCACACACACTCACACATAGACTCTCTCTCCCACTCTTCACATACTCCGCTGCTACTCTGTTTATTATTTATCTATCCTGATTGCCTAGTCACTTTTACCCCTACCTATGTACATATTACCTCAACTACCTCGTACCCCTGCACAATGCCTCGGTACCGGTGCCCCCTGTATATAGCCTCGTTATTGTTATTCTATTATAACGTTTTATTATTATTATTATTATTTTTGTTTTACTCTTTCTTGAACGGCATTGTTGGTTAATGAATTGTAAGTAAACATTTCACTAAGGTCTACACCTGTTGTATTCGGTGCATGTGACAAAGTTTGATTTTGATGCTCAATGGGTGACATGTCTGGTGAATATGCAGGCTATGGAAGAACTGGGACTTTTTCAGCTTCCAGGAATTGTGTACAGATCCTTGCGACATGGGGCCGTGCATTATCTTGCTGAAACATGAAACATGGCGGCGGATGAATGGCACGACAATGGGCCTCAGGATCTCGTCACGGTATCTCTGGGCATTCAAATTGCCGTTGATAAAATGCAATTGTGTTCGTTGGGTGTAGCTTATGCCTGTCCATACCATAACCCCACCTCCACCATGGGGCACTCTGTTCACAACGTTGATATCAGCAAACCGCTCGCCCACACATCGCCATACATGCTGTCTGCCATCTGCCGGTACAGTTGAAACTGGGATTCATCCTTGAAGAGCACACTTCTCCAGCGTGCCAGTGGCCATTGAAGGTGAGCATTTGCCCACTGAAGTCGACACCAGACTGCAGTCAGGTCAAGACCCTGGTGAGGACAACGAGCACGCAGATGAGCTTCCCTGAGACTGTTTGACAATTTGTGCAGAAATTCTTCATCAGCTGTCCAGGTGGCTCGACTCAGACCATTCTGCTGGTCAAGATGCCAGTTATGGAGGTCTTGGGCTGGCTTGGTCTGCGGTTGTGAGGCCAAATTCTTTAAAACAAAGTTGCTTATGGTAGAGAAATTAACATTGTAATTCTCTGGCAATAGCTCCGGTGGACATTCCTGTAGTCAGCATGCCAATTGTACACTCCCTCAACTTGAGACGTCTGTGGCATTGTGCAGTTTTCACACAACACATTTTAGTGGCCTTTTATTGTTCCCAGCACAAGGTGCACCTGTGTAATGATCATGCACTTTAATCCGCTTCTTGATATGCCACACCTGTCAGGTGGATGGATTATTATATTGGGCTCCAGAGTGGCACAGCGGTCTAAGGCACTGCATCTTGGTGCTAGAGGCGTCACTGCAGACCCTGGTTCGATCCCGGGCTGTATCACAACCGGCCGTGATAGGGAGTCCCATAGAGCGGCGCACATTTGGCCCAGCGTCGTCTGGGTTAGGGGAGGCCGGGTTAGGGGAGGCCGGGGTAGGGGAGGCCGGGGTAGGCGGTCGTTGTAAATAAGAATTTGTTCTTAACTGACTTGACTAGTTAAATAAAATAAATACAATTATCTTGACACTGGAGAAATGCTCACTAACATGGATGTAAACAAATTTGTGCACAATTTGAGAAGAGCTTTTTGTGCGTTTGGACAGTTTCTGGGATCTTTTATTTCAGCTCATGAAACATGGGACTCATTTTACATGTTCTGTTTATTTTTTCTTAATGTACTGCTCGAATACCTTATAGAAAACATGGAAGTGTTTTTTTATTAGTTAATTTTCATTTATGAATATACCATTTTTCCATTAGCACAAAATATTTGATATATTGAAAGATAATTATTTCAAAAGGCATGAAATGTATTTAGTTGTAATGTTATACATCAAGTGTGGTCAACCATCCTCCGGGAGAGCTTAATGGGGTTTGCAGGCTTTTATTCCAGTCCCCCTCTAACAAACCACATTTTAGAAATGAACTGCTCAACCTGAATCAGACTAGGTATGAAATTAGGCTAACACCCCAATAAAAATATTCTTGGAAGTTTGGTTCTGTAAATTTATTTTGGTTTAATAGTTCTCTAAGAAAATAATTGTCTGACACACTTCACCACTACATGAACAGTCTGACAGTGTGGCGCATGCTTTGTGTGCGAGTGCTAACTCTCTGCATCCCTTTGCATGATGTGTGGTGTGTGGCCTAACCATGTGCAGGACAGCACTGATGCATTTGGAGAGACAACTGGAGATGACCCTACCAAACAGGTACTGCAAACTTAGAGAGAATCAATGCTAAGGCCATCACCCATATTCTCTTTGGGGATTTCGTAACCAAATCAGTTTTGCTTATTGAGAAACCAATAATAAAGATTGGTATGATAACATTATTTCAAAAATAGTCAGTTGTATTTACCATGTTTTTCCACTTATTTTAAGTAGAAGATGCAATCACTGATTTAAGGTCTCTGTTTCATGTTTATTTCAGAAGCTGGCATGGACCAAAATGATGCATGAGTGTTTTGGTCCGTAGCAGGTTTCAGTTGTTGTACACTACTGTTCAATTCTCTAACTGATCTCTACCGTCACAGACACTGCAGATGGACAAACTACCTCACCGGAATCCCCACCATTCCCAACGCCCAAACCCCTGAACAACATGCCCCTGTCCCCTTCCCCCAGCCATCCCCGGAGCCTCATCCTGGACCGCTCCCAGTCTGCTCCAGCCTATATGCGCCAGGCTGCGGTCCCAACACCAGGACAGAGCCAGAGCCAAACAGAGACTGGCTTCCAGGGTCTCCCCATCCCTAGACCCTCATCCCAGGCCCAGAACACAGCACATACAGCCCAACAGCCTCCTCTGTCAGCCCCAAGCCCTACCAACCCCACCCAACCTCTCCTATCCACTGTCCCTACTCCCGTGGCTCAGGATCTGTCCACATGCTCCCCTCCTGCAGACAAGATGGTGACTGGGACTCCCACCTTGGGAGGTTCAGCCAGTCAGATCCCTTCAGCTACAGAGATTGGGTGTGCCTCTGAGAAGGCAGAGAACAGCTCCTTGTTCCCCCACCCAGAGGAAAGCCTTCCCACTCAGCCCATGGAGCAGGAGCAGGACATGTCAGACACCTTTACAGATCACCGGACCTGTCAGAGTACCCCAAGTCAGCAGAGTGAAGAGGGGGAAGGAGGTTCCCAATATCCCCACCAGCCCATCTCTAATCCCCCATCACTCACCCTTGAACCCTGTCCTTTTGGATCCGCCTCTACAGAGATGGAGTCTCCCCCTGCCTCCTCCCAGAACACTGTGCCTTCAGAGAGGGACCAGCCAGAGGGGAAGCGCTGTAACAACTCAGACCAGATCCCATCTCTGGCCCAGGCCCTGCTGGAGCTCCATGAGCTGCTGGTGTCTAACAGCCGTGGCCTGTCCCCTCAGGACCACAGTGCCTCCTGCTCCCCCTCACACAGACAGAACGCTGACGGACTGGACGACAACCCCACCGCAGAGCCCAGTGTCCTGACACCGGAAAACACCACACAACCCTCCCCCTCTACTGCCATTACAGCTGGTGCAGAATCATGTGATGCCAAAGCCAACCATGCTGCTGCTGTGTCTGACAGAGGGCCTCCTCCTGACGGTGTCCTGCCAGGCTCCTTTGACCAGGAGCAGAGCCTGGAGACCAGGAACGGGACCAAGGCTGAACCAGGAGATGGACAGGGGGAGCCAGAACCACCCTGTCCAAACAGCTCATGGGGGGAAAGTAGGGCAGACGGATATGGACTAGAGACCAGTAAAAGTAAAGGGACTGTGTCTGAGGCTGAAGGTCCCTCTCCCTCTTCACTCCAAGCAGACCTGGTGCTCAGGGAGCCCCCTGAGGGGCAGCAGGGGAGGGGCGTGGCAGACGGGAGAGCCTCTGGCAATGACAACCGAAACACTCCCGGGGAGGACTCTGGCATTTTGCCCCACACTTCACCTCTTCCTCTGGGCCACCACCCCTCCTCCTCTCCTGCCCCTCTCTTCTCTGCTCCACGTCTCTTTACCGATGATCACATCCAAAGGATCCAGGCAGCTGGCTTCTCTGCCAGGGAGGCTGTGGAGGCACTGGAACAGGCCCAGGGCAGTGTGGAGCTGGCTTTGCTGGCACTACTGGCCCGCAAGATCACTGTGCCCACCTAGACACTCGCAGCATTGCAATGTAAGAGTCCCAGCCTCTCTTGTCAACATCGGTTTGATTTGTACTCTTGTCTTATTGTTGATGGTGACATCTGAATCCCCCTGGCCTTGCAGCTTCTACACAGACCATCTAACCATCTTATTTGTTCCTGGATTTAGCTGATATGATCTGAGTTGTGTGTGTGTGTGTGCGTGCATGCAGCAGTTGTTGGTGCCTCAGAAGGAACCTGTTTTTATGGATTTTATAGATGGGATTTAGTAGATTGATTTCCTTAACCCCCCTTACCGCTGTATATTCAGTACCAGTCAAAAGTTTGGACACACCTACTCATTCTACATTGTAGAATAATAGTTTTGTCTTTACTATGATTAATTTGGTGACATGCTATTTTATCAAATCGATTACCTAACATTTAAATTCTTTGATTAAATTAATCAGGCGATAATTAACTCATTAGGAATTCTGGGGCACCACGGAAGAATTTTATAGAGCTGCTGTCTCCCGAATAAACTCTTAAAGATCTGAAGATCTTGACATCAATAGCAGTCAATTAATGGTTACCTCCTATCAGTCTCATTCTGGTGGTTGTAAAATCTATCTGCACAAACCCTAGTCTGCATGATGAATCAGCAATACACAAATTGGCTTAATTATTTATTTACTTACTAACTAAATCACACATAATTCCATACATACACAGGATAGATTATACATTGATTACTAATCATGTCATGAAATGTCCCTAGTGGACTAACCCGATCTGACTGCTGGTTACATAAAGGAAGGGAGTGGGGGAATGAAAGAGCGGGAAGACTGAGGAACAAAGGAATGGGTCTGTATCGGACCTTGAGAAGCTATGCTCACGTAAATACAAAATCTTATGCAATCTAATAACCGCCCATTCGGAAAAGGAAGTGCAATTTACATATTTACGATTTGAGCTGGACTTTGATAGATGGGTCGAAGATGTAAGACTGGTTTGCCCCACAGATATCATTTTCCTTTGTAGAGTCTTTCTGGTTGTCATTGATTAGAGCGGATACGTTGAAGTACCCTGTAGTTCTTAGGAGTAGTCTGTCTTCCTAGGCCACATATGTTTCCAGCTGCAGCCTGGTAACGCGACGTCTAGGATGTATCACTTCTTTAGTGATCAATAGTTCAGAGTTCATACCATTTTTCCATAATCAGCTCACGCTGTAGAAACTCACCATTTCAGCATGGGTGTCGTCACATCCACGTTATCTGGTCTTGTGTAAATTTCGTTAGGTAGAGTTGTAGTTTAAATTTGCCCTTTTTTTAAACGTCCTCGCATCGTAATTTAGAAGGCTAATAGCATGTCACTCATTTAGAAGGCTAAAATCACATTTAATCTTCTCACAAATAGTTTCATATTGAATCATTTAAATTGGACAACATTTACATGTAAATCTGATAACTAGAATGTGTAGACTTTCAAAGATACAATTATGTTGCCCTATCATCAGTAATAATATCCCAACTGATCTGACATGTTCTTTAAGTACCAACGGACCCATTACAGAAATATTGTCTCATTGTCCAACCTTCTGATGTTACTGTATTGTAAAGTCTCTCTGTGGTAACAAAGGCTCTCCCAAACTTCCATTTTGGTAGAGTGGTGAGAGTTTAGGTATTTATGAGGGTCATAAACATGTGGGGGGGTGAGAGAGAAAGTGGGGGGTTATGACTGTGTGAATTAGGCCATGGTCGAATTGCTGCAAAGAAACCACTACTAAAGGACACCAATAATAAGGAGAGACATGCTTGGGCCAAGAAACATGAGCAATGGACATTAGACTGGTGGAAATCTGGCCTTTGGTCTGATGAGTCCAAATTTGAGATTTTTGGTTACAACAGCCGTGTCTTTGTGAATGGATGATCTCCACATGTGTAGTTCCCACCGTGAAGCATGGAAGACGAGGTGTGGGTGTGCTTTGCTGGTGACACTGTCAGTGATTTATTTAGAGTTCAAGGCACACGTAACCAGCATGGCTACCACAGCATTCTGCTGGTTTGCGCATAGTGGGACTAACATTTTGTTTTTAAACAGGACAATGACCAAACCTTTGACTGGTACTGTACATATTGAATTCTAAACACTATTGAACTGTCCCGTTGATGAGAATTTAGGTAAATGTTTACGTTTGTGTGAAATGGCATTTTATAAAGAGCTGAATATGTGTTCAAATGTCACGTTTGTGAGGAGTATTATTGATCCGCAAAACAATTAATTTGTTTTAAATTGATGTTTGATTTGAACTCATCTCAGATTCTGCTAATCAAACCCACCAGACTGTTAACTTATTGCACTGTGGAAATCGCTCCATTTAAGAAGCATTGCTAACTGGTGATGTTTGCCTTTTTCTGACAATGTTGTCATGTTGTAATATGACATTTCAGTCATGTGATTATTGCCAATCCTGTGGAACTTGATGGCTGTTTAAATTTAACGGCTTGCACAAACAAAAAAAATCAAGCAGCACTATTTATCAACTTACCCATTTTTATTTTCCCCTCTTTTTGGATTATACAGGAACATGAAAATAGACGAGGACATATTCAGCAAAGTTATGAACCACACATGGAATATTTCTGGAAAATGCCTGTGTGATTGTGAAGGATAAGGAGGTCTTCAAATATAGCAGCGTGTGTAATGGGGGATGTCTTTGGAAATGTGATTTATAAAGGGTTTTTGGAGGTTCTTGTTCAGTTTACCTTGGTTTGTTTCATATCTATCATGCATGTAGAATTACTCCATCTGCCATCAACTGGTATCTCTCTCACAGTCCAAGTCTGCTCAGTCATTTATTTGCTCAGCCATTCATGTATCCATTATAGTTTTCTTTTTTTGTATTTGGGTCATATTCATATACTAACAACATCCAGGCAGGTTCCATTATTTAGTTATCTTGTACTCCATTTTAAACTCCCGAATAAAGTAAAACTGATTCTTTGTACTGTATGTTTGGGATATTTCTAGAGAATGGGTGTTAAAGATTGTAATTAAAACCATGTTTTGCTAATCTCTTTTATTTGTTTTTGCATATTATGATAGCATAAGTTTGTGTGTATATATTATATTAGTGGAGTAAACAGATGTGTTTTTATGGCAGCTCTGTCCTTACTGCCATGCTTGCTCCGACAATGCGATCCGGTGGGTGTGGGATATTCAACTGTCACACACTTTAAGTGTTGTTAATGCATACCTTAAGTCCCAGTCACTCTCTCTCTCTCTCTCTCTCTCACACACGCGCACACACAGTGGTGCAGCAGTCTAGAGGCATCCCTACCGACCCGGGTTCGATCCCGGGCAGTATCACAACCAGAATAATTCCTGTTGTCATCTATTCCTAATTTACACTGTTGTAGCCTCATTTAACTACACAGTATTAGGCTGCGTTTACACGGGCAACCTAATTCTATCCTTTTGCCCAATTAGTGGCAAAAGATCTGATCTGATTGGTCAAAAGACCAATCAAGTTGCAAAAGTTCAGAATTAGACTCCCTGTGTAAACGCAGCCGTAGTGTCACAATTGTCTGTAGCAAGCAATTCAATGGTGGCAGGAGCACAGTCCAGCATTCATCCATACGAGCAACAATAACCAGTGTGACAGAACCCACACAATGCACACCTGTAACTAGTTGCTTTGGGATTGTTAGGGTGATAATGCCCAGCTGAAACCAATTAAATGGAACATCCTGTATTGAAGCACGTCCATGGTAGGCTTTGACTACCTTTTAATATTTGTAATTGTGCCTTGGTTTGTTTTTTTCCCCCCAACTCTCAAACCGTTACCACTGCAATATGACTGTGCAGGTGTTTTTGAATCCAACAATACAGTAACTCTGAATCTGTCCACCAATCGATCGCTAGAGCACAATGGCTCAGCTGCCTGACTTGGTAGCTTGCCTGAGGAGTGAGTCATTTCACCACACATATTCCTGCATGGGGGGTTTGGAGAATGATCTTATGGAACAGATGTCATCATCGGTAGAGTGCTCAGAACAACCTGGTGGGACTGAGGAGAGCAACAGGTCAGAGATAAGTGGAAACACTGTAGGTGGTGTGACCGAAGGAGATAAGAACCAACTGGAGGACCTCCGTGGAAACTCTGTAGGTGGTGTGACAGAAGGAGATCAGAACCAACTGGAAGACCTCTTTGGGTATGTGACTATTTTACAGTGGTGTAAAAAGTACTCTGTCTTGAGTGAAAGTAAAGATATCTTTTTTTTAATAGAAAATTACTCAAATGAGTCACCCACTAGAATACTACTTGAGTTAATCTAAAAGTATCTTGTTCTAAATGTACTTAAATACAGTGGTGGGGAAAAGTACTCAATTGTAATACTTGAGTAAAAGTAAATGCTATACATCCAGTTCCTTATATTAAGCAAACCAGACAACAAGATGAAATGTGTATTTATGGACAGCCAGGAGCACAGTCCAACACTCAGACATTTACAAACACAGTATATGTGTTTAGTGAGTAAGTGGGGGTAGGGATAATGATGCTTTATATTAATAGAAGCTTGAATTGGACCATACTGCTGTCCTACCCGAGCATTCGAAATGTAATAAGTACTTTTGGTTGTCTGGGAAAACGTATGGAAGTAAAAAGTACATATTTTCTTTAGGAATGTATTGGAGTTAAAGTACATATACGCCTAAATAATTAAGTACAAGTACTTTAAAGTACTACTTTACACCACTGCTATTTTTGTACATCAACCATGACAATCCTGTGTAACTAATAAAATGCCTGCTATTTATGTGTCCTTAGTTCTGGAGGCATAGCAGCAACTCTCATGTCTGTGGCCACTTTACATACGTGGAGTCTTGGAGGCCAGGTGCAGCGATCTGTACCCAAGTTTTTTTCTGTCCCAGGGCAGAATGACAGGGACGCTACAGTCTCTCCATTATCACTCTATGAGGATGATGACAACGAAGGGTGAGCGACAAGGGACTTTTTAATTTATTCTGCATTTCTTTTGCTGGTTTTGTATTCTAGATTAAAAGTCCCTGTTTTGTTCCTGTAGGACAACGGATGCCAATAAAGAGCAAACTGAAGACCTCACTTTGAAGGAATTGTTTGAGTCCAAGTACACTCATGTTTGTAAGTTTCTCTCAATTGTATATGTTTTTATTTCTGATTATTGACCCTACATGTTTAGTCTAAGTGCGTTGTGTCATATTTTTCTCCTTTCTCCAGTTCCACTGTATCAGTACTACTGCCTGCAGTCTGTAAAATCTGACCTGAACAGGATCAGCATCAACAGTCTGTCTGAGCTGGTGACCGCCCAGTGTCTACCTGGACTACAGTCCCCACCTGTCTTCCGCGTAGCCAGTTATGTGGTCACCTCTCCCCCACCACTGTCTCCTCTCACAGTGAACCCATGCAGCTTTTGGCAGGACCTGTCTGAGGTGAAGGAGAGTGGCCTACTTAACACACTCTCCCTCAGGGAGATCCGTCTACAGGAGGTGGGTGGCTAGTACCAAGGATGTGTTCTGCTGGTTCTGTGTTTGGTCATCACATACAATAGCGAACATCAACGGTATGAATTATGTCATTGAAGTGTGTCACTGTTTTTGCTCTGAAGGCTATGTTTGAGATGATTGGTTCTGAGGCCTCCTACCTGAAAAACCTGGGGGTAGCTGTGAATCACTTCTTTGCATCGAAGACACTGAAACAGACCCTCCATCGCATGGAGCACCACATCCTGTTTTCCAACCTGCGCAGTGTGATGGCAGCCAGTGAGGGGTAAGGACCGCCATTGGACTAGTCTTTACAGGACCGAACAGACTGGCATAAAGAAATGTTTTTTCACATATGCCGGCTAGGTGCAGTGAAATGTGGTGTTTTATAGGGTCAGACATAGTAGTATGGTGCGCCTGGAGCAAATTGGGGTGAAGTGCCTTGCTCAAGGGCACATCGACAGATTTTTCAGCTTGGGTGTTCCAACAGCACCCATTCAGTCACTGGCCCAACACTCTAACCACTAGGTTACCTGCCGCCCTTGCTATTGTTTTGGGGTCACTGTTGTTGAATGACAGTCTTGCTAAAATGACAGGACTAAAATCCTCCATGCTTTATTTTTTTGCTTATTTGCCATTCTATACCAACTTGTGTGTAATTAGGCTTTATGCTGAGTGACTTGTCTGATACCTGCAGGTTTCTGCTTGACCTGAAGGTGCGTCTGGGAGAGAGTGTGTTGATCTCTCAGGTTGGAGACATTGTGCTGCGTCACTGCTTCATGTTCCGATCCCTCTACGTGCCGTATGTGACCAACATGATGTACCAGGAGGCCCTCGTCAGTCTACTACTGTGGGTTTTTCTCTCATTATGCCGCTCAGTTACTGTCTTGCAGTGGTGGAAAAAGTACCCAATTTGTCATACTTGAGTGAAAGTAAAGATACATTTAATAGAAAATGACAAGTGAAAGTCACCCAGTAAAATAATACTTGAGTAAAAGTATTCAGTTTTAAATATACTTAAGTATCGAAAGTAGATGTAAATCCAAACGGCACAATTTAATTTATTTTACGGATAGTCAAGGGCACACCAACGCTCAGGCATAATTTTCAAATTAAGCAAGTGTTTAGTGAGTCTTCCAGATCAGAGGCAGTAGGCATGTCTTGTCTTGCTCTTTCCCCTATTCCCAGGCATGAGAACCGAGAGTTTCTGTCAGCAGTGAAGAAACTGGAGAGTGATCCAATATGTCGGAGACAGACCCTGAAGTACTTCCTAGTCCTCCCCTTCCAGAGGATCACACGTCTGAAGATCATCATGGAGGTAGGCAGGCCTCAGACCAGACTCTACTGTTAGGCTTCAGTATACAGGATTCCATGCAACAGACTTAATGCATGTAGATGTTAATGCTGGGAGTTTCTACGGCCATTGCAGAGCATCCTGAAGCTGACTGGGCAAGAATCTGAATCGATCCCTTGTCTGAAAGAGGCCATTGAAGCCATACACAAGGTAGAGGTCACTACTTACACAATGGAATAAAGCTTCTGTTTTGGGCTCAACTGTTAAATGGTTAGGCTACAACACTGCTCTTTTATCTTCTCCAATGAGACCAGATAGTGATGGAGTGTGATAAGGGGGTTCAGCGGATGAAGCAGATTGAAGAACTGGTGTTCCTGGACAAGCGCATGGATTTTGGCAATGTTAAGGTCTGACATTATTGCAGTCTCTCGTTATTTCGGTGACACTTTTGTTACTACATCATTGTATCCCTTCTGTTTACCAAGATCACAATTATGAATAATGTATAAATGCAGGTTGATAGGACAGCCTGCTTGTTCTCCCTGTTTAACCTATAGGTGGCAGTGGTGCCTCATGGGAAAACCACACCATTGCGATTTCCCACAATAACTAATTGTTTCTCTTTTCAGTCCATTCCTCTGATCACAAGTATCCGCTTTCTGGTGCATGAAGGTCCCTTGAGACAGCTCACTCCAGAGGGCTATGTGCCAGGTTCCAGGATTTCCTACATGGATGTTTACCTGCACCTTTTCAATGACCTGCTGCTCATCTCATTGAAAAAGTATGCTTCCACATCTTCATACATACATACCTCTATGAACAATGTATCTATTTACAAGCACTACATCCAAGCACTATGCTTGTTAAATACAAAGTACCACTTTCTTTTTGTCATGTTACTACTGTCACCCAACCTCCCTATGGTCTTCTCCAACCATCAGAGAGATGCGTTTCAGAGTGCTGGATCATGCGGTGTTCCCCACCCACGTGCACATTGAGCAGCTGAAAACAGAGGCACTTGGTCTGCCCCTAGAGTCCTTTGTGCTGCGCCTCTCACAGAACCACACTGGGCATGCCACTGCCTTCATACTTGCCCCACATACCACTACCAGGTAAGAATTTTGTTAAATTCCTTTGTCCCATCACATCTAATTCACAAAATGACTCCATATGTATGTGTTTACAGGTCAGACAAAGAGGCCTGGATGAAAGCTCTGTCTCACTCAGTGGGGACATGTATGGAGGACATATGACGTACTGTGTAGTTTTGGATGTTTTATGAGCCAATGGTTCTCTGGAAGAGCAGCAGTGTTTTAGTTGCCAGTCAGTGTTACTGCATTGGAAAGAGTGTTTACAGTTTTAGATGCGTTTCAGCTTGTGATATTGTTGATGCAACATTTTTAGTTTTAATCTGTTACTGGATTGCATGTACTTGCATATTATTCACTTTGTGTATATTTGGCACTTGGTTTTCCTATATTTGCACAATTGTTTTTTTTTTTTACTGCACTATATTGTGTTTTTGTGGTTAGTTGACGGACCACAGTTTTTGTTTGTACATGGATGACTTTGACATATCAGTTACCAGCTCACAATTAGGTTAGGAAATATCATTTTGAAATTATGTGAATTTGATGCATGATAAATAAAGTGTCATATTTTAAAGATACCCTGGTGACCTTTTTTCCTGCTGAAATCGAAGTTATTTTGAGCAACATAGTTATAACTGTAATCCTGCCCTCAGTTCAGTATAAATGAAGACTATTATATTTCTTCATTTTCTACAACAGTATGTTGATGGCTGTAGATTTGTTGCTTGTATGTGTATCAGACTGAGTATTTTGTAATCAAGCAATGACAAATGGTACAAAATACAATAAATCTAAGTACCTGACGTGCAGGACAACCGTATGACGGCTGTAGATTTGTCTGTTGGCATGGAAATAACTGAATTAGCAGGTAGCTTGTGTGACCATTACAATTAGAGCATGCTAGCTAAGCCACTCTTAAAGCAATAACACACAAGCATATTCCAGGATGCTCCCAATAGCTAACAGGTACATACAAACACACATCAGGACATGTATACTGGACAAATTATAAATGCAACAATTTCAGAGTTTGAGTGACAGTTCATAAGGAAATCAAGTCAATTGAAATACATTCCTTAGGCCCTAATCTATGGATCTCACATGGCTGGGCAATGGTGGGCCTCGAAGGGCGTAGGCCCACCTGCTGGGGAACCAGGCCCAGCCAATAAGAATGAGGTTTTTCCCCACAAAAGGGCTTTATTACAGACTGATACTCCTCAGCACCACCCCTCCCTCCCCCCTCTGATGATCCTGCAGGTGAAGAAGCCGGGTGTGGCAGTCCTGGGCTGGCGTGGTTACACCTGGTCTGCGGATGTGAGGCCAGTTGGAGATACTGCCAAATACTCTAAAATGACGGTGACGGTAGAGAAATTAACATTAAATTCTCTGGCAACAGCTCTGCTGGAGATTCCTGCAGTCAGCATGCCAATTGCACACTCCCTCAACTTGAGACATCTGTTGTGTGATAAAACTGCACATTTCAGAGTGGCCTTTTATTGTCCCCAGCACCAGGTGCACCTGTGTAATCATGCTGTATAATCAGCTTCTTGATATGCCACACCTGTCAGGTGGTTGGATTATCTTGAAGGATAAATACTCACTAACCGGGATGTAAACGTATGTGAGAAGCTTCATGTGAGTATGGAAAAGTTCTGAGGATCTTTTATTTCAGCTCTTGAAACATGGGACCAACAATTTTACATGTTATTTTTCTTCAGTGTAGATGTGCCAATATTACATTTCTAGACATTCTGTAATTACTGTCCCACTCCAAATTACAAGTGAATTAATATTGAGTCCTATATTAGATACAGGGAGAATTTGTTTAGCAGGGGCTCAGTAACCGATGATGCATATGTGATGAAGTAGAGTGGAGATGGGACATTCCAGACTGCAACGGTAGTCACTAATTGACATCGAAGCTGACTCAGTTGATCACCAACTGGAGGGTGGGTGTCAAGGAAATCCCTATTTTTATTTCAAAATGTTTTATGTCCTATTTATCAAATCCTCGTGCCGAAATGCGTGTTATTGGCGCAAAAAGCCATCAGAATCACGAATATCAGAACGAATCCAGTTAACCCAAATAACATTGTATTAGTAATCCAAATGCAATCTGTATTTACACAAAACATATATACTAGATAGATCACTGTAATATGTTGAGAATCCAGTGTATAAATAAACAGTTAAACAAAATGCAATATACAGTAGTAGATATTACTTTCTGCTAGTTGATTGAATTCAAGCAACACTGATTTTATTGAAACTGAAAAATATTTTTTTACAAACGTGCCGGAGCAGTGTCTTTTTAATTAAACAAATACAATAAATAAAATAAATATTAAATAATAATTGAAGAACCACTAAGAGTAGATTGAGACTAACTGTAAACTAAATAAAAATACTATTTCAAAATGTATGAGAGAAAAGCATATGAGTTGGATTGCAGACAGGGTGGAAGCTACAAAAAGAAAGATAAAAAGTATTTGATCTCTAGCCCTGAGTGGAATGATTCAAAGACCAATAGACATGTCATTGGAGTAGACTGGCATTCTCATCTATCCATCTTATGTCAAAGCCTCAAATCTTTATAAAACAAATATGTGACTAAAGGAACAAGTGAGTGCTTGAGGAGGTAGACCCGGTCCTGGAGTGCTTGAATGTATTTCGTTTTTCAGACTTCCAGTTGAGAAAACAATACAAAGTGGAGCCGTCCTCCTTCTCAGGTCTCATACAGCTTCATCCAAAGGGTGTAGTTTCCTATCTGCCGTTATATTTCCATACTTGATAATATAAACAGTTATTTATATATGATGCATTATTTCTCCTTTAACCACATCTCTCAGCATCTCGTCATGGAGTACTTCAACATTTTACACATCAGTCTTTTCTGAGTGGCTGGCAGGCAAGGTCCTCTTCAGTCATGCCACTGACCAATCTAAAGCAGGCAAGGTCCTCTTCAGTCATGCCACTGACCAATCTAAAGCAGCGTAGCTCAGCCATTGTTAGTATTGTTCAACCCAACTTGTTCCATTTCCCTATTCATTGTGACAGTGAAATGAGGTGGTCAGTACAGTTCTATTCTGGGGAATCTCAGGGGTCTCACACTGCAAACACTGTACTGCAAACACTGAGTGAGCTGGTCTGGTCTTTAAGTCCAACAATGCTGTAGGCGATTCTCTTCATGTGACCTGGTAACCGCACGCCAATGTTCCTGATGTCCCTGACAGAGAAGAAAGATAGAGACAGGAATTGTTAGGAGGAAAATGTTTCACATTCAAACCAATAGGTAGCACATGAAGACTTGGACATGATACAGACAGTTGTGCTATATAGGGTGAGGCAGTGAGGAATGTTATGGGGGGAATGAGATGGGGGGGGGGGGCATTGGATTAGTGCAGCATTCCGAGAATGAGAGTGTTGCATTCCATAGATAAGAGTGGGGCATTCCGGACATCAAATGCTTAACAAAGATCTAAATACTCTTACTGTATGTTCAAACGTGGAAGTGTCCCTACTAAGCCCATGTAATGTGGTGACGATGGTGCATGGTTACTGTACATGTGAGTAGTACTTACTCATGCCTCATGGCCAGCACCTGCTCCATGGTTGTGATTCCAGCGCAGGCAAAGCTCTCAGTGTACTGGCTCATCTTGATGGACTCCAGCCATTCCGGCACAGATCTGAAGGGGGAGCCGTCACAGCCACTGGTGCTGGGGAGGCGGATGGAAACACTGTGTGGGAAAAAAACAGGGAAATAGATTGGTAAGTAAACGTTACATATACAGTATGTGATTGAAAAAGATCAGCTTCATTCATTCGCATCTTACCGGGGATCAAAGTCAGCAATGGTTTTCAGAGACTCTGGGCTCCGGAGCAGTTTGTCCAGGATGTTGACGATGTCTGGGAAGCGAGGTCGTTTGGAGCGGTCCTGCAGCCAACATTGCAGCATCAGCTGGTAAACGGTGGATGGACAGTCCATGGGTGCAGGCAGCCGGAAGGCCTCGTTAATGGCCTTCATCACCTGAGGTAGAAGAGGGGTTTAGACCGTGTTCTTACAGAGCTGGGGTTTATGATCCAGCCCACTGTTTCTAGGCCAACAGACTGTAACAATATGTTTTGTGTTAATGCATGTGGGCACTAACAGTTTTATGTGAAGTGGGAACTATTTTGACTTAGAGGCCCTTAGTGGTTTGTTTTAAACACTCCACCCAGGATAAATTCCCAGAGATGATGCATCACAGAGGCCTTGTGTTTACCCAGACCTACACCACTCTGTTATTTCCATAAAACAGGGAAGGGAGGGCCTACCTCATGGTTGCTCATGTCCCAGTAGGGTCGTTCTCCGAAGGCCATGACTTCCCACATGACTATACCGAAGCTCCACACGTCGCTGGCTGAGGTGAACTTCCTGTAGGCAATAGCCTCTGGGGCGGTCCAGCGGATGGGGATCTTCCCTCCCTGATGGAACAGCAACAAGAACAAATCATAAGAATGAGACTGAAGGGAATGTATTCACTAGAGGCACGGTTATTACTAATGTAAAGGTTTAAGAGGCTGAGTGACGGTCTGTCAACAACATCAATCATCTGTACCCAATTCAAAGTAAAGACATGGGAAGGTTACTTAGTGCATAGTAGATTGTAATAGCCCCACTGTTGGATGTTTGACTCACGCTGGTGGTGTAGGTGCCCTCAGGATCGTCCTCCAGCACGCGGGACAGGCCGAAGTCAGACACCTTGCACTCCAGGTTGCTGTTGACCAGAACGTTGCGGGCAGCCAGGTCTCGGTGCACATAGCTCATGTCAGAGAGGTACTTCATGCCGGCTGCGATGCCACGCAGCATGCCCACCAGCTGGTACGATGACATCTCCCCATCATGGTCCTTTAGATAGTTGTCAAGCGCTCCATTCTCCATGTATTCTGTCACAATCATGGCACGTTTGACTGCTTGAAGAAAAGGAACAAATGGGACAAATGTATTACTTCATGATGCACAGTATGGTAATGATGTTACTAGATAATGTAGTACTTCATAATGCACAGTATGGTGGTGATGTTACTAGATAATGTAGTACTTCATAATGCACAGTATGGTGGTGATGTTACTAGATAATGTAGTACTTCATAATGCACAGTATGGTGGTGATGTTACTAGATAATGTAGTACTTCATAATGCACAGTATGGTGGTGATGTTACTAGATAATGTAGTACTTCATAATGCACAGTATGGTGGTGATGTTACTAGATAATGTAGTACTTCATAATGCACAGTATGGTGGTGATGTTACTAGATAATGTAGTACTTCATAATGCACAGTATGGTGGTGATGTTACTAGATAATGTAGTACTTCATAATGCACAGTATGGTGGTGATGTTACTAGATAATGTAGTACTTCATGATGCACAGTATGGTGGTGATGTTACTAGATAATGTAGTACTTCATGATGCACAGTATGGTGGTGATGTTACTAGATAATGTAGTACTTCATGATGCACAGTATGGTAGTGATGTTACTAGATAATGTAGTACTTCATGATGCACAGTATGGTAGTGATGTTACTAGATAATGTAGTACTTCATGATGCACAGTATGGTGGTGATGTTACTAGATAATGTAGTACTTCATAATGCACAGTATGGTGGTGATGTTACTAGATAATGTAGTACTTCATGATGCACAGTATGGTAGTGATGTTACTAGATAATGTAGTACTTCATAATGCACAGTATGGTGGTGATGTTACTAGATAATGTAGTACTTCATGATGCATAGTATGGTAGTGATGTTACTAGATAATGTATTACTTCATGATGCACAGTATGGTAGTGATGTTACTAGATAATGTAGTACTTCATGATGCACAGTATGGTAGTGATGTTACTAGATAATGTAGTACTTCATGATGCACAGTATGGTAGTGATGTTACTAGATAATGTAGTACTTCATGATGCACAGTATGGTGGTGATGTTACTAGATGATGTAGTACTTCATGATGCATAGTATGGTGGTGATGTTACTAGATAATGTAGTACTTCATGATGCACAGTATGGTAGTGATGTTACTAGATAATGTAGTACTTCATGATGCACAGTATGGTGGTGATGTTTCTAGATGATGTAGTACTTCATGATGCATAGTATGGTGGTGATGTTACTAGATAATGTAGTACTTCATGATGCACAGTATGGTGGTGATGTTTCTAGATGATGTAGTACTTCATGATGCATAGTATGGTGGTGATGTTACTAGATAATGTAGTACTTCATGATGCACAGTATGGTAGTGATGTTACTAGATAATGTAGTACTTCATAATGCACAGTATGGTGGTGATGTTTCTAGATGATGTAGTACTTCATGATGCACAGTATGGTAGTGATGTTACTAGATAATGTAGTACTTCATGATGCACAGTATGGTAGTGATGTTTCTAGATAATGTAGTACTTCATGATGCACAGTATGGTGGTGATGTTACTAGATAATGTAGTACTTCATGATGCACAGTATGGTGGTGATGTTTCTAGATGATGTAGTACTTCATGATGCACAGTATGGTGGTGATGTTACTAGATGATGTAGTACTTCATGATGCACAGTATGGTGGTGATGTTACTAGATAATGTAGTACTTCATGATGCACAGTATGGTGGTGATGTTACTAGATAATGTAGTACTTCATGATGCATAGTATGGTGGTGATGTTACTAGATAATGTAGTACTTCATGATGCACAGTATGGTGGTGATGTTACTAGATAATGTAGTACTTCATGATGCACAGTATGGTGGTGATGTTACTAGATAATGTAGTACTTCATGATGCACAGTATGGTGGTGATGTTACTAGATAAGGTAAATAACTTAATAATAACTAATAAATTACTATTCAGTGAATCAGTACGGGATCAATCAGTAGTCAGTCAGTGGCTGTGTTCCAAATGGCACCATATTCCCTTTAGTGCACTAAAGGGAACATTTTTAAAAGTAGTGCACTACAAAGGAAATAGGATGTAATTTGAGACGCAACCAGTGTCTGAGAACAGGAACTCACACTTGGTGATGACTCCCTCCAGGCGGATGATGTTCTGGTGGGAGAACTGGCCCATGATGCTGGCTTCACTCAGGAAATCCTGCTTCTGCTTCTCTGTGTAGCCTGGCTTCAATGTCTTGATGGCCACCACTATCTCTCCTCTCCCTGGAGCCTTCATCTTACCACGGTACACTTCCCCAAACTCTCCTGTGAAACAGAAACACACACAGAGAGAATAATATTAATACATTTTTAAAAATTATTAGGGGATCAGAGAAATTTGTTCAAAATATTACTGTAAACTGGTTTGACATTTACCTGCTCCGATGACTTTTTGCTTAGTGACAAGACTGGGATTAATCTCGCTGGCAAACTTCAGGATAGCCGTGTTGGGGTCTTCGTACATGTGTGGGTCAATGTAGGTCTTCAGGGGCTTCAGTTGATCTGAGGAAGTGTGAAAGACAATTAGTCAAGGAGAATATTGAAGATGGGAGAAAATATATTTGCTAAGGCACATAGCTGTTGAAATAGAGGGACATTCACTATATATACACAAAAGTATGTGGACACCCCTTCAAATCAGTGTATTCGGCTATTTTAGCCACACCCGTTGCTGACAGGTGTATAAAATTGAGCACACAGCCATGCAATCTCCATAGACAAACATTGGCAGTAGAATGGCCTTACTGAAGAGCTCAGTGACTTTCAGCATGGCACTGTCATAGGATGCCACCTTTCCAACAAGCCAATTCGTCAAATATCTCCCCTGCTAGAGCTGCCCCAGTCAACTATAAGTGCTGTTATTGTGAAGTGGAAACGCCTAGGAGCAACAATGGCTCAGCCACTAAGTGGTAGGCCACACAAGCTCACAGAATGGGACCGCAGAGTGCTGAAGCATTGCGCATGTCCTCGGTTGCAACACTCACTAACAAGTTCCAAACTGCCTCTGGAAGCAATGTCAGCTAAATAACTGTTCATCGGGAGCTTCATGAAATGGGTTTCCATGGCCAAGCAGCCTGTTTCAGCATGACAATGCCCCCCGTGCACAAAGTGAGATCCATACAGAAATGGTTTGTCGAGATCGGTGTGGAACAACTTGACTGGCCTGCACAAAGCCCTGACCTCAATCCCATCGAACACCTTTGAGATGAATTGGAATGCCGACTGTGAGCCAGGCCTAATCGGCCAACATCAGTGCCAGACCTCAATAATGCTCTAGTGGCGGAATGGAAGGAAGTCCCTGTAGCAATGTTCCAACATCTAGTGGAAAGTCTTCATAGAAGAGCGGAGGCTGTTAATTTTGGAATGAGAATTTCGACAAGCAGGTGTCTACATACTTTCGGTTATGTAGTGTATTTCTTGGACGCTGTGATTCTTACCTTTGCTGGAGAAGTAGGGGTCCTCTGATCCTTGTCTATGATGGTAGTTCATTCTCCTGTTTGGAAGCACAGTCACTATTAGGATCGGCCAGACAATATGAAAGGCATCATTAAACTGCCCAGTGAAAATCTCACTTTTAAAAGTTCATATTCTGTTAACTCATATCCAGATAATGTTGTTGACTCGTCCTATACTCGTATTTGTGGCCAAAGGATAACACTTCAAAAACCCCACCTCAAAATTGTATCTCAAACAGATCATTTAAAAAATGCAGAACTGCTTTTTAACATACTTAATACAAAAAAATGTGGAAGGAAAACTATTTTCACTCATATCGTAATTAATAGAAATCTGGAAACACTGGGAAGTTACTGTAACTAAATAGCATAGAGACCCATAAACCTGTTTCCTGTGGTGACTAGACCAGTTTAGCTGGAGATTCCCAGTGTACATGATGCTTTTAAAACCCATTTGACACTTCATCGCAGGCTGCTGTATCAGGGCAGCATCATCTTCAGCCACAGACCCATTCAGCTGCAGTTAGAGTTTTTAACAGCTACTCTGGCTGTTACTGATAAAACCCTCTTAGGGATGACATAGCATTACATTCTCAATCAGCTCGGGCCTGTAATCCACCCATAATAATCACCCCCCCCACCCACACCCCACACACAAAATAAAATAAGAAATAAAAAAAATACAAATATAATGAATACAAAAAATGGCATTTTGTCTACGAACACTCGCACTTGACTTTTTCCCCCCCTTACTAGCAGCCTTACCTACTTTATTAAGAAAAACATTGACTTACTTTGACTGAGATACGGTATGTGGTTGTCCCACCTAGTTATCTTAAGATGAATGCACTAACTGTAAGTCGCTCTGGATAAGAGTGTCTGCTAAATGACTACAATGGAAATGTAATGAAGTACATATTAGGACAGAGGGATATGATAGGATTAGTGAGTTCTAACCGTTTGCGGAGCAGTAGAACGACTACGACGACGAGCAGCATGATTCCTCCTAAAACTACAGCTCCCATAACCACTGTGGAGTTGTTCTGGACCTGAGACTCTGCTGAGACACCACAGACAACACAACAGTTAGATCACAATACACTCACATTTTAAAACGCCTTGTCTGGATATTAGAGACAAACTAATAGTTTCTAGGTCCACACTTACCAATGGGCAAGGTCTTGAACTCATGCTTCATGCTGTATCCCCCTGGGTTTCCCTCAGGGCTGAGAGCCTGGACTCTGAACACGTAGGCCGTGTCAGGGGAGAGGTCACTGATCTGCACCGTACTCTTCTCCAGAACCAGGACTGTGTATGTAGTGACATCACGCTCACTGTCGTCCTCCTGCATGGGACAGAGAGAGAGAGAGGAGCACTGAGAGGAGGTTCACTATAGAGATATACTAATACCATTATATAACCAGTATATACGTTGTGTTTAATGTGGGACTGACGTGGAGAGGTAGAAGAGAGAGGGAGGAGTGAAGAAGTGTTGTTCTCTGTATTACCTTCCTGCGGTACATGAGTTCGTAGCGGTGGCTGATATGGGAGGGTGCTCGGCGGGACAGAGCCCAGGACAGAGATAGGCTGGTGGGGCTCTGCTCATCCAGACGGATGGACGTCACCTTAGGGGGATCAGTGAAGTGCAGAATGGTGGTGATGGTGCTGCTGGGTCTCTGGCTGCTGTACTGGGACACTCCGCTGCGGGCCTCTACAGTGAACGTGTAGTTGAGGTGGGGCTCCAGCTCGCTGACAGTTACCACAGGATCCTGGAGATCCGTGGGGCCGGGCTCGAAGCGGACCTTCTCCCCACAGGGCGCACACAGGGCCCCGGCACAGCGCTCGCACACCACGCTGTAGCAGATGTCCCGGCGGCCTCCTGTCTCCAGCGGGGGGCTCCAGGACAGCTGCAGCCTGCCCTCCGCTGACAGAGTGGTGGAGGCCAGGTCACGAGGGGCGCTGGGCGGGGCTAAAGGAGGATGCAGAAAGTAGACAGAGTTATTATGAGACATTCCAAATGTTAATACACCAGATGAACAACGCTCAGATCCCTCTATCAACAATGATGATGACATAAAGACAGTATAGCCTATGAGGACACAGGATAAAATAAGGAATGGCTGTAGAATTGGCTAACCCTTTGTTAGTGATAGGCCTGGCTGTATCCGACTATATGGCCATGGTTCTTACCAGAGCAGGCTGACGTAAGAGGGTCTGATGGGGAGCGGTAGAATCCCTCCATACATGGACACAGGAGGGCGCCGGCTGTGGATGGCTCAGTATTCTCAGGACAAACCTCACAGGACTCAGTGGACACAGAGTCTTTAAAGGAGCCTGGCGTACACGCTAAGAGAAACAGGAGGACGCTTATTACTTCTAGTATTATAAGTATTCACAAGTACACAAGGGAAAGAGTGTGTGATTGAGTTACAATACATTAAAACGATATCTCTGTCAGTCCCCTGGGGCTTGACAGGAAACTCAGGCTGTGGTTAAACTGTAATCACTGAGGCTTTGTATTTAAAACAGAATGGAATGGGATTTTCCGGACGGTTTGCCTCCACTTGTCCTTTTCGCCTCAAGTTCCATTCTCAAGTTGCACTGACAACCGGATGCCACGGAAACGCTCAATACAGCAGATGATCACTCTGTGCAGCCTTTCTAAAATCAACCCTGTGAATGCTGATGGGGTATTGTTTGAGGAGGCTAACGGAAATAGCCACATGGTTACTGCTGAGGATATTCTATTGACCTGTAGGATATAAAGAAAAAATGTACCTTCCATTCCGGAACTTGTGGGGTTAGTGTGTGTGTGTGTGTGTGTGTGTGTGTGTGTGTGTGTGTGTTTGTATTGGACAGAAACCAGGATGCAAGGATTGCAAGTCTGAAACTTTGCTTCCTTCCTTCCTCCCTTCCTCTGGTGGCAAATGACAACGTGCAAGGATGGAGCAAGGGGAGAGGAAGTCTGGAGGAAGTAGAACTGCTAAAGGGGGAAATGTTGTTGACCGACTGTTATTGGAGCCTAAATCAATACACATTTTTTAGGAGGCTCGATGGGAATGAAGACTGTTTACTTTAAGAAGCAATCTCCTCTCTCACGCCCTTTATTCTCAGGTCTCCCCAGGGGATCAGTCTTCCATCAAGCCTCTATTGGAAAGAGGGAGACCTGTGATGGACAAGAGGGATCAGCCGGTGACTTAAACACCATGGCAGAAGGACCTCTGCGTTACAACCAGCCCAACAATAGAACAATGGAGATGAGTTTTGAGTTTGAGTAGGGGGGATTGAGAAGAATAGATGGATGGATGGATAGATGGATGGGGGATGGTTTAGGGTCTAAAGTACCAACAGAAGTTCACTCTGAGAGTGTAGGGGTGCATAGGGCTCCTCACACATAAGAAAAGGAGGCCAGCCTGTTTTATCTGGAGAAGGAGCAGCAGAACCCCTGCCATGTATAAACGCACCCCCACCCCTATTCATCCATTGTGACTGGGATTGAACTGAGTGGTCCCATAAATATGTTGCGTTTAATCATTAGAGCCCTAAAATGGTGGTACGTGCGCTGCATATATCAGTAACATGACAGCAATCTTTCAAGATCACCCTGAGAATGTTTGAATCTCAGTGAGTGAAACTTTAAATATTTGACATGTGTTGTTACACATTACTGAGGTAAGAGTAAAAAAAAAAAACATTTATATTCTTACAAACAAAGGAAATAAAAATATATCTGACTGAAATAATGCCTCACATTGTCCTGGTCGGTCCCTTTGGACACGGCAGTGCTCTTTATGAATGAATGGAGCGGTGGTGGCAGTAATGCACCTGTTCATTTCATCTGTGTTTTGCTCTCTGTGTCGGCCCATTGTTCTAATGAGTGGGAACAAGGATTAGGGAGCTCATTGCGTGTGTTAACGACCGGATGAAAAAGCAAAGAGAAGTGAAGCAGGGCCTATCATTCGCTAACAGCTGTCCTGTTACTCCACACTAATCCTCTTGACTGAATTAACTAAGTACCTGACGGTTCCACGCATCTAACTAACCAACCTCTCATGCGCCCGCCAACTGTCCTCTAACCACCAACAACCCCATGACTTCACACGGAGTCACGGACAACCATCTTATGGCCCAACATTCCCCTTTAATTCTTTGTTCCCAGCAGATTTTCTCTGGACCTTAAGTGAATTCCCATAAATCCCTTGTCATTGACAGAAACATGTTTCTGCATGACCACACAGATATTTAGGATATGACTCAGTGTCATAAATCAGTATAATAATGAACTGAACAAGTTTGTCATGTCTTTTCTGGCTTTGACCTCCTTTTTTGTTTAAGGTCCCGGACAGTCATTCTGATGTAAAATGGCCTGTTGAGTGACTAAAATATCACCCAGAATATTTTTGGGGGGTAGAAATGCTAAAATATTTGAAAATAAGAAAATATTTTTTCTCTCAAGGCTAACTACCAGGAAGTTTGAAAAGACAGGCAGAGTGGGTGGGGAGCTTATATTCATGAGCTCGCCTTGACTGACAGCTCTTTGAAACACCTATGACAAGAAACTTGGATGCAGTGAGCAGTGTTGCCGTAAACTCATCTCAAGCAAATGTGGTGATACACAAAACAACTTTGAAATGTTGACATCTTTTGTTTGGCATGTGTCTTGTGATGCGATACACAGCAGCACTGACAAATGCCTCTGCCAACGATCCTGGACATTGAACATTCCTGAGCTTGGCCTTCCCCCTTCGCCTGGAACTATCATACCCTTTGAGGAAGTCTTCCTCAGGCTTGGAGCTATGGTATGGTGAAATACTTTCTCAATGTTAAGATAAATGTAAACGTCTCTTTATTGTAGTAAGGTAACAACATGAAAATCTATGACAAATTTGTCCCGCAGTTGATTTTATTTGGCCCCCTAAGTTTTCTGAGCAAAAAATAATTACTTTTTTATTGTTATTGTTAGACATAAAAAGACTAAGTATGAATACTTTAGGAAGCATATAGTGCTTCCGAAAGTATTCATACCCCTGGACTTATTCCACTTTGTTGTGTTACAGTCTTTGTTGCACACACACTACCCCATAATGACAAACTGAAAACATGTTTTTAGACATTTTAGAAATGTTTTGCAAATGAAATGCAGAAATATCTCATTTACATAAGTATTCACACCTCTGAGTCAATGCTTTGTAGAAGCACCTCTGGCAGCTTTGAGTCATCTTGGGTATATCTGTATCAGCTTGGCACATCTGGATTTGGGGATTTTCTCCCATTCTTCCTTGCAGATTTTATTAAGGTCTCTTAAATTATATGGGGAACGGCAGTAAACCGTAATCTTCAAGTATTTCTACAGATTTTCAATGGCATTCTAGTCTGGGCTTTGGACCACTCAGGGCCTTTCACATTCTGGTTCTGAAGCCATTCCGGCATTGCATTGGCTGTATGCTTGCGGTCATTTTCCTGTTGGAACATAAATATTCGTCCCCAATCTAAGGTTCTAAGCCTTCTGAAGTGCTGGAGAAACTGTCGTCCTTCTGGCAGGTTCTCCCATCTCAGCCAAGGAACTCTGTAGTTCTGTCACAGTGGTCATTGGGTTCTTGGTCACCTCCCTGACCAAGTTCCTTGTTGCTCAGTTTGGTCGGACAGCCAGCTCTATGTAGAGTCTGGGCAGTTTCAATTTCCCAATGATGGAGACCACTGTGCTCTTGGAAACGTTTAACACTCTAGAAATTGTTTTATATCCTTCCCCAGATATATTCCTCATCACAATTCTATCTCAGAGATCTACGGAAAGTTCCTTGGACTTCATGGTATAGTTTCTGCTCTGACATGCACTGTCAACTGTGGGACTTTATATAGACAGACTCTTTCTAAATCATGTCCAAACAATTGAATTGGCCACAGGTGGACTCCAAGTTGTAGTGACATCTGAAGGATGATCAAAGGATGCACCAGAGCTCAATTTGGAGTGTCATAGCAAAGTGGTGTGAGTACTTATGTAAATTAGATATATTTCTATATTACATTTTCAATAAATTTGCTAGAATTTCAAAAAACATGTAACACAACAAATTGTGGAATAAGTCAAGGGGTATGAATACTTCCTGAAGGCACTGTATATGAATAAGTCAAGGGGTATGAATACTTTCTGAAGGCACTGTATATGATCGTATACAAATGTAAACAAGGTTTTGAATGATTATGTTTTAGTCAAAGTTGAATGATGATGTTTTAGTCAAAGTTGAATGATGATGTTTTAGTCAAAGTTGAATGATTATGTTTTAGTCAAAGTTGAATGATTATGTTTTAGTCAAAGTTGAATGATTATGTTTTAGTCAAAGTTGAATGATTATGTTTTAGTCAAAGTTGAATGATTAAGTTTTTGTCATCTGTTTGGGCTTCTTGCGGTCAATTTGCAGTCTACAAATTATTTGTAATTATGTTGCGGCCCCCTGACCATACTCGCAACCGTCCCGTGTCTGAATCTATACTGAACATAAATATAAAAATATAAATGATTTCATAAGGAAATCAGTCAATCTAATGAAATTAATTAGGGCCTAATCTATGGATTTTGCATGGCTGGGCAGGAGCACATTCATGGGTGGGCCTAGGAGAGCATAGGCCCACCCACTTGGGAGCCAGACCCACCCACTGGGGAGCCAGGCCCAGCCAATCAGAATTAGTTCATTACAGACAGAAATACTCCTCAGTTCAATCAGCTGTCTGGGTGGCTGGTGTCAGACGATCCTGCAGGTGAAGAAGCCAGATGTAAAGGTCCTGGGCTGGTGTGGTTACAAGTGGTCTGCGTTTGTGAGGCCGTTTGAACGTACTGCCAAATTCTCTAAAATTACGTTGAGGCAGCTTATGGTACAGAAATTAACATTCAATTCTTTGGCAACAGCTCTGGTTTCCTGATCTATGAGCTAATCTGGTTACCTAGCCTATTGACCTTTATTCTACTGTAAAAGGGAGTCAAAGGGAAACAATCCAAGTAGTTATACCACCCAAGATGACCAGGATCTTTAGCTTCAACAAGGGAGCCTCTTGTCCTGTCATAAACCACAGACTGACTCAGTATACCCTTCCTGACTGAGATGGGCGTAACGGCACAGTCCCTGTAATCTGTGGTTCGCCGCAGCCATGGCTACGGACGCACACAAATAGCTGTGTGGAGAAGACACACTGCTCAGGTACTCTTCAGTTGGAACATCAAGTCACACGGCTCTCTTTAGCCAATCAGTACGGGAGGGGATGTGAGGGTGAACAAATTCCTTTCAGAAATCCCCACAGTTCACTGAGCATACAGTCATGTAATGTTCCTCCCGCCCTGTCCTCCCCCCCCCCCCCCCCCCCCTCCTCCTTTCCAGTTTCCTCCTGAAAGCTCAACACACCACACCCCGGAATACCAAAGACAGGGCAACTTTTCTACAAACAATGTGAGCAAACAATCATTTACATTTCAATACATTACTGTAGTGTGTTCTTTATAGGCATACTCTCAGTGTCTTTCTCAACTAGAACATTCAAAAGCCAAATGCCTCTCTAACAGATGTATCTAGATGGTGTGCATGTGCACATTCTTTAACAACCTTCCTACTTAAACTACAACCTTTTAAGCCTCATGCCTCTATAGTCTACAACAGATTTTTGTCCATAAAACAGTATCCTCCTCAATTCACCCCATTTCTAAGTTCTGAGAGACAAACACAGTGGAAAGAAGATGTTGGCCAACACTAACAGGTAGGATGATTCAAGACCAGGAGTGCTCTTTACAGCAGTCAAAACTTCCCCAAACTTCCCTTATGCCTCGTACCTCTGCCACATTCTCCCACACGCAGTCCCTCTCACATATTATGTTTGGAAATAGTGTTACAGTCCTAAACCTCTGACGATATTATTGCTGTCAAAACAAACGAAAACATGTCCAAATACCTTTCACTGTTTTCTCTACAATTAATTCCTGTAAATCCTTCTACACCAGAAAAATGCACTGCTTTTATTTTAGTTTGTAAGGTGTTTAAAATCACAATTAACATTCATGTTTGTGAGGTGTTTGAAATCACAATTAACATTCATGTCTGTGAGGTGTTTGAAATCACAATTAACATTCATGTCTGTGAGGTGTTTGAAATCACAATTAACATTCATGTCTGTGAGGTGTTTGAAATCACAATTAACATTCATGTTTGTAAGGTGTTTGAAATCACAATTAACATTCATGTCTGTGAGGTGTTTGAAATCACAATTAACATTCATGTCTGTGAGGTGTTTGAAATCACAATTAACATTCATGTCTGTGAGGTGTTTGAAATCACAATTAACATTCATGTCTGTGAAGTGTTTGAAATCACAATTAACATTCCTGTGACCAGTGTGCAGTCATTTCTCAAACCCAGCCAGGGTGGTGGTTAGGCCTTGCGCTTCTGATAAATACAGCTGCTGTTGAAAACTAACACCCAACATTACAACAGGTAGGGGGTTGGGGTGTGCAGGGAGATGCATTGTGTGAAGCCTTGCTGTAGTCTTACCTTGGCAGGAGTCTCCGACAGCTTCATAGCCTGCGCGGCATTGGCACTGTCCCACGGGCACCACCCACTCTCCCTCAGCGGTGCAGTAGATGCGTGGGGTGGCCTGGCTCACGGCGTTCTCCACACATGTTCCCTCCACCTCCCTCAGGGCGTCTGCCACTGTCTGTGGGAAGGCGGCCAGGCTCTGCACGGTGGACGGACACGTCTTGTAGTAAACCCTCACAGAGAGCAGTGCCACACACGCCCCCATATCCTGGAAGGCCAGGTAGAAGCCCTTCCTAGATAGAGGGCCCACTGTCCGCGTCTCCACGTTTACCTTCAGCGCACCGCGGCCCCGCGTGATTTCGTCTGGCGCGATGGTGGCCACTTTGCGGAACTGGCCTTTACGGAAGCTGGTGCCCACATCAGCATCGGCTTCGAACATGTGCAGGTTAAAGGTCTCTTTGCAGACGAGCGAGGCGCTGTCGAAGGTGTTACAGTCCCGCACGATGAAGTGCAGCTCCACAGAGACGCGGGTGGTCCCTGGGCGCCCCTGGATGAAGGTGGTTCGGAGCCAGTTGTCCTGCTCACCCGCTTCAATGTTACACACACTGTAAGTGTAGAGGAGGGAGCCATTCACCACTGTCTGAACTATCTCCCACTGAAACAGAGAGAACAGAGGTTAAGTTTAAAACAATGTACAGGGCAAGACACAACAAGTGAAGCAAGGAGAGAGAGAGGGTTTTAAGAGAATGAGAGTAGGATTAAGGGGATTATGTTCTCGTCAAGGATCAGTTGCTGTTTTATTGATGAAACAACTGTCTGCCTGCAAAGCCTATAAACTGCTCAAGCTTTCCTGCTATGCATTATTAAAACATCCACTCCAAAGTCTAATTTAAATGCATTATTAAAACATCCACTCCAAAGTCTAATTTAAATGTGTTTCATAAATTTGAGGACGTTTGGTGAGAATAGACAAAACATCATAAAATAGGGGGGAATCCTACCCAATACATATTTTATTTAACCTTTGTTTGACCAGGAAGGGTCCTGGCCAAGATAGGCAGCACCAAGTCATTACACAAGTACAGGCAGACAACATGAAAAACTACAAATAATCTTGTAAAAACCATAGAAATCACAGGAGTATAACGAAATCATAAAACATAGAGAATGCATCGGAGGATCTGTAAACGTCACGGTCACAAAAGAAAAGCAGTCAGCACGTCCTGTTGCTTTTTTTAGACAGTCAACCACACAACTATAGATAGAGGGATGCCTCTCTCCCCCTCCAACCCGTCTCCCTTCCTTTCTCCTTCCCTCTTATGTTCTACTTTGACTGACAGGAACCTCCCAAATTTATATCACCACAACAATAACAAAATGTTTTGGGTGGAATATTGTTGGAACGATAACAACCTGTTGGCTATTTTCATATAGAAAATGTGCTTTTGTCCTATAAATTCAGATGCAGCTCTTACGCTGACATTTGTATGACGTTCATAGTTGAATTATGAAAGGGTTGCTCTAAAACCAGTGTAGGCTAGCTTTGCCAAAACTTTGCAAGCTGCCACTCATTCCATCTTTCCCAGAAAACTGTTCTCAAGGAATGAGAGTGGAGAGAATGTCTTGCATGCTATTCCTCTGGAGAGCACATGTGACCTTTTAAAAATCTGCAACTTAAAATGTGGCTTGAAATCCACATTGTGTGACATCTAGCGTGCGTTTCACACCATCTGGTATATCATGTGTAGACTATCAATCTGGTTAGACTACTGCAATCATTATATTTTCTCACTATATGGTATGGTAACTACTCACCCCTTCTTCATATGGCCAAGTTAACCATCCCAACTCGCCTCCTGAAGCTTTCATATCCAGCAGCACCTCTACAGAGAGATAATTATAGAGCACTATTAGTAAATATCCTTAATTCATATGAGGAGTCGTTTCATTAGAAAATAATAGGCATAAGGCCGTAAGTGCTATAAGAAATTGAACATGTGTAATAAGCCATGAACAATTAATAGTACTCTACAAGTAAACTGGATTATCAAAGTTTATTGTTTCTCTGAGCCAACAATTATTACAGTAGCCTGCTAGAAATAGCCAGGACTAGATTCACCAAATTGGTCCAATATCATGCCATCCACGGCTTTGAAGAGGACATGTCATGACATGACAAATCTGATCAAATAAGCCATATCCACTTAAGTAAGCTATGAATTACTGTCCTTCTGCCCCCGTGTTTGCATGAAGAAGGGTGAGAAAAGCGTGGGAAGTTAAATAGCATGATAAAGGGTATGAAAATAGTTGGGAACATCCCTAAGAACCCATGCAAGTCCGACAAAGCCTACACTTTTATTCCTTCTCACTTCAGTACAAGACCCTGTCCACTCCGATATTGAAACTAAAAGCATAACCATGTGAAGTAATATTCCTTCCTTTAATCATGATCAAATACCAACATGACCTAGTTGTATAAATTAAAAATACTGAGAGGTATCATTACGGCATGTTTGAAGTAGCAAAGTTAGCCTACAATTTACTGCCTGTCTTTTATATAAATTAGAATAGGCACATTATTTTTTATCATCTTCATCAAGAAAGAAACGGAACAGTACATGAACAAGCCCATGGAATTGTTTGAGGAGTCTTTCCCCATATTGACAAGTCAGTTACAATATAAAAAACAATACATTGAACAGGAAAAATAAATATTGGCTGAAAAAGACTGTATTAACACTGTAATATAGACAATATTGTAAGAATATTACAAGAACTTCAAGAATACCATGTCACAGCCCAAACCCCCAACTCATAATACACAAAGCACAGCTCTTTACAATCGCAATCCACAAATAGAGTACTTACGTTCTTTCGCTTGAAGAGTCATAAATACATGGTTAACAAATACATACAAAAACATAGAATAAAAACTAAAACGACGGGAATCCATTTCTTTAACTTTGACGGCAATTTCCCTCTGAGCTGATCTCATAATATCGCCGAACTTCTGTGAGTACTACCGGTGTCAACTGCTCTTCGTTTCAGCGGAAAGTTTCATTGAAAAACAGGTGGCATGATGAGCTCCGCCTTTGGAATTTCGGCCTAATCCATATATGGTATGCGGTGGGGGTGGGGTCAAATCATCAGACTATACTACCTGCGCAGATCGGCTGTACAGTGTATTTAGTGAAACGACTGTAGACTATCCCCATACGATTGAGCTTTTAGAAACAATGTTTAATATTGTACTTTGTCTGTTTGTACATTTCTTTCAAGAACACACCACGCATACATACATACACCGAGTCCCCTGCCGCAGAATAGTTGTTTAATATTGATTATATCAGTATTATATTCTTATATCCTTATCAATAGTAATAACATGATTTATAACGTGACAATTTGTCTTCTCGCCTACTATTAGTACTAATTCGCTAAGAGAGAAATGAGAACGAAGAAACCAGTGGTCAACTTGAGGTGTTAGGATTCTGAAAAATTAGCAAGCTGAGGCTTTATCTTGTTGGACAGTCTTACAAGTAGCTGGAAGCATCTTCCAAAATCCATCTTATTTAAAATGGGTCTTTCCCACGCTAGGAAAGGGAGGGGTCAAGTGGAGGGGTGGGCTGGTATGAATATATGACTACTAATGAGATGTTCTTCATAAAGAACCTCAGAATGTGGGTATGAATATGGGGATACAAAAAAGGCACGAACAATGGCATCACCTAGCAACTCTCATCTGAAGGAATTTCAGAGTCAAGTCCTCTTTGTGGAGCAGCGTGTACTTGGACAGGAGAGCCCCTTGAGCTGAGAGCCAAACATAGACAGCCGTCTTCACAAAGACACAGAAAAATCTACTGAAGAAGACAGACATTGTCTTGTCTTATGTTACCATACATGGACATTAATCATACAACAGATGGAATGAACGTTGTTGGTTAAAAATTGTTTAACAAGTTAAGTGCGCATTGGACTATAATGGTGCCTTTTGGACCATGCTTGAAGAATGGAGACTGTCAGTCATTACACCAGAATGCATTTCTAACATGATTCATTCTCTGCCACAACACACCAAAAATGGTTAAGACTATGTGCATAGTCAGAAGGATAGCTAAGTATCTACTGGGAAAGATTCCAAGGCAAATAACCCAAGTATCAATTTGGAATCAGGTGAACTACTGTACTGTTCTGTGGTCTGGGGGAAAGCATCAGAAAGTAAGACAAGGAGGTTGCAGATCGCACAGAACAAAGCAGCAAGGATTGTTCTAAGCTGGAGATATGATTCTTCTGTTGTAGTCAGGCACAATGTTCTTGGGTGGTCGGCAATTGAAAAGAACATGCCCTCTTTATTTCGCAATGTGCACCATTTAAAAAGGCCAAATTCCATTCACATTAGGATTCAATTGGTGAGAGACAGACATTCAGTCAACAATAGGAATAAGATCCCACCATCTATGTCTTACCCCAGCAGCAAAGAGAAATAGGCTAATTAACATTTAGATTCATAGCAATAAAAACGTTTAATAATTTATCTGAGCAAACCAGAAATGTTTCAATAAATACATTTAAGCAACACTTTAGGACCAACAAACAATAGATTGTGATGTTGTGCATGACTATGGTAGATGACCGAACCAATCTATCTTTTCAGACTGTCAGAGTATTTATCGTTATTATAGTTTAGATTTGTTCTTATTTACTTTTGTATATATTATGTTTTTGCTTTTGTCAATATGTCAGTGTGTTATATCTGTTAATTGTATTTTAAAGTTTGTTAGGGCTTAAAGAGAATAACATCTAATCAAACCATAAACACACTTGAAGGTCCTGTTGAGCTCACTTGATAGAATCAGAGTTTGTATGTCATCAATGCAATGCTTAAAACATCTGTATGGACTTTTTTTCTTTCAAACAAGTGTCATTTTATTTGGGATGATTCAATGAGAGGATTCCAAATCATAAAAAAAAAAATATGCAGATATTGATTAACTGTGGACATTCCATGCACATGGAGAACATTGCATTTGAGCATTCAGAAAATGCTTCTAGTTATTTGCACTCTTCTGTCTGCAAGATGTCATCTGCTTCATGTATTGAAAGGTTCAGATACTGAGTGAGGCAGTTTCTGTTTGTCAGTGGTGCTAGAGAGGTGTCAAAGGTTAACACCCTCTGGAAGTATGCAAATGATCTATTATAATAAAGTCTTCTTAATCCTCCTATGGAGCATGCGTCCTGCTTGAGAAGAGTGTTGAGGCCCCCGCCCCCCCCCGGCTGGTACCCATCCCACCCCACTCTTTGCTGGTTCCCTGCTACTTTGGGATCTGCCAACACAAAAGTACTTCACACTGGGGGCTGCCTGCATTTCGAGGGTCAGCGAACAGCGGCAGCATCAACTCCATGTCATTCAGGCTCTCCCACACCCAGACCCACGGCTTTTCTTGCACCTCTCATGCTTTGAGCAAACAGAGAGGTGGAGCACTATTGTGAAGGCCAGGGAGTTTTTGTGTAATGCCCAAGTGAAATGTGCCTACTGTTTTGCACAGTTCTCACGGTTAGGGCGCCCAGGCACATAGTTAACCAATGATGAACCTTTGCCAGTTTCATGAAACGTTAAATTTAAGCCACTGCCTCTGTCAGTGATTTCTATTGAGTTTGTTCTGGTTGCTGAATCCTCTATCAGTCATTGTTAATCACTTAAAGAATCCTTAAGACAGATTGTGTGTGTTTGGGGGAAAGCCGAAGGATCAAACTACACACACAAAGCGTTTAAAGGACTAGTTAAGAGAAAACTTTCTTCACAAGTCACTTGCTCCACTAACACAAATGAGGGCTTGGTCCATGCCTAAGTACCTCTAGATTTCCATCTATTGTATAGAGTGGTGTTGCACGCCCGTCAATAAGGACCCCATGTATTCTCTAAGAATGAGAGGAGCTTTGTTTGTCTTACAATGTCCTCTTAAGTGTATCACACTGAAACCCAAGTCTTTTCAGCACCTCTCACAACTGGAATTTGGGCGGAGTCTGTGTGTGTTAAAAATGACTTTTTTTTAAGGGTAGTGTTCAGAAACAAAGAAAAGAGCCTGTTCAGACATGTTTTCACTCCATGGATGCAAGAAATGTGAGTCTGCAGTTGAAACACACGTACCATTACTCACACAAGGGAGAAGTTTGACAGTCATCATCACTGCCAGCATCTGCATCACCCCAGCGTATTAGCTATCAGGGCTCATTGGTGGTTAGCAGAATGAACGACTTCTAAATGAGTTGATGGAACTGTTTAGACAAAGCACAGTGTGTTTAGGAAAGACACAGTAATGGTGGTTATCACGCTTAAGAGTCAGTCCAGGGTAACATGTCGAAATCCCCTCCTTGGTCAGATGTATTGTGGTGCCAAATACATACGCAATGATAAAATTAATTAAATAACAGTGAATCCAAATGAGAGTTTTGAAGTAATTCAAGGGGCAAGTGTTTTATTTGAGATCTTACAAAAACTGTAATGACATTTTACAGCGTTCACTTTACAAAGAAAGCTTATAACAAATTCAATGAGGCATCTATTTCTTATCTTTTGTATCAGTACGTTCCAACAGCCACCATCATGTAAAGATGAGCAGCAGTTTGGGTTTTTAAGTGTAGCCCCGGCCCCCAGATCTGGCTAATCCTTGTCTGGTATGGGACGTAGAGGGGGAGCCAGAGCACAAATGAAAGTGAAATGTAATTCGGTAAAGAGCCGTAGTAAATGTGATGAGTGTTGGCCGAGGGGGTCTAATGAAGATGAGAGCACACATTCATATGCGTTCGTTTGTGTGCTCAGCTTGACGACGTCTGCCCTGAAGTCTGAACAAAGGGAAGGAAGGAAGGAAGCTAGGGGTTGGGTAGAAGGCCTGGGGGGGAGGAGGTGATAGAATACAGTGATCCTCTGGCATGTGTCTTGCAGAGCTTGCTTTGCCTCTCAAGTCTTGGGTTATGGCAGGGACAGCTGGGCTAGCAGACTCTGTATGGGCCCATTTACACACACACACACACACACTCAGGAAGCACTGTCCTGTTTTTTGTTGACATTTCACAGTGGAAGGCTACTTGGGAGGGCTCTGGGGTATGGCCACTGGACCTAAAGCTGTGTGTGTGTGTGTGTGTGTGTGTGTGTGTGTGTGTGTGTGTGTGTGTGTGTGTGTGTGTGTGTGTGTGTGTGTGTGTGTGTGTGTGTGTGTGTGGTGTGTGTTGGCAGGGTTTAATGTAGTGTTATGAGGCACATAGTCTGGTAGTTGAAAATTGGGGCAGGGAGGTTGATATAAGATAACTACAGTGTAAATCTGTCATGTGGTAAAGTAACAACCCAGGCCCATAAGGTAACACACACTGTGGTCTGAACAATCAGTTGGCTGTGAGCTCTTGGTTCCACCTGCTCTTGGTTCCATAGGCACTGAATGATGGCATGAGACAGCTGATCAGCTGATGCAGTACGAACAAATGTTTCATGATACAAAACCAAATATCTAATGTAGTCCTGTGTAGCTTAGTTGGTAGAGCATGGCACTTGCAATGCCAGGGCTGTGGGTTCAATTCCCATGGGGGACTAGTATAAAAATAAAATGTACGGAAGTTGTTCTGGATAAGTGTCTGCTAAATTACGTACATTTATTTGACTATCTTATAAGAGTTCTTATCTAGTTAAAGAAAGGGTGTGGGGGTAAATGCTTATTTGTTTGTTGTATCATTCTTGTTCTGGTGCATAGCCAATAATAATTCCTAAAGAATATTGAATTTACTGTATGGCAATTTTGAGTTAGGTGGTACCAAAGTGACTCTACAAAGTATAGTAGCTCAGTTGTATATTCAAAATAACCGTAGTACACCAGTAGAGGGCAGTCATGTGTAGGGGTTGGAGAGATGGGGAGCCCAGAAGACTATGGCCAGAGTTGGACAGGCTCATAGTAAGCGCTGGAATGGACTACATGGTGTGTACACATGTGTTTGATACCATTCCATGATCTCCATTCCATAATTTTTATGAGCCGTCCTCTTTTCACCAGCCTCCTGCGGTGTCAACTCAACTGGGATTTACAGGAATGATACCAACAGCGCAAGAAATTAAATAAATGGGATAGTATAGATTAGAGGGTCAACATTTGTCATGATTTTTAAATAGTGTAATTGAATAAGTGACTACTATTGTAGCATATGATTTGAATTTCATGAAGCTCTTTCACATTCAAACACCGAAAGCATGTTATGTTGACTTTCAGAGAGGCTGCCGTTAGTAAGACTATGTCAGTTCAGCCGCACGCAGTGAAGTAGCCTAGGGATACTACAGGCTACTGCCACGCTCGGCTTTGGTTATCTTTTTCAATTCCAAACTCCAAACACTCAGCCATCACTTTTTATGTGTGGTGTAAAGTGAACAACTGCACTCTTTTTTTATCTTGTGAAATTTACATAAAAATCTAGAGGAACGCAAAAAACGTATCAAGTGACATAATGCAGGGTCATAGGTGAGAGGACACTATTCATGACAAATACATGATATTTTGGCCAGGGGTATTTTGTCCCTTTTTGTATTTCAGTCAGAAATTAATAATTTGATAAGATAGTATCCATAAGCTAGCAATTATTGCTTATTATTCAATGTCTAACCAGTGGTGGAAAAAGTACTCAATTGGAGGGGACTGGATTGCAATTCTCAAATGTCCTCAGAGGCAGACTGGGTCAACAATGTGAGCAAAGTTGTTATTCATCAGGCTGCTAGGGGCTACTTAGTTTTTCCTCCACAATATAACATTTGAGGTTTTCTTAATTTTGCACTTATCGTGAGTTAAGTGTCAAGAGCGTTACTCAAAGGATGTATTTATAGTATCTTGTCCACTATTTACTGGGACTGAGTTGATCCCTCACAGTCATAAATTAGTCGTTCTGTATGAAAATGGAACAACTATACATCCATGTAATTTTTTTCTTTCCCTGAAAGGACAAAGACATTTTCACAGGAGGATTGGGATTTAGACACGTGGGATGGATATCTAAAATGATGATTGGTCCCGATATCTTTGCCAGTAGCCTAACTTACAATGTGTACTATCGTGGTCAAAGGTTTTGAGAATGACACAAGTATTGGTCTCCACAAAGTTTGCTGCTTCAGTGTTCTTAGATCTTTATGTCAGTAGTTACTATGGTACACTGAAGTATAATTACAAGTATTCCATAAGTGTCAAAGGCTTTCATTGACAATGACATTCAGTTTATGCAAAGAGTCAATATTTGCAGTGTTGACCCTTCTTTTTCAAGACCTCTGCAATCTGCCCTGGCATGCTGTCAATTAACTTCTGGGCCACATCCTGACTGATGGCAGGCCATTCTTGCATAATCAATGCTTGGAGTTTGTCAGAAGTTGTGGGTTTTTGTTTGTCCACCCGCCTCTTGAGGATCGACCACAAGTTCTCAATGGGATTAAGGTCTGGGGAGTTTCTTGGCCATGGACCCAAAATGTCATTTTTTTTCCCAGAGCCACTTAGTTATCACTTTTGCCTTATGGCAAGGTGCTCCTCTCAGAGGATGTGTTGGTACCATTCTTTATTCATGGCTGTGTTCTTAGGCAAAATTGTGAGTGAGCCCACTCCCTTGGCTGAGAAGCAACCCCACACATGAATGGTCTCAGGATGCTTTACTGTTGGCATGACACAGGACTGATGATAGCGCTCACCTTGTCTTCTCCGGACAAGGTGTTTTCCGGATGTCCCAAACAATCGGAAAGGGGATTCATCAGAGAAAATGACTCTACCCCAGTCCTCAGCAGTCCAATCCCTGTACCTTTTGCAGAATATCAGTCTGTCCCTGATGTTTTTCCTGGAGAGAAGTGGCTTCTTTGCTGCCCTTCTTGACACCAGGCCATCCTCCAAAAGTATTCGCCTCACTGTGCGTGCAGATGCACTCACACCTGCCTGCTGCCATTCCTGAGCAAGCTCTGCACTGGTGGTGCCCCGATCCCGCAGTTGAATCAACTTTAGGAGACGGTCCTGGCGCTTGCTGGACTTTCTTGGGCACCCTGACGCCTTCTTCACAACAATTGAACCTCTCTCCTTTAAGTTCTTGATGATCCGATAAATGGTTGATTTAGGTGCAATCTTACCAGCAGCAATATCCTTGCCTGTGAAGCCCTTTTTGTGCAAAGCAATGATGACGGTACGTTTACTTGCAGGTAACCATGGTTGACAGAGGAAGATCAATGATTTCAAGCACCACCCTCCTTTTAAAGCTTCCAGTCTGTTATTCTGACTCAATCAGACAGAGTGATCTCCAGCCTTGTCCTCGTCAACACTCTCACCTGTGTTAACAAGACAATCACTGACATGATGGCAGCTGGTCCTCCACTCGGTTTTCATGAATATATAATCTGTGTCTATAAGTGTTGAACAGGAACTGTTGAAAGCCTTTTTCCTAGCACCATGCTGAGTTCTGGGAAATGTTTTCAAACATGGCTGTACAAGACCCTCTTCTCTGGATCTTGAAATATCTGAAATACACGTTAAATAATGTGTCATATCTCTATGGAAATGTATAATTAAGGGATTAGATACTAACAGCTGCTAACTAAAATGTGTAGTTTAAAGTATAAGCCTGGCCTACCATTGGGTCCTTTTGGAACAGCATATCTGGTGCTTGATGCAGTTGGGAGGGGCTCGATGACATCTCCTGGCAGCACTGTCTTGCTCAGAGCCAGAGGTCTCTGTGTCATCCCTTGATACATCTATTACATTAAAATAACACAAGAACCATTAGTGTATAATCACAATAAAAATGCCACAGCCATCAAAACAAGAACACACATTAATCAACAACCAACATTTTAAAGTGGGGCTTAATCTGACAAAACCATCTATTGCAAGCTGAAGCTAAACTTACATTCTGAACTGGGCATGTGACTGACTGTCTGGTAGATGCTCTGACCTGGTGGTGGTAGACTGGGTCCTTGTGAAGTCTGACCACACGGACTCTGACTAGCCTCAGGTAGGGAGCTGCTCTGGGGTCCGGTGGTGATGCAAGGGCTGGGGTCTGTTTGCACCTGATCTGCCTGTTTGTGCTTCTTTAAATAAGAAGTCTGATATCTCTCGATTTATTTTCACGTGTAATTGACCCTATGCAAAAATAAGACAGTCTATGGTTACATCTAAGCATCCAATTACCCACATTTTAGTCCAATCTCAATCTTAATTACACATCCCCATTATCATAACTGTACCTTAAAATCAATTACCAGCCTAAAGTACTAGTTAGATCATGGCTATCCCTACTCTGCAGTAAGTAATTTAGCTCGTTATAATTTCTCACACCTTCACGATAGCAAACAGGCTATCTGCAAATTGTGGTAATCTTTTGAGTAACGTTAACAGATTGATAATACCAATTGTTCCTTTTGAGTTTAAGTACGAAAATCTAACTGAGTTAATGGATTTCAAATTGCTGAATGTTAACTTGCTGAACACTGACAGCTGTAGCCTACTAGTTACCCCACATTAGGTAAACATTCGTATACTGTAATTTACGACACTGCGCTGTATATGCGTATATTACTAGCACAGATATAAACACAATGTTAGGATAAATTGGGAACCGATCTCTCTTATCTGATTAACTGTCTGTTAATGGAGCCTAAGGTCTCTCGTTAACTTACACAGCGACTCAACTTTCGTAAAAGTTGTTCAGGAAACCTAAACCCGATGCTAAACCTTAAAACTTACTTCAAATATAATGCTTTCGCCAATCGCGAAAAGAGCTTGTGGAGCTGTGGAAATATTCCCTCTTTTTCTTCTGTATGTTCTTCTTATTCTTCTTACCCGGGGTGGCCAGTCAGATGTCAGGGGTGTCCAGTGCCACCCAGGACACCCCTCTTGCTCCGCCCCGGCTACCTGTACTCAGGATTCAAGCCAATGACAGAACAGCTCAGGAGTTGTTTTTGGCTACGAATGCAGAAATATTCAAATATTTTATGCATAATTTCCTTATGAGCGTTAGAACCTCTGGACCGTACTATAAATTCACTAACTGTATTAGTAGGCACAAAAGATGTCACATCGCTGTGTAAAGCGATTGAACAATTGTGATCCAAGTCTGGGTCTATCAGCGTGAATGTTACTGCAAAACTTGGTCAGGAGGCAGAGTTTCATCAGACAAACAGGTGCCAATTACCTGTGTCTCTTACCATTTGTAGATGTGTGTTAAGTGGTTTCCAATAACTGAAACTTGTATACATGGGTCATTACACCAATTTGGTACCTTTTAAAGAGTGGAACTTGGTCAAAATAAACTGTTGATTTCACCCAACTTTAACATTCTGTCATAAAGACCACATGTTCAACTTAATAAAAACATGTTTCCATCTCAAAAGGTTAAATAAAAAAATTACTATAGTAAGTAAAGTAACACGGTTGACAGTAACAGGTGTTGACTGTAACAGGGTTGATGATTTCATCTTAAATCTGACATAAATCCCCTCGTGACAGGGGGAATGGAAGATTGTTGTGTGCAACAGGGAAAGACAATTGAATGCAAGCTTTTGTTGTTGTTGAGAAAACATTCATAGCCTGTCTATCTATGGGTAACAGGATGGACATGTTATGCTCGACCCACTGAGTTTTCCACCACAAAACAACAGAAAATGACAAAAATGAGTAGAACCAGCTTAACTGCTTTGATACTATGATTTTACTATTAGATGTTGAATGTTCCTTTTGAAAAAAATATGTAAAAAGGATTAGTTTCACCATATTAAAACGAGAGTTCAGTTCACGTAACAGGGTTGCCCTTAAAATGTGGGACAGATGTAAATGAATCACTAATCAAATTAAATAAATAACAATCTTCACAAATTACTTTGTCAAAGCAACAAAAAAACTAGGGCTTTACAATGATGGTGAAACTTGGATAAATGTTTGAATTAAGTGGGTTAAATTCTCCCTAGAAGTGATGGAACATGACAAAAGGCAGAATTTTGGCATTTTAGCAAGCGTTTATTCATATGAAAAATTTGATTTATTGAATCCTCCGTGTGGTCTATTTTATAGGGCCTTCGTTTAATATAATATGCTTTTCAAATGCAATATTGGTGCTCAATTTTGTCTTAAAATATCAAAGGGAAGCAAAAGGCACTCTTTTCGTTTAGAGACCCACATACTTTATATGTACATTTAGATTGTTGCAACAAATGCAAGGCCTCAATCTGATTGAACTATGAGGAGGATGAGAATTACCAAAGCTTGTCTCTACTGCCATCTCTCTTTCATCATACATTAATATTTCTTAATTTAACCTTTATTTAACTAGGCAAACGCTAGGCCAATTGTGCGCCGCCCTATGGGACTCCCAATCACGGCCGGTTGTGATACAGCCTGGATTCGAACCAGGGTGTCTGTAGTGACACCTCTAGCACTGAGATGTAGTGCCTTAGACCGCTGCACCACTTCTGCTGCCATCTCTCTTTTATCATAATCAAATAAACGTATTATGAACTTGGCTAAAAGGAACTTGAACTTGGCTAAAATAAAATGATTAAACATTGCTTTTGCCAAAAGCCAAACAATTGTGAAGGAGAACACCTCATTAAAACTGTAAGAAATAGCTATTAAAAATAAGTTTACAAAGCAGGATGTAGCCATGAAGGATGACAATGAAGGCAGTGAGATTGTTCAGAAGCGGCTGCTGGCAGTATCGAGAGGATTTGGGCCTGAGGGATTTCAACTCAGAAACTTCACATAGTACACACTTCATGTATGATTTCAAATTAAAAGCTTTTAGTTGCACATTTGCATTTAGTTACCTGGTTAACACTTTAAATTGAGAGAAGAAAAGTAAAGAAATCACCATCAAGTAGAATGATTTCAAATGGCTAGTTATTGTTCATTATCATCATAGAAATTAGACCCAGACCCAATCTGTGAATATACCTTGACACCTCCAATACTTACAATTTTAACCCTTGATCCCTTGGTATGATATGCCGTGTATACTGTGCTAATCCGTAATGTAGCATTGTGCCCATACATTTTGAATAAACTCTGCCAAAGAAGTGAGAGGTGATAGGCTTTGATGACACATCCTTCCCAGTTCTAACTACTGTGAAAATGATCCCCCAACCACGCTTTGCATCATATTCTGGGGCTGTGTCTGTGTGAGGCCTTTACTGGCCTACAGGGATCTGATTTCCTCACCGAATGTAAAACCCATCCTAGATTTTATGCTTGGAGGAGACCACTGAACAACTAAAGGTCCACACAGAAAGCTGTAACAAATAGGCTAAAGTAGGCCTATTTAAGTGTGCTGTAGTGTTATAAAGTTTTATTTGATTGTGCGCGCACTCAAACGGCCTTGAATGAAAGTGTATCATATTTATTCCAGTGACCCTTTACATTGTTGGAACGAGAGCCTCTAAAGAATGTGCACATATGTTTGATGCATTATAGACTGCTCTATTTCAAGGCGCTTATCTCAAATGTTATTTCCTCATATAATTGTGCAAAAAGTCATGTTCCACCCTCCACGAGGCTACTCCTCTACTCTGTTGTCCAAAATAGCAACCAACTACGAAAGATAAACCCCTGCCCCATATTAACACGCCATGGGACATTCTAGAGACTTTAAAATCTGTTTGTTCTAACAACTGCTGTCTATTGAAGGTTTGAGACTGCCACGCAAGTATCCACCATGCCTATCGACTACAGTGGCACATGGGACATGACTAGTAATGAAAACTTTGAAGGTTACATGGTTGCTCTTGGTAAGTTCTCTTTTTACTTGTTAATTGCAGCACACATTTTCTTATGTTTTTAGGCAAGTGACTTTGATTACAATAATATTGACTATTTATTGATTAGTTAATTAGGGTGAGTATTGGTAAAGTGGGACACTTTATGAAAATGTGTCTTCCGGAACACCTTACAGAATCATCCCATTGTCTTAACCCCCAAAATGCAACCAATCTAAACAGCTTACTACACTATACAAAGAAAAATAAAAAATAAAAAAAAATACAAAAATATTAAACACAGGATGGATAATTCTTCTTCAAACTAAAATTGGGCTGAGACCACATGTTTAAGTCCATACTGGCAAATTGGGACACCTTGATTTGCAAAATGAGACACTTCATTCTTTATTGTAAAGAAGGATAATTCAATATTTTAATGATAAACTTCAATTATTCATACACATGAAATGTATTAAAACATTCTTTATGCATTTTTGTGGAACATTATCACCAGAGTCAAATATATACCTGTATGGTTATGAATATTGCTAGCTAGGATGTTTAATGTTGGTGTACATACACAATCCATGTCTCAATTGTCTCAAGGCTTAAAAATCATGTTTAACCTGTCTCCTCCCCTTCATCTACACTGATTGAAGTGGATTTAACAAGTAACATCAATAAGGGATCATAGCTTTCACCTGGATTCACCTGGTCAGGCTATGTCATGTTTTTAATGTTTTGTACACTCAGTGTATAATAATAGAAAGGTGTCATAATATATTTATTCACAAACATCATTTCAGAATTTAAAAGTAAACCAAGAAGTAATGTATTTTTTCAAAAGTATCTGTAATCTGATTACAATATTTGTGCTTGTAATGTAGCTGATTGAATTGAACAGTTGTTTTCAATCAGATTACATGTAACTGATTAGGCTACATGTAGTCAGTTACTCCCCAACACCTGCGCCAGAGTTACTGGATGTCAATATCTATCTTCTTTCTTTGGCTCAACATGCTTACCAGTAGAATTATAACTCCATGTAATATGAATCTTAACTTCTTTCGAAATTCATTCTGAAGAATTCAAATTTGTAACTTTGGAGTTATGATTCATACCCTAGATCACCAGTTTCCCACTGAGAATGGATTGGAAATGTTCAGTCTCTTAGGATATATTTGTAACACATACAGGATTTATTTCCTTATAGGCATTGATTTTGCAACACGCAAGATTGCAAACATGTTGAAACCTCAGAAAGTGATTGAGCAAGATGGGGATTCTTTCATCATCAAAACATTCACTACCTTCAAAAACTACACAGTCACATTCAAGATTGGGGAAGAGTTTGAGGAGGTGACCAAAGCCATGGATAACAGAAAAGTCCAGGTAGAAACTTGCAATTTACTGTTCCTTTGTAACCTTTATTTAACTAGGCAAGTCAGTTAAGAACAAATTCTTATTTACAATGACGGCCTACCTTATGGGCGACGGCACTTTATAATTTAGGTCATATGATTATCATGATGAATAGAACCAATTTTTGTTATGTTGCTCCTTGTTGCTTATTGAACTGTGGGCATTAATATGGCAACGTTGAGGACAATATGTAACAGAGCTGTCTATAAGCCTATTTCAAGCAAGCTGGAGCTATCCCAGGTGTTTAAAAGTGATGGTCCACACAACACATTATGATAAGTGCTCTTGTTTATTACAGACGGTGGTCAACTGGGACAATGATAAATTGGTTTGTGTTCAGAAGGGAGAGAAGAAGAACAGAGGGTGGACACACTGGATAGAAGGAGATGAGCTCTATCTGGTACGTAGCATCTACTCATTTCAACCTTTGAATTGCATTGATGGCATTGGAAAAGCATTAATAGGCCTAACTGTTATCCATTTTTCCTGTCTCTTATAGGAAATCACCTGTGGGGATAAAGTCTGCAAGCAGATTTATAAAAGGAGTGCTTGATAATTCTTTCACCATAAAGTTTGCATAATATTTCTTCAACCTTACATTTTTAAAATGTGCTCATGGTATGCTTAGAGTATGCGAAAGAATTAGAAGAAAATAGCCAACATTTTAACAACATGAATAAAAATAACATGATATACGTTTGAGGATTTCGTGATTATGTACAATACCAAAAAACATGAATAAAGCACCATTAACATTGGATGCCAACCGCTTTTAAACCCCATCGAAGAAGCTTGTTGTTGATATACTCCAGCCCAGCAGGTGGTGCTGTAGGCCCAGTATTGGTTCGATTGGACGACACCATCCGCCTTTCTAAGCGCGCAACTTTTCAAGTTTAGCGCAATTTGATCTATCATAAAGGTTAGTCCATGCCCATTAGCTAGCTACTCTACAAACGAATGTGCATATTGTTTAGGTTTCTGTTTTAAATATAATCTGGTGAAGAAGTGTATGAGTAAACCAGTGTGGTAGTCTATGTATGCTATCCACTACTAGCTGCTTAGCTAACGCGTGAACTAGTGTCGTCGGGAGAAAATGTCAACAGCAATGGACGAGGAGGAAAGAAAACTTCAGGTGCAACTTTGACCTTTGATTTATTACGTGTATTGATTCACACTTATATCGTGTGTGTGTGTGTCTTGGAAGCACGCGGTGTTAGTAAGGTAAATATGGACAAAGCTAGTATTTACTCATGTTTTCACTAAACCCTAGAGATTGAAAGCAGCAGTCCACTATACAGTGGGAAGACTGTGTCAAAGCATTGGTGGGGATCATCAGAAGGAATTCAGTCGACAGGTTATAGCAGCAATAGCTGAAACGACGTTCAGGCAATGTGGTGAGTATTATAATCACACACGTCACCAAATAATGTGTGGAGGGAAGGGGAGATTGTTGTGCATGACTGGTAACAAGAGGGCACTGATGGGTTAGTTATGAACATCTTTGTGCACTGTCTCCACCTTGGGTTTGCTTTGTCCAAGCACATGTCAAATTCACACGTTATTTTGGCCCAGTCCAGAAACTGCCTCTGGACACTTCATAGGCCTACGTGGGATGGATTTGATAGGTAAACATGGCCCCCTGACAGGCTTGGTATTCTTGTCAACATATTACTTAAATATTCGGGTTTCCCCTATCACAAGTCGTTATAGGGGTACTGGAAAATCTTGAGACTCAAAGGGTTTTGTCCAAACACTCCTTCCTTTCCTCCTCTTCCTGAAAGACCATGGATAGATAGTCAGATGACCATACTACAGTACCACTCGAATGTTTGGACACCTACTCATTCAAGGGTTTTTCTTTATTTTTACTAGTTTATACGTTGTAGAAGACAGTGAAGACATCAAAACTATGAAATAACATGTAATCAAAAAAGTTTAGTGTGTCAAAATCAAAATATATTTTAGATTCTTCAAAGTAGCCACCCTTTGCCTTGATTATAGCTTTGCACACTCTTGACATTCTCTCAACCAGCTTCACCTGGAATGCTTTTCCAACAGTCTTGAAGGAGTTCCCACTTATGCTGAGCACTTGTTGGCTGCTTTTCCTACTCATCCCAAAACTTTCAATTACGTTGAGGTCGGGTGATTGTCGAGGCCAGGTCATCTGATGCAGCACTCAATCATTCTCCTTCTTGGTCAAATAGCCCTTACACAGCCTGAAGGTGTGTTGGGTCATTGTACTGTTGAAAAACAAATGATAGTCCCCCTAAGCGCAAACCAGATGGGATAGGTATCGCTGCAGAATGCTGTGGTAGCCATGCTGGTTAAGTGTGCCTTGAATTCTAAATACATCACTGACAGTGTCACCAGAGAAGCACCCCCATATCATCACACCTCCTCCTCCATGCTTCACGGTGGGAACCACACATCCGTTCACCTACTCTGCGTCTCACAAAGACACGGCGATTGGAACCAAAAATCTCAAATTTTGACTCATCAGACCAAAGGACAGATTTTCACTGGTCTAATATCCATTGCTCGTGTTTCTTGGCTCAAGTCAGTCTCTTCTTGTTATTGGTGTCCTTTAGTAGTGGTTTCTTTGCAGCAATTCGACCATGAAGGCCTGATTCACGCAGTCTCCTCTGAACAGTTGATGTTGAGATGTCTGTTACTTGAACTCTGTGGAGCATTTATTTGGGCTGCAATTTCTGAGGCTGGTAACTCTAATGAACGTATACTCTGCAGCAGAGCTAACTCTGGGTCTTCCTTTCCTGTGGCGGTCCTCATAAGAGCCAGTTTCATCATAGTGCTTAATGGTTTTTGCGACTGCACTTGAAGAAACTTTCAAAGTAATGATGGACTGTCATTTCGCTTTGCTTATTTCAGCCGTTATTGCCATAATATGGACTTGGTCTTTTACCAAATAGGGCTGTATACTCTATCTTCTGTATACCACACCTACCTTGTCACAATTCAACTGATTGGCTCAAACGCATTAAGGAAAGAAATTCCACAAATTTACTTTTAACAAGGCACACCTGTTAATTGAAATGCATTCCAGGTGACTACCTCATAAAGCTGGTTGAGAGAATGCCAAGAGTGTGCAAAGCTGTCAAGGCAAAGGGTGGCTACTTTGAAGAATCTTGAATATAAAATGTTTTGATTTAACACTTTCTTGGTTACTACATGATTCCATGTGTTATTTCATAGTTTTGATGTCTTCATTGTTATTCTATAATGTAGAAAATAGTAAAAATAAAGAAAAACCCCTGGAATGAGGTGTCCAAACATTTGACTGGTACTGTACATTGATTATCAAGTCCTCTGACGTCAGCTTCATAAATAAAACACTAAACTTTCAGTGCATCTCAATGGTCAGATGTAGATTGTTCCCCTTGTATCCTTCATCTGTACTGATGTGGAAAAAACTTGGCAGGTAGCCTAGTGGTGGTTGTGACCTAGATGGAGTACAGCTCGGACCGGAAGTTACTTTTCGAAGTAGGTTAGGAGAGTACACTTTTCCTAACCATAACCTAATTCTCCAAACCTGCTACGTAAAAGTAATTTCCAGTTGTAGCTGTATAACACCTAGTCAAAACTCCTAGCAGTTAAATGTTGGGCCAGTAACCGAAAGGTCACTGGTTCGAATACCCGAGCCGACAAGGTGAAAAATGTCGACATGCCCTTGAGCAAGGCACTTAACTCAAATTTTCTTCAGGGGCGCCGTACTACTATGGCTCACCCTGTAAAACAAAATTCCCCTAGGGTCTAAGGGCCAGCATGTCTGTCACCTGCCCAGTGTTTTCAGATCTATGCGGATGAGGGAGAGACCATGGGAGGAAGCTACTTTACACTGAGACATACAAGGATTCTTCTGCTTGTATGTATCAGAATTCTTTTTTTTCTTATCTTTTTAGATATTTTTGCGAAGGATTTGGAGGCTTTTGCAAGGTAAAAGATCTTTATACAGGTTGCATTTATGTTATGAAATCCATGTTTATTCATACTGACAAGCCTCCTGTTAGACTAATGATTTCCAGCCCCTCCTTTATGCAGTGTTCAGTTAGGAGGTAGCATCAAAGGGTCTGTTGTAAACAATAAAAGGTTCCTTCAGCAGCATTACACAATTCTAAGAAAGTATAAGGCAATACCATGAGGTTTCATAATCAGATTAGTATTAACTAATGTGTTGCGGGGGTTCAATTGTAGGCATGCCAAAAGAAGCACAGTATCTGTGGAGGATGTGAAGCTTACGGCTCGTCGGAGTACAGCACTGGTGGGTATTGGCTAATTAACAATACGTTCATAATTAATATATGCCAACATCACAGGATTGCTGAACAGTCAGTTCTTAATCAATGCCTTGTATCGTTTTGACAGCTAGACCCAATCTTGGTATTACTGAACTGGTACCAGTAATATTTGGACCCTTATAGGGAGTTACTTTCCACAGCAACATGGGTATTTGCAACGATAGTCTCCCAACGTTTGAATTAACGAACATTCTCTTTTCTAGTCTAACTTCATACAGAGGAAGAGTGAAGAGATTGTCAGCACCAATCAGGAGCAGAGAGACACAAGGAAGAAGAGGAAGAACAAGGATACAGAGATGGAGTAGGAAGGAACATGCTAGACTAGAGGCTACCCTAGTACTAAGTGAACGTGTTATTTTATACAGACACTAGTTAATAGCATGTGTATGTTTACTAATATAGCACATAAGGGCATCAACTGGCTCGACCAAACTTGCAGAAAATATTTATTGATAACAATTCTCCAAGTGGTACAGCAATATTATCCCCATTGGCTGAAATGTAAGCACGGTTCCAATGTCTTCTCAAAGTATTTACAGATCTATACGCTTAAATAAAAACAGGTCAATATAAGTATTGTAGGACAACAGGTATTCCCATTCGTCTTCAGCAGTGAGGCATGCTGTAATATCCTTTATGCACACTATTTCCGAGTGTACACCTAAAATACCATAACCTGTTCATGTCTTGTCCCAAAGAATAGATTAGACAGATGTGTGATATTTTAAATAAAGCCAAATAAACAAAAATACTTTGGTTATCAGGTCTGATTAGAACAAATGTATCCAAACTTACTACCCAATTCCGACTCCTTTTAAGTTGGCATAAATATAAGAGACCCCATTTCAAGCCTGTGAGGACTTCGGTCTTCATCCTTCAGGACACTGACTCCAGTCCGGGTTAAGATGGAAACCTCGGTCAGCAGTGTCCAAGGTCCCTAGATATGTGAATTAAATTAGATTTTTTTTGGACAATTCAAGTGTCACAAAAGTACCCAGTATTCAAATAAGCATATCTATTCAAACAAAGTTTTATTCGAGAACTCTTATTTGACATGTCTAAAACACCTTTGAAACGCACAGAATCACACTGGGAAACATTTGACAACCACACCACTCCATGCTCTCACACCATCACTCACGTCCCGTGTCCTCGGCCGGTGTCATCCACATCAAGTTCACACTTACAGAGCATCAATACAAGGAAAGAAACCACACGCACCATACAGCATTCAGGTCAGGTAGGTTATATAAGCAAGACAAATATTCAGCACAACATTCCACACTACATTTGCATACTACTTTTGCACTTGATCAATAAGGGTAGGAAAAATTGCTACAATAAAGAGATCTTGAAGTACTACTAAATGAAAGTCCATTTTAGGGGGGAGGAGCTTGTAGGATCTGCAGCTTCCATTCACTCTCACAAAAGCAGTCAAATTGGGGCTCTTTCATCGCACAACCAGTTCGTTTCACGCTTTTTCTCTCTCTCCGTTCGCTCACTCATCGATTCACTCTTCGCCACAAGCCATCCTCAGTCGCACTCATGAGTTCTTAAAATGTCAGCTGCGCAGTTCTTTCCATTAAAAAGTGGATAAAAAATTAAACACCCACCGTCTCTTAGAACATGCGGAGTGAAGCCGTTCTTTGATGGCAAAGCATTTAGATGGCAGAGGCAGAGTGATAACTGACATCACCCAAAGAATGCTGCCAAAGAGGAGCTTCTTCCCAGGAAAATGGAAGAGAAGTGAACTGCAGAAGAGATTGTAGTGAAGGTTTTTCCATTGAACTTGACTGCAAATAAAGTTGCACTTAAAACATTTCAGTTTCAACCAGATTCTTTCCAATGCAAGATTGTTGTCAAATATATGGATGAATAGTGAACCATAGTGATTTCTCATGCATTTTCAGAAACATCACAACACATGCCTTAAAGAATCCAGTTGAAAATAAGTCAGGACAAACAAATAAATTTGACATCAAAAGTAGCACTTAAGCTGAACACCCTGGTAAATAATAATTCACCTCACACTTTCTAAATTAAATCTTGAGCATTTTTTCCCAAATATACAAAACATCTTTGACAAAAGCGTTTAGTTATCAGATACGCGTAACACCAGAAACAGACTTGGAAAAAGACATCTCAATACTTACCATACAAACTATTACTTACATACCCCACCCTGAGGACTTGGACTCCATACTGGAGCCAAATCCTCCTGAGCTAAACCCACTACCACTGGTTGTTGAATTAGAGCCGGTACCCCAACCTAGACTGGCTGAGCTGGCGCCGTAGTTACTGTTGCCTGTGCTGTAGGCCTGGCTCTGATCCCTGGTGGAGCTAGTCTGCCCAGTAGAGGTGGTGCCTGAAGCGGCAGTCTGCCCTTGCTGACTAGCCAACATACCCATCATTCCCCAACTGCTCTGCAGGGCAGCCTGCGCGGCAGCCATCATGGCAGGGTTCAGACTAAAGTTGCCAAAATTAGCCATATTACTACCGGCGCTGCTCCCTAACCCTGTGCGGTTACTACCAAAGCCCTGAGCCCCAAAACTATTTCCAAACCGCCCTGCTCGCTCCATCATCTGCCTACTGCCGTGCTTTGGCTCAGCGTTTGAGATGTGCACGCTGACTCCCTTAATAATCAGGTCCTCTCCACATAGGGAACTGGCAACCTGGAGAGAAAAAAATAAACATTCCAGTGACATTAAAAATGCAATTCAGCAGATGGCAAACAGAACAAGGTCTTTGAATCTGCATTGGCACCAACCTGGTCATCGGCAAAGCTGACAAAGGCAAAAGCACGGAAGGGCTTGGGGATGAAGACGTCAGTGACCTCGCCATACTGCATGAAGAACTGGCGCAGCTCATCAGCGGAAATGTCTTCAGTGCAACGGCCTACAAACACTTTCCTGCTTCTCATTGGCTCATCTGGACCTTGCTGTTTTACAGAGGTACAAAAAAGTCTTGCACATGAACAATATATATGGCATTCGGGGGAGGTGGTGGGATGAAACAGTGCTCTTGCCATTAATTATCCATGTTCAACGACACACAGAAACAAACGCCTACCTTGGAGTTGGGGAGTTTGCAGTCACACCATCTTCCATCAATCATGTGGCGTTGAGAGATCACTTTATCTTGAGTTTCATACTCAGTAAACCTCACAAAGCCAAATCCCTTTGAGTTTCCAGTCTTCACGTCTCGTTTCACCTGTAAGTAGGAGCATGGGGCTAAAACCTACATTTCACATGAACCCAAAATGTTTAAAGGGGCAATCTGCAGCTGCTACATCCATTTTGGGACATGTAAATGAATGATATGTACCCATTGATTCATGAAGAATATAACTTCTATATATGCCTCATGAGCTTAGTTACAGTGCCCTGCAAAAGTAGTCACCCCCCCCCTTGGTGTTATTCCTATTTTGTTGCATTACAACCTGTAATTTAAATTGATTTTTATTTGGATTTCATGTAATGGACATAAACAAAATAGTCCAAATTAGTGAATTGAAAAAAATTACTTGTTTCCAAACATTTTAAACGGGAAAGTGGTGCATGCATATGTATTCACCCTCTTTGCCATGAAGCCCCTACCTTCAAAAGGCTTACCTAAATAATTCACATAATTAGTTAAATAAAGTCCACCTTTGTGAAATCTAAGTGTCACATGATCTCAGTATATATACACCTGTTCTGAAAGGCCCCAGAGTCTGCAACACAACTAAGCAAGGGGCACCATGAAGACCAAGGAGCTCTCCAAACAGGTCAGGGACAAAGTTGTGGAGAAGTACAGACCAGGGTTGGGTTATAAAAAAACTTTGAACATCCCACAGAGCATCATTAAATCCATTATTAAAAAATATAAAGAATATGGCACCACAACAAACCTGCCAAAGGGGCCGCAAATAAAATGATAAACCTCCCCAAAAATCAATGTTAATTCCAGGTTGTAAGGCAACAAAATAGGAAAAATGCCAAGGTGGGGAATACTTTCGCAAGCCACTGTAAATGTATGTACATCATCACAACAAGCTATACTCCAATGTCGGACAGGGGTAGAGTTTCTTCCGGTAAGAGTAAGGGAGGGCTGACTTTATTAGTTAACAACAGATGGTGTAATCCGAGACATATTACTGTTAAGGAATAGTTTTGTAGCCCGGACATTGAGCTGTTAGCCGTTGGCCTGAGACACTACTATTTGCAGAGGGAATTCATGGCGACCATTGCTGTTATTGTTTACATCCCGCCCTCCGCTGACGCAAACACAGCGTGTGACGTCATCCACGGTTATCGCGAGGTTACAGACAGCGCATCCCAGTGCTTTCTTTGCCATTTCGGGGGATTTTAACCATGCATCTCTCTTTTCAACGCTGCCCACGTTCAAACAGTTCGTGACCAGGAATAATAAACCAGGAATAATAAAACTCAACACCCCCCACCTCGGCTGGCTTTCACCACCAACCAAGTGAGGAGAGAGCTGGAGAGACTACATCAGTGGAAAGCGGCGGGCTCTGATGGCATCAGCCCAAGGGTGCTTAGGGTCTGTGCTGACCAACTGTGTGGAATACTCCAGCGACTCTTCAACCTTAGCTTGAGCTTGGAAAGGGTCCCTCCGCTGTGGAAAACATCCTGCCTGGTTCCAGTGCCCAAGAAGGCGCACCCCACTGTCCTGAATGACTTCAGACCTGTAGCCCTAACATCCCACATCATGAAGACCCTGGAAAGGTTAGTCCTCGCTCACCTCAGACACCTGGTGTGTATATCACTGGACCCCCTGCAGTTCGCATATCAGCGCAACATCGGGGTGGATGATGAAATCATCTACCTTCTGCAGAGGGCCTACTCTCACCTGGACAACTCACGTAGCACTGTTTTTTGACTTCTCCAGTGCCTTCAACACCATTCAGCCCGTTACTGGTTGAGAAGATGAAGAGGATGAAAGTAGAAGCACCCTTAGTCTCCTGGGTCACGGACTACCTGACCGGTAGGCCACAATTTGTGCGACTACAGAGCTGTGTATCATAACGGGCAGTGAGCAACACAGGGGCCCCACAGGGAATGGTCCTGTCCCCCTTCCTGTTCACCCTCTACACCTCGGACTTCAGATAGAACTCTGAAACATGCCACCTACAGAAGTTCTCGGATGACTCCGCAATTGTAGGGTGCATCAGGGGTGGGCAGGAGGAGTACAGGAACACAATCAATGACTGTTGTGGTGTGAGCAGAACCACCTTCAGCTCAACATCAGCAAAACAAAGGAGATGGTGGTGGACTTCAGGAGAACCAAGACCCAATTGACTGCAGTCCCTATACAGGGGATGGATGTGGAAATGGTTGAGTCATACAAGTTCCTGGGAGCCCATATGGACAACAGGCTGGAATGGGCTGGTAACACCGGGGCTCTGTACAAAAAGGGCCAGAGCCGACTCTACTTTCTGAGGAGGCTCAGGTCCTTCAACCTCTTTTTATAGCTTTTTCACTCCAGACTTCTTGTATTTTTATACTTTTTCATACTGCCGCTCTATGTATCAATTATCTGTCTTTTGTATATTTTTGTTCTGGCATTTTGCACCTGCCCTGTGTTTTTTTCGTAGCTGCTTGACAAAGAAATTTCCCCTCGGGATCAATAAAGTACCTATCTATCATCTTTAAACTGCTCATTGCTGCTTTAAAATGTCTCAAATGTTAGTATAGTAGGAAGCACAGATATAGCAAGGCCCTGCACATTAGAGACATGTAAATATATATATAAATAAAACAGAAGGTATCCACAGCACTCAAGTGATCTGCATGAATGAAATTGTTAATTTGACTTTACCTGTACCATGATGACTTCCCCAAAGGTGCTGAAGTAGTCTTTCAGGTCCTGTTCAGATGTCTTCCATGGCAACCCCAGTACAATCAGGTCTGAGGTCTTCATGTCACCTCTCTTCATCTTTACAGCAGAGGAGGCATCAATCTCGTCCATTTTCCTTTTGTTGTCTGAAATAGTGTGGTGGGGATCATCATCATCATGCAATCGCTGTTGGAACACTCGAGACAGACATTTTCCTAGTTAGATACTCATTCCATGTGATGCATATAGCTAGGGAACCGTTCACTCTTTGATAAATTAGTATGCATGTATTATAATGCATTTGCCCACCAGTTGGTGGCTAATAAAATGAAAACATGTAAGAAGTCAGTAAACATACCTTTGGGATAATTAACGACATAGACCAAATTGCCCCAACCGTTCTCAGGTGCATGAAGAATCCCTTCCACCAAACGGACCCCTCGCATACACTGCGAAACAGGACTCCTGAATCGTAGGCCACATGCCCCTGGAAACTGAGCTGCCACGGTAGAAAGCAACACTGTGCCATCATCCTCGGACGGGATCTCCATGGGCTCCTCGTTCTCTTCTTCGGCCACGCGAATGTACACCTCTGCCATTTTTACTCACAACGCCTTTTCTCAGCCAAAAACACTACACTTCTATAAACACTCGGCTATGCCCGACGACACGAGCTGACTGGTACACAAACAATCGTGAAAAAACACCGCAGTTCTGCAAAAAAAATATGAGTTCAGATGTTGAAAATGGACGCTGTTTATCTTGATTAAACCAAATTGTATTTAAACGACGTAAATTTCGTGAGATATTCTAGCAAAGGGAAACTACCACGGTCCCACTCCCAGTGTTCCTTTGTTAGGTTGGCTAACTAACGTTAGCTAGCTGTGTCATCGACACCGGACGACGACCTCGCTATAGCAATGTGGCTACGAATGAGCTAACGGAATCTCGTGCCGTGTTGGTCCTACAAGTTGAAAGTTCGTCCAAGAAAACTGAAATCGAGCAATCATATAATTAACGTTAAATCTTAACTGCGTTTGCTTTGCCTAGTATGTTCGTAATACTGCCGACTTAAAGCAAATATTTACCCTGAAACACATCTGCGACAACATGAAACACCACTGTACTTTCAGATCAAAATGGCATTGTGTATGGAAGGAAGTACGTCATTGTGTCAGATCATCTCATTGTAAACGGAGGGGGGAGGTGTTGTTAATTTAGGAAATAACAGAAACGGATAAATAATTATTTCTATGCAAATACTTCACCAGTTTTACTGTGATCTCTTAAAACATTTGTATTTGCCTAAAACAAATGTAACCTCGTGTAAACTGATTATACCCACCGAGACCCATACTCGATGGCTACTGCGGCGTCCCCCCTATCTAAAGATTGGATGAACCCAGTTTTTTCCTTCATGACTTCCTGTGACAACTCGGGACCAAGGAACGTTTCTTCTAGAAGGGATACAGCTTTTGTCAAATTTACTTTCCTTGGCAGCAGGTTATGAGAATTAGGAAAACGGTTAGCTAAAATGCATCAAAACACTTTTGACCTTCATTTTACAAAAGCTGTATCCCGTCTAGACATGATCAGTGAACAAGCGTCAACTCGAGCTTAGCCAACATCCAGGTTGCTGCCCCTTTCTCCATGTTGTTAGCCACAGAAACATACACCACAGGAGTGAAGAAAGCACCTCAAATGGCTCGGTTTGTTGAAATGACATGACAGAACCTTGTACACACTTGGGGCGTTACTAATGATTTATCTACAAGCCATCCCTGGACCTCCCACTCCTGACACCCCAATGCAATGTAGCGAACAGCGGGAGAGCATTGCACTAACAGGAATTATAACCAAGGTTGCCCTTCCAAAAGGCGCAAGCCACAACCCCAAGAGATATGCGTTATAAGCCTAGGGTCGCGTAACAAATGCTAAACAAAAATAGGAGGCATATAGTCATTAATGTTGACTTGCAAAGACTCCTGTCTGCCAAGGCACAAACAACCAAACCATCAGGGTCACGTACAAACATACTAATTAAGTAGCTAATTGCTCTTTTACTTTGCATTGTTGGAATGTGAATGTTTGGCGAGGGTTCCTTTATCTCATTATTTGCAAGGATAATGTCTGCACTAACAGGCAGTATAGTTCATCTACATATGGGCCAGACAATTTTTGGGACAAGTAGCATGAGAATAAGTTAAGAACGAGACATCTCAAACAGCTTTTTATTACTTTTTCAACAGTACATTTTAGTACAGTATCTTGCATCCAGCTCACTGTGGAACACCAAGGCAGTGTTTACACAGGCAGCCCAATTGTTTTTTTTTCTCACTATTTGGTCTTTTGACCAATCAGATAAGCACGTGTCAATTGGGCGAAAGAACAGAATTTGGCTGCTTGTGTAAACGCAGCCCAACAGACTGAAATAAAATACAAAAAGGTGAAAAGAGTGCAGAGCTCCATATTATCAATGGAAGGAGAAAAGGAATCAATCTCAATTGAATTGCAATTCATTTTTACTTGTGGCCACACACAAATACATCACATTTATTTTACATCACAGAAAAAGTGAAAAATGTCAAAACTATTAAAGAAAGTGCTTCTGTACAGTGGAAAAAAAAAAATCTGCCATTCAGATGCTATTACTTAAGACCAATAAATGTTTTTACAAAAAATGTTTTAGTATAGGCATAAATCTGAGAACGTGGTTTTGAAAATGTAAAAGGTGAGATTAGGTCTAATCAAAAACAAAGGTTTTCACAATCATTCTAATATGAATTATATTTAAAAAATTGGCATCATTAGAACTGGTAGCATATTTCACATGGAGTCTGCAGTCAATATGAAATCCATTCTTCACTTTCAATTACCCGTGTGCATAGCTTTGCCTGTGTAAGTACATATGCAGTGTAGCCAAAATAACTTGACTACAATTCAAATTATAGTTAACAGGTTGCTCCTTATGAAAAAGACAGATGACTTGGATCTTTGCATCGTGGAAAGCAATTCTACAGCATGCATGCCTAAATTAACCCATGGCAGACAAAACAAAAACATTTCAGATAATCATTTTCAGACTGATTTGTACATTTAATTCACAGAATAGCAACTGCCGTTTCAAGCACAGGAAGGGTGTCTGTTAGTCAGGTGGTCTGTCACTAAGTGGACACATCAAAAATCCCCATCCATTAAACTAAATCCAGACCCAACGATCACAGAACCCACTCTATACCCCTATTCCCCACCCAAATAAGACAGAGATAAGGGGTTAACTGAAATTAAGTTACTCATGAACTCCTTTTGTATTGAAATGAGCATTCATCACCATTTATAGCATGTGCTCAGTTAACACAGTATTAGTTCAAGCACATTTTATTTTTGTGCATAAAAGCTGTGATGAAACAAAAATAGCTAGTATATAAATACATAATTGACGTTTTCTGAACGCAGCTCCTGTAATCTGGTCAAGATTTTGCTTTCATGCTTTCTGCAGGTTTTATTTTGTCTCATCTTTCTTCCATGATGAAATTGGATTAATATGGAAAAAAAAAAAAAAAAGAAAACATTACAAACGAAAGCAACTGAATCAAACTAAAACCAGAGAATCGAATTCTAAAAAAAATATTTAAAAAAGTTAAATAATTTGTACAATTACGCTCAAACATTTGCATGGGATGATAGTGTTGTTTTCTGTTTCAAGGTAACATAAAAGGGTCCAAGAAGGAATGCACAAGTTTTTGATTTAATATCACAGGAAATCTTCTTTTTTAACTAGGTGACAAACAATTGTGCTCTTCTTGTGTAGGAAAGGCATTGGTTTCCCTTAGTTTGTGGTGTCCAAGTCAGTTTAAAACGGTGTTGGAGAAGATGCTGTGAAATTTAACATTCTCAAGTTGTTGTAATGGTCTTCCAGTCAACTTTGGAGTTCAAAATGACATCTGAAGAAGAAAGGTAAGAATGAGTCAGGGTTCACTTATACTGAACAATGAACACACTGTATACAGCTGATGTTCCATAAGTAGTTAAAAAGGCTTAGCTTAACAGCAGTACAAAAAGGGTAAAGCACCTTCAGGTTTCAATTCCAGATCTTGAGAAAACTGTCCCAGGATCCTGTTGCAACTGCCATGCCATCGTCGGTGACTCCCAGGCAGCTAACACGGTTGTCATGTCCAGCCAACACACCTAAAACAGCACCATAATATTAGTCTAAGGACTGTGCTGGGAATGATGCAATAAATTGTTTGTGCTTGAAACATAATTTGTTGGAGTTATCTTGAATTCCACATTTCTAGGACAGGTTGCATTTGACTAATACGTGTAAAATATAAACGTCGAAACATGCTTGGTGTGCGATAGTGTTGTCACAATATCAGAATTTTGACTTCAATACAGATAGCTTCCAGGTTTAGTAACACGATACTCAAGACCATCATGATACTCAAGACCACGGCAAAATAAAGGTGCATTAGTAACAGTAATCAGACATTTTGTAATTTCTCAGGTACAGCCATGTATGCATTAATTAATTAATTAATCAATCGGACTTTGTTTTTAACCACCAACTACAAAATGGTAACCATTTATTTGAATGGTAAATCTCTATTGATAATCTTGGCAAATCAAGATGTGGTCTAGGCCTATTCGCAATACAGTTGAATTAATTGTCAATAGGAGTGTGTACGTGCATTGAGTTATTGAGCTTGTTTTGGCTCATTTCAGTGGAGTCTATTGGTCTACAGATGACAATCTGTTTCCCTTCCATTTGAGACTTAGAGTGCAGTGCCTTCAGAAAGTATTCACACAACGTTTTCCAAATGTGTTACCGCCCGAATTTAAATAAGATATTTTGTCACTGGCCCCATGTCAACGTGGAATTATATTTAGACACTTCCACAAGCTTCCCACAATATGTTGAGTGAATTTTGTCCCATTCCTCCTGACAGAACTGGTGTAACTGAGTCAGGTTTCTAGGCCTCCTTGCTCGCACACACTTTTTCAGTTTGGAAATATGCTTGGGGTCATTGTCCATTTGGAAGACCCATTTGTGAACAAGCTTAAAACTTCCTGACTGAGGTCTTCTATTTTGTGAAGTGCACCAGTCCCTCCTGCAGCAAAGCACCCCCATAACATGATGCTGCCACCCCCGTGCGTCACAGTTGGTATGGTGTTCTTCGGCTTGCAAGCCTCCCCCCTTTTTCCTCCAAACATAACTATGGTCATTATGGCCAAACGGTTCTATTTTTGTTTCATCAGACCAGAGGACATTTCTCCAAAAAGTATGATCTTTGTCCCCATGTGCAGTTGCAAACCGTGGTCTGGCTTTTTTATGGCGGTTTTGGAGCAGCTGTTTCTTCCTTGCTGAGCGGCCTTTCAGGTTATGTCAATAAAGGACTTGTTTTACTGTGGATATAGATACTTTTGTACCCTTTTCCTCCAGCATCTTCACAAGGTCCTTTGCTGTTGTTTTGGGATTGATTTGCACTTTTCGCACCAAAGTACGTTCATCTCTAGGAGACAGAACACGTCTCCTTCCTGAGCGGTATGACGGCTGGGTGGTCCCATGGGGTTTATACTTTGTACAGATGAACTTTGCACCTTGAGGCTTTTGGATGAACCAGACTTGTGGAGGTCTTGACTGATTTCTTTTGATTTTCCTATGATATCGAGCAAAGAGGCACTGAGTTTGAAGGTAGGCCTTGAAATACATCCACAGGTACACCTCCAATTGACTCAAATTATGTCAATTAGCCTATCAGAAGCTTCTAAAGCTGTACATTTTCTGGAATTTTCCAAGCTGTTTAAAAAGGCACAGTCAACTTAGTGTATATAAACTTCTGACCCACTGGAATTGTGATATGGTGAATTATAAATTAAATAATCTGTCTGTAAACAATTGTTGGAAGAATTACTTGTGTCATGCACAAAGTAGATGTCCTAACCGAATAATGAGTTTTAATGACTTCAACCTAAGTACATGTAAACTTCTGACTTCAACTGTACATAAGTTCAGGAGTAAACATTTGCTTAACAAGTCACATAATAAGTTGCATGGACTGTGCAACATGATTTTTGCATGACTACCTCATCTCTGTAACCCAGATCGAATCCCCAAGCTGACAAGGCAAAATCTGCAGTTCTGCCCCTGAACAAGTTAACCCACTGTTTACCGGTAGGCCGTCATTGTAAATAAGAATTTGTTCTTAACTGACTTGCCTAGTTAAATAAAGGTTAAATAAATAAAAATTATGGGGTATTGGGTGTAGATGGGTGAGAGAAAAAAATTATATTTTATCCATTTTGAATTCAGGCTGGAACAACATGTGGAATAAGTCAAGGGGTGTGAATACTCTGAAAACACTTTTTTTTTTATCAACATTTGCATATAAGTAGAAATCTCTCTTTAAGACCATGTAATGAGGCAGTCCGTTCACACAGTTCGCTGAGAGAGACATGAGGGAGAGACGATTGGCATTTACAGTCTTGTCCAATCGCTGCAACTCCCATACGAACTCGGGAGAGGCAAAGGTCGAAAGCCACGCGTCCTCCGAAAAACACAACCCTACCAAGCTGCACTGCTTCTTGACACACTGCTCGCCTAACCCGGAAGCCAGCCGCACCAATGGGTCGGCGGAAACACCATACAACTGGCGACCAAAGTCAGCGTGCATGCACCTGACCCGCCACAAGTCGTCGCTAGAGCACGATGGGACAAGGACAACCCGGCTGGGAAAACCCTCCCCTAACCAGGGAGACGCTGGGCCAATTGTGCGCCGCCTCATGGGTCTCCCGGTCACGGCCGGCTGCTACACAGCCTGGGATCAAACCCGGGTCTGTAGTGACACCTCTAGCACTACGATGCAGTGCCTTAGACTGCTGCGCCACTCGAAAGGCAACCCAGTGAATTTAATAAAGATTTGAAACCAGCATATTTTGCATTATGATTGCATACTAGGGTTGTGAATTGATGTTTACTTGTTAGCTTACAGCTGAAGAAGCTAAGTTAAACAACATCCAGCTTTGTAGGATATTAGTTAGCTAGCTACAGGTATCTTCTTGCATTGTAAAGTGTTCTAGCCTGTATGTACATTGTTTAGCAAACAGTCATTTAACAGTTTAAACCTTTCTACATTCTGTGTTGCATTATTTAAGTGTGTTAACTTCTGCGCAGCATGAGTGGAGAGCTAACATGATGCAGCCCAGCCTCCCAGACAGTGGAGTGTTTCCTCAAGACAGGTTAGCTAGCAAGAAGTCAAGCTAGGCATACATTAGACAACAAAAATATTGACATCGTGGGACAACTCATATTATGCAAATTATCTGGATAATCTTTTCATCCTGTAGTCTGCTACCGGTGTGCTCACATTACACATGTTTGCTTACATTGAGACTTCTCTAGGCCATGCCCTGTCCGGTGATTTCTTTCGATCTATATCTATATCTATATATACCTATAAATCGCACGTCTTTTCAAAAATCGTTGCAAAATCGCAGTTTAAAAGCGTGTAATGCATGTCCAGCTTGAGTGGACCAGGCAAGAGGCTCATGCTATAAAGGGAGCATTGGCTGCGCTGATAGACAGACTTGACCCTGTCATGCAGTATACGACATAAGAAATTTGACAGAAGAACCAATAACTAATACCAAACCATTTTTCATGTTGTAGTATCGGAAAAAGTACCAACGTTTTGGTATACCGCACAACACTAATGTGCAACAAGACATCTCTCTGGGTTGTTACCAGTGACTCACCAGCACGGTCAGCCTTCAGTGTGTCCCACACGTTGCAGTTGAAGTCATCATAACCAGCCAGGAGGAGACGGCCACTCTTGGAGAAAGCAACAGAGGTGATGCCACAAATGATGTTGTCATGCGAGTAGCACATTAGCTCCTGGTCGGCACGAAGATCAAAGAGTCTGCAGGTGGCGTCGTCGGAGCCAGTACAAAAGGCATTGCCATTGGGGAAGAACTGTAAAACACATATCAGATCATACAGCAATTACTTACAGAGCAAATACAAAAAGGGGTATAATATAACTGACTATATTTTACTTAGAATTTGCATCTCAAAAACACTTTTTTTAATCAATTGTATAAATTGAGATTATATTTAATCATGTTTGATCATATTTTATCATTTCTGGACCACATTGGAAAGTGTTTTTACACTTTCACATGTCTTCCTCTGGGTTTGTTGTACTTTTAAATACCGTTCTTAAAAATGTACAAATTGTTTTACTCAAAATAAAAATCAAATCAATGTAAAATGCGCTAATAGGGAATAGATGTCTTACACATATGGCATTGATGTCCGACTCATGCCCTGTGAAGGTCTGTCTGCACATGCCCTCTCTGACATCCCAGAGTTTGGCAGAGGCATCACAAGCACCTGAGACAAATAGCCTAGTGTCAGGGGCCAATGATAGGCTCATGACATCACCACTGTGCCCAGCAAACGTGGTTGTCTGCTGGCCAGTCTCAATATCCCAAAGGGCACTGTAAAAACAACAGCATCCGGTTAAAACAAGAAGCATGAGTTTCTATACAAATTAAATTCACATTTTATCCATTTTAAGAAAACAAACAAATGTTTTAGAATTGGAAATAGACAGAGCAGCATCCTTACAGGACATTGAGTCATTACTTTACTTACCAGGTGGTGTCTCCAGAGCTTGTAATAATCTGGTTGTCATCAACGAAGCGACAGCAGGACAGATAACCTGGAATTGAGAGATTTCATTTGTGCATTAATAAAAAAAAACTTCAGAAATCCAGAAATGTTCCCACATTGGTTTTTACGTAGCAGAAAATGAGAAGGATTTCATAGGAAAACAAATAAAATAAAACATGCCGCCAAACAGAAAATGTAGTCTCTCTACCTGTATGTCCAGCGAGCTCCCGGCTAACACGTACATTCCCCTCACGTGTCTTCAGGTTGTAAATGGAGCAGATGTTGTCCAGACCTCCACAGGCCACGTAGTTTCCTGACGGTGCATATGAGCAGGTCATGACCCAGGAAGAACGCAGAGGAATGGCATGGACCTGCAAGGAGGTGTTGGTTAAAAAACATGAAACCTTTGCACACCTGAAGTAATGAGCTCTTATTACAGGTGCATAGATGAATAACAAAATGAAGTAGAATGGTTGAAGGGACTGAATGCAATGCCTATAATTGCAATGGAAATGTTGTAGTTGTTCTCCAAACAGAGTTATGCAAGTTGAGCCACTGAAAGTCTGACCTTGTTTGTGGTATAGCTGTCCCAAATGATGAGTTTACCATCTTGGGAAGCACTGACCAAGAGCCTGTGAGAAAGAGCAGAAACATGTAAGGTCATGAAATAACAGTTCCCCTTGTAACAAACAAATTAATCAAACTGTAACTAGCCTACATTCTATATGGAATACAATAGCAAACTAAAAGCAATTTATTAAGACTGCTTTGCCTTGTAACAATAATAGCAGCAACCCATAACACCTACTCACATTTACCACTTTCACACTATATCATGTGGAACCATAGAATCACCAATTCATGAGTCATACAATTACATACCATGCTAACTTCTACATTTTACAACTGGAATCATGCAACTACTTGTCATTGCAAAAACTTTGTAGAAGAGAACAAATGGAAATTACCCTCCTAGTTTGTAACTATAAACTATAAAAAAAATATACTTGGGTTTACCTGGAATCAGTGCCCCAATGCATGGCATAGATCTTAGCCAAATGCCCCCTCAGTGTTCTTCTTGTGCGCATCTGAATACGGCCAATAGGATCAATATTGGCTGTGATCTACAAAACACAAAAAGAGTTACATAAATACCAGATTGCATGCATGCAGAAATCGCTCCGCCATTTCCTGGTTGCTAAAATCGTAACAGTTTGCCTAATTTCAGTTTATGTGACAAAACAAGTAAGTATCATTGTACCATCTAAACTGCTGTGAAATATATTTCCATAACCAAAACTATTGTATTTTCAGCTGTTTGAAGCTGGTGTACAAAACCAAAAGTATCAAAACGCAAAAACGAAACTTAACGGGAAGCATAGAAATATCACACATAGAACAGATCTAAAACGTGTTTGATTTGCTTTCAACGAGAATGACAGATCTATAACTAACATTTCTAAGTGAAATTGGGCAATTTAAATTATTTTACCTGTGATAGCGTGGCATCTGCACATGCTTTCCTGGCATCCTGCAAAAGTAGGACGACAATAGTTTTTATTTTATTTTTTATTTAACTAGGCAAGTCAATCAACCATCACACAAATAGAACAACCAAACATTTTCAGAAGATCATGTAGCTTTGTTATTACACTGGTTTTAGACTTTATTATGAGTCCCTTTTCTGTAGGTATGCCATTTCTGTAGATTTTAAACAATTGCTCCAGCCCATTGATGGTACATGGAGGGATTAACACTCACTCTGATCTGGTTTTTGAGCTGCTCAGCCTCCTGGCGCAACTGGTCCAGTTCACTCATTTTGCCCTGCTAGTAAGTCTGTCTCGCTCCAGCTGCTGGGACAGTTGTTGATCTGAGAGAGGAAGGAGGAAGAGTCAGTAATCAGGTTTCCATCTAACCTTTATATGTGAGAAAAGTACATGTTACGAGAGGCCTGATGGAAAACAGCAAATGTCGACAATACAAAATAAGATAGACAAGGTGGGATCTTTTAGCTTCGATAAAATGTATTGAGAGAAATGGCGATGGAAAACCATCAGTAGAAAATGTGATGGAAACCCATGAAAATCTGTCAGCAATTTGATGAAAACATAGCTTGTCACTCATACACATTATGTAACTGATCATATTTTCCCCTCGTTGAGCTGTGAAAGCACATTTGAAATGGACTAATTTAGACAAACAAGGCTAATGTTCTTTTGATGTTACAAAAGGTCTTTTGTTCTAGAAAACAACACATCCGATACATGAAATCACCAGTCATTCAAGGATAGGCCTAACGCCTCCATCAGACCGACAGCGCCATTGCATCAATACTGCGTAATAAGTTCTGCATTATGTACAGTGCATTCAGACAATTCTCAATCTACACACAGTACCTCATAATGATTATTTACATAAGTATTCAGACCCTTTGCTATGAGAATTGAAATTGAGCTCAGGTGCATCCCGTTCCCATTTATCATCCTTGGAGCCCACAGACCTGGGGAAAGGTCCCAAAAAATGTCTGCGGCATTGAAGGTCCCCAAGAACACAGTGGCTTCCATTATTCTTCAATGGAAGATGTTTGGAACCAGCAAGACTCTTCCTAGAGCTGACAGCCCGGCCAAACTGAGCAATCGGAGGAGAAGGGCCTTGGTCAGGGAGGTGACCAAGAACCCGATGGTTATCCAGAGCGACTTACAGGAGCAATTAGGGTTAAATGCCTTGCTCAAGGGCACATTGACAGATTTTGCCTAGTCAGCTCTCGGTTTCAAACCTGCAACCTTCTGGTTACTGGCCCAACCTCAACCACTATGCTACCACCCAGCCCACACAATTAAAACCGTAGCAGAATAATAGCCTTACACATGTACAATAACAGAAATGCCCAATATGCCAATGATGCCTACCATCTACCTAATTAATTACAGTGGAAATACTTCACCAAGATACAGCCTCCCGAATAACTGCTTGCAGCACATCAGTACACCAACATGACTATCAGGACACATAAGTCAATTCAGGATTGTTTATTTTTTTGTAATTTAGCAGACACTCTTATTCAGAGCAACTTAAAATATATGTTTTATATTATACAGAGCTGGAGAGATTACGTGAATGGAGAGATTATCCACACCAGCATTTTTATTTTTATTTTACATTTATTTATCTAGGCAGGTCAGTTAAGAACAAATTCTTATTGACCTAGGAACAGTGGGTTAACTGCCTTGTTCAGGGACAGAACGACAGATTTTTACCTTGTCAGCTCGGGGATTCGATCCACCAACCTTTCGGTTACGAAAGCCACTCGGCTACCTGCCGCCCCATTGTGAAAGGTAACAGTAATACAGGAAACAGCCTTGACCTCACATTCCCAGAAGATTGGATTTTGGATATGAATGAAACAATAAAAATGAAACAAAAGGACTATAATCAATACCTTTCGTTTTAGCCCCAGTTCTTCCTCCAGCTAACCCCATCACCTTATCTCACGTATTTCACTCATTATGGTCCAAGAGTTTGAGCGCTAGACTGAGGATATTTTCTAAACTGACCACCCCACAGTCAAGGTCCTCTCTGGTTGGCTAATACTCAATGCGCATTTATCTTTTAATCTTGGTGATAAAAATGCCACTGTTAATTCCATGACTACTTCCCTCCACATCCATCCTTAAGACATCGAGGAAAAAAATGTAGTGTTGAATTAACCTTTAATTAACATGAGAAAAGTGAGTAACAAAAATCAGCAGGGAGACACTAGGCCTAGAATTCAGTATAACACACTAATTACTGTGGCATCAGAATGTGGGACGTAGAATGACATCGTTAATCATGGAGGAGATATGTAATTAAAAACAAAAAATTATTGGTTTTAGGTTACTTTGAGTCAATTTAGGCACAATTCAGAAGATGCTCAAGCCTAAACATAGGACTCCGTCACAGTTCATCCCTACACTACCTCAGGGTAAGAAAACAAAGAACAAATTCTGCAATGTGGGTGAACTAGATGCTCTGAGTCTGTCCATAAGCCCTTACTGTAAAAAGTTCCTCTGCCCCTCATTTCTCCAAGCGCCTGATCGGCGTCAGCTGACTGCATGATAAACAGGGAGTTGTGGCAAATAGCCTGGAGGTGTGGCTTACTGACTGCTCTGCTCTCAGGTCTCTTGAGGGCAGACAGAGTCTGCTGCTCACCATAAATGTTTTCATAATGCATGCGTTTCCATGCAGGCAGACAAATTCACCTTTCAGAGCAGGATATCTCAGTAGTGTTCAGGATTCTTTTTGTTTTACCTTGATACATTTTCCTAGCAGCAGTTCATATTTCATGTTCCTTTTGTCTTTTCTAAAATAAAAGTTTAAGCAATGCGAATGTGCATAAAGATAGCAGAATTCAGATATGACGTCATTGTTTCAGCACTACCCATTGAGTTTTAAACTACGGCGTTTCATATGGTTCGGTTTTCCAAATTGCCGGCGTCTTGAAGCTAAAATTGGGATCATGTATACTCTGCTAATGACTAGGGCTGTTGCGGTGACTGTATTACCACCACACCGGCAGTCATGAGTCATAACCGCAGTAAAATTCAAAGTGACCGTTGAGTCACGGTAATCTCCTCTCATGCACTCTGGACATGCGTTAGTAGTACCCAACACGCTAACGATCATCAAGTCGCTAATGGCCTGGTACTCAGGGCTCTATTGTCCCCCTAACCACTCTGACAATGCAAATGTAAAAGAACAATTACATCACTTATCAATTTGAAGAAGTTCAACAACCGATTGAAACAGTGGAAAACATGGTCGTTGTGGATGTTTCACAGCCTAACACAAAGAAATGGACAGTGCTCTAAGGTGATGATTAATTCAACACACCCATATGAGCCCAACCATGAAAAAAAATCCTGAATTAAAAATGATTGTGCCGTTATACAATACATAGCCTATCGTATATTATGCACGGCAGAAAAACATGAAAAAAAAAATGATTTTAGATATCTTTGGTACATAATTGGTCTAGCATAAATTAAACCAATTCAGAGATGGCCTACAATTAGTGTATTTGTATTTGATTTTGAATAGCCTGGTAACAGGGCATTTTTTTATATTTTCATAATTAATAGGCTGACATTACCTTTAGCTAAAGAATATCTCCTCCTCTCTCTCCTCCATTCCTTTCTGGAGCGCGCAGAGAGAGGGGCTGTCAACAGTTTAATTGTGAAAACGTGTTACTATCAATGTTCCCAAACAGATCTCACTTAGTTTCCCAAATGAAGAACAGTGTAGCTGCAGGAACAGGGTTGGAGAACCCATGGTACAGAGTTTGGGAGAAATATCACCAGTGCTGCGGAGAGATCCTGCATGCTCCTCAAACAGTGGTTGATGTGTGGAATGGAATAAGCAGAATAGCCTACCCAACATGAGTGAAAAACAGAAAGTGACCTCCATTCGCTATTCAAGTAGATACGAATAACATATTTTCTCTCATAACCCCTCCGGACATTCTAGTAATATTAGTAAAGAGAGAGTCTGATGGGTGAAAATGATCACTTGATGAGAGAACAGCATGTGCAGCCTGTGGCGAGGAACAGAGCGCAAGATTTTTGTGACTTTCTCAAATCAATAGCCTATAGTTGCATCATGCAACCCATATATATATATATATATCTTTTGATATTCAAGGCATCCAAAATGTTTATTATTGACAACTAAAGTTGTCAAATGACTCTAAATCTAGCGTATTGGACCCATTTCAAATGATCACTTTTACGCTCAGCATAGGCACTTCATATGCTCACTCGCTCCAGAATGGAAAAAATATCCTTTATTTTATTCAGTTATATTAGTCGTACTATAAAATCATATAATGGCACGGGACTTAAGAATATCTTGTCTGCTAAATAAACAAGCCTACAGCATGGCGCACTGCCAGATAACAAGCTGTCGGCAAACTCATTCTGTTCGTCTGAAATACATTTTCTCCATATCAAAATGTTTCTTTAGGCCTGCCTAAAAAAAATTACATTTATTTATTTTGATGGTGTAAATTGAACTAATTCATTAGACTTTATAAAATGTAGATGTTTCAAAGTTGCGCATTAGCAGCTTGCTAAACTTGTTTATGAAAATAACTGGCTGACCAAATTTCATGACTACCAATGACAGTACAAAAAAAAAGTAACAGAGAGCAATGCACAATACAGCAAATTTAGCGAAAACAAGGAATGTGGTAAATGCATGGGGGCCCGCCATATTTATGCACCTCCGATATTGCATAATAAAAACACTACAAGACCACAAAAGTAGGCCCGTGTGTTGTAGAAAGCTTGATGCTATTATATCAGTGCAACAAATGTCATATGGCTAAAGCTGGATCATAGAAAATACCATAACCAGCGCAATCACTGACCAAGCCCGTAATCCTAAAAGCTCAAATCCACAGACAGTAAATATTTAATCCTATCTATGCCCACTAAGAGGAAAACAGCTGACAAAAGCTCACACCGGAGTCAGAAATCCGTTTTCCACTCTGAAAAAAAGCACGTATGATTAGTCTCTTCGACAACATACTTACAATAAGTAGCCTTAAAAGACAACGGCGACTTGTAAGTGTTTGTTTATAAACCTCCCGCTTAAACATGCATAATCTATGAGCAGAATTACTTTCTTACCTCAATTAACCACAAAATCCCTAGTTTGAAAGCCACTGTTTTCAGGAAGCTGTGCGGCGCCATTTAGTTTACATTCCCCCCCCCCCCCCCACGTGGGCCAGCCCCCTAGCAACTACAGTTCTAGCCAACTAGCTTCAGCCCCTCAACATTTGAGTGACAGCTAGCAAGATACACACAGCAGAGCAATGACGTGGTATGCAATTTTTCGGGGACAACTTTTGGCTCGTTAACGCTACTTTCAGAACTACTGGCTAAAAAGGGTGGGGGTTTAATGAATAGTTTGTCATACAGCAATTAATGTAATTGTGTGTAACACAGTCAAAACAACACCCCGCAGTAAAATTCACACTGGCATTGCAGACCATTCACAAGAGGCCAGGCCATCAGTCGCAACCGATGGGTGGGCCTTTAACACTAATGTCTAGCAACCCAAATGTTGTGAATTCAAATCTCATTAGGGACAACTTTAACATTTTATAAAACTACTTGCTACTTTACTTTACAACTACTTACCATGTTAGCTAACCCTTCCCCTAACCTTAAACATTTAGCTAGCCCTTTTAGCCAACACTTCCTCTAACCCTAACCTAAAAGTTCTAAACGTAACCCTGACCTTAACTAGCCTAGCTAATGTTAGCCACCTATTACGTTTTGCAAATTAGTAACATATAGTACATTTGGCAATTTCGTAGCATATCATATTAATTGTAATTTGTGACATATATGAAATGGTCGAGGGACATCCACAAATTAATACATACCATATGAAAAATAATATATCATATTAAATGGAGTGTCTCGGATTTACGTACAGAATTATACAAAATGCTCTGAGACCAGGTTGGATATTAAGCTTAGAACACACTCCTGTCCTGATGGGATTTGAATGCAGAGGGAAACATTGTAGTGTTCAAATATAGTGGTACAAATAATTTGCCTTGCATTCCATGAGCACTATTTGCATCCAATTTGAACGTCACCTGCAAATAAACTGATGAATCACTCTCCGTTGGTATTCAGATGAGGCTACCATATTTGTTTGAACCATTCACAGTCATTGTAGATACAATGCTGCAAATGTAAGAACTCCACCGCTCATCTCTTCCAGATGCCTTGTGCAATTTACAAATTAGCTGGATTGGAAGTTGACGTCAAATAAGTTAGGGTAACTACCACTACCAAAACAGTTACACTGACCACCTCTGAAACCTCAACCGATGGCATACTAATTAATGTCTCCCATCGATGGAAACCTATGAGACTGAGGCAGTAAACGCCATCTTGTTCGATGCCGCTTTTTATAGGCCTAGCTACTAACTAGGGTTGAAGAATCGAAGCTAACTAGCAACGTAGATAGATTTACTTTAATGCTATGTCACATGTGAAAATAATGTGCAATCCCAGTATTTAATAAAACATGCGAAAATACCCCGAGATGTAGTTAGATCTCCATTTCCATTATCAGAATGCATGTCTGAACGATTTTTAACCAAATAAACCTGCTCAATAGCAGTGACCGCAATACTACTAGACAGCAGCCTAACTTCCCTCTCCGACAAGGGACGTCGGGGATTATCAGAAAGAGGTGGCGGACAATCACAAACAGAAAAGACCCACCCAAATAAAATAACACACTGATCCAGCATCCCTATAGTTTCGCTCCCGGGCTAAACGTGTGCTAAATTACTCCAGCAACTAGCCAGCCCAAGAAGTTAGCTAGGTAGCGTTGGCGAAGAAAATCCAATTACCTACTTAACTAGAAGTAGCCATGTCGTTAAAGCCACCAGTAGCCATTTAATTTGATGTACAACACAAGAGCCAACAAAAGCAATTGTGTTACCGTCAAGATGGGGGATATTTAATTGGCACAAATTGTTTATTTGCCAGCTAGCAGTTAGCTGGATTGCTGTTAAATCAAACGTTAGCTAACGTTAGTTAGCTAGCTAACTAGCTACCAGTGTTTAACATACATCTAACTAACTTAATGTATAACTACGTTATATATTGGCAGTGGGTATGCAAATGCTATGTCGAACAAGTGATCATACTTGACTACCAAAACGGCATACCTAACAATGCCTCAACTTATTTTAACATCCCATTATGAACGGGGCCCAAGATAAATTGCTAGCTAGTCTGGCCTGGCTAATTGACAAGTCAGATAACTAGCCACATTAGCTAGTTAGTTATGGCTTTCATTTTAGGCCACAGTCGTCCATGTCAAAGATGTTAACTTCCCAGCTAACAAGTCCACTTTTAATAAACAAGTTAAATATGGTTGTTTTGAACTGCAGTTTAAATCAAAGGGATATTGATGGCCTGTTAATAGGGAAAAAAAATAAAGCTAGTTTGACAACATTGTTGTAACTAACTTGTTAATGCCGCAGTCTACCTCGACTAGTTAGTAACCTAACTAAATTAGTTATCTAACGTAAGTTGGTTAATGACTTGTTCAGGAAAGTGTCGGCTGTCCGCTTCTCATGAATTGGACAGGGTCCAATCCGTCCCTTGCAAAATAAGGTTACCGTAGCTACATTTACAATACATATGAGCGTTTCAATATACATGCTGAAATTAGGATCGATATCCAGCCGAGTTAGTTATCTACTGTTAATTAACTAACGTTAGAAATAATCTGCAGCAGCTGGGAAGCAGCTAGTTGGCTATGCTAACGTTAGCCAACGTTACCCCACCCCGGGCAGTAACGTTAGTTAGCTAATCTAACGTTACCAAATCGGCTAACAATTACACTATCATTTTTTTTTTTTTTTGCTTTCCAAATGTGCGACATTGCACCGTGACCGTCTTACCTTATTTCTCAGTTGGCGTTGGCTTGTGTTTATTTTTGCATTGAGTGGAAAAGGTAACGGTGTAGTTATCCTTCCAATGCACGCATCAAGGAACAGCTAGCTTTCAGAGGAGCAACCCTTCCCGAACGTACCCAGGCTGGCCAGTACGCTTTTTCAACAACCTGGACCAACCGGAGGGGAAAAATTACACCACTCCCTGCTGATGACGGGACACAGATCCCTGCTGCAAAGTGCAAGTACGCCTACTAACAATCTCAATCATCGATTTTCACTACTGTCTTTCCCCGATGTATATTTCATTCAGAAGCCACTTCCACTTTGGCCGCCCTAAACTCTTTCTCAGTACTACTCACTCACTTCTTCACCCGGCCATCAAACGGCGAGATGGGTGCGGTAACCCTGCAATAAACTATGGGAAACCCCACGCTCTGCAGCAACGCTCACATAAAACACCCGATTAAATGAGATTGGGCATTCGTTTCGAAAAAAATACAATATAGGTCAATAATCAGGGCAAAATATCAAAATTATTGTCCAATTCATCTTGCATTAATGGCTTAACAGTACTTCATAAAATGTATATTCTCTACTACACCTATAATATGACTCAGAGGAAAACATAATTTTTTGACTCAAATTAATATAAGGATTAAATTGGCTGCATCAGTTTGGGTGTCTGTCCGAAGAGCCCACTACAGTTCTGTGTGTGTGAGTGAGTGAGTGTTTGTGTGTGTGTGTGGTCTGTCAGTGTGTGTGTGTTTGTCTACCTTTCTGTCTGTGTGCCCCAATGAATCTGTGAAGAATTGCAAAGAGTTTTTGGGTAACTATGAATAAATATCCTACCCTTTTTTGTTTTGCATGGTGTTTGTGTATTTTCTGGGTACTTCTGCATGAGTGTGTGTGTGCATGTGTGTGTGTGTGTGTGTGTGCTCATGTATGTGTGTGTCTGAGAGAGTGTGTGTGTCAGAGGGGGCTGGTGGGGGGAGCTGTAGGAGGACAGGCTCATTGTAATGGCTGGAATATAATTATTGGAACAGAGTCAAACATCTGGTTTCCATATGTTTGATGTGTTTGATACCGTTCCATTTATTAGATTCCAGCCATTACGATGAGCCCGTCCTCCTATAGCTCCTCCCACCAGCTTCCACTGTTGTGTGTTTGGTCTGTCTGTCTGTCTGTGTGTCTGTCTATCGGCCTGTCTGAGTCTGTGTGTGTGTGTGCTCACGCCCCATTGAATCTGTGAGAATTGCAACAATGTTTTGGGTAACTATGAACAAATATTCCACCCATATTTGTTTTGCAGTGTCTATCTTCTGCGTACCTATATTTTTAACATGTGTCATACCTAAGTTTCAATAATATTTAACTGCTGAGGATATGCCTATACTATATCATTTGTGCCCCAAACTACAATTATGTTCTGTACCTTTTTTCCTAATGTAGCCATTTCATTTGGTTCAGTATTCTATTTTCTTCTGAATTGGAAAAACAGATAATCAGATTATACCATAGTGTTAAAGTCATGTCTTTTTGGAGGATATAGGGATAGGGCTTTTGCAAGAACAGAAAGTTGAGTGAACGTCGTTCATCGGTACTGAGAGAATGGGCAGCTAGAGAAGAGTCCTAATGACCTTTATGCAAATGAAGATCATCAGTGACATATATAGGTGAATCGCTGTGACATATGAAATACGAGTGATAGTGTAATCAATGTGTAATAACCATGTAAAAACTTAATGACGTGTTCAATTATTATTATGTGACCTGCAGTCATATTCAGGTCCTGACACATGCAAAGACCCAAACAGCGTTTCATAGGAGAGGGCCTTTGCAAGTAGCCTGCTCACAAAAAACAGAGTGGAAAGATAGCACACAGACTTAATAATAATAAAAAAAGTGAATCCCTAAAATATACTGAAATCTGTTGCTAAAATAAACCCAAGGCAGAGACATGTTCTGACCAAAGAATGATTGATTAACTGTTTTTTTGTGAAGATTCATTTTAGTATGAGAGACTTGTAAATCAAAAGCATTGTAATGTAACATGACATTTTAGGAGATTAATTCACAGTATTTCTCTGTCATCACTAGATGTCAGTGTTTTACTTTTTCAATACCCTATTGCAAAAATGTGTTCCACCAGTGCTCAGGTCTAGGTATTTAATTGATTTCTCCCGCCAATAGATACCAAACACCCAGTACTAATACATAGGGCCTACTGGTACCAAACACCTAGTACTAATACATAGGGCCTACTGATACCAAACACTTAGTACTAATACATAGGGCCTACTGGTACCAAACACCTAGTACTAATACATAGGGCCTACTGATTCCAAACACCTAGTACTAATACATAGGGCCTACTGACTCCACTAACACCTAGTACTAATACATAGGGCCTACTGATTCCACTAACACCTAGTACTAATACATAGGGCCTACTGATTCCACTAACACCTAGTACGAATACATAGGGCCTACTGATTCCAAACACCTAGTACTAATACATAGGGCCTACTGACTCCACTAACACCTAGTACTAATACATAGGGCCTACTGATTCCACTAACACCTAGTACTAATACATAGGGCCTACAGATTCCACTAACACCTAGTACTAATACATAGGGCCTACTGACTCCACTAACACCTAGTACTAACACATAGAACCTACTGATTCCACTAACACCTAGTACTAATACATAGGGCCTACTGATACCAAACACCTAGTACTAATACATAGGGCCTACTGATACCAAACACCTAGTACTAATACATAGGGCCTACTGATACCAAACACCTAGTACTAATACATAGGGCCTACTGATATCAAACACCTAGTACTAATACATAGGGCCTACTGATATCAAACACCTAGTACTAATACATAGGGCCTACTGACTCCACTAACACCTAGTACTAATACATAGGGCCTACTGATACCAAACACCTAGTACTAATACATAGGGCCTACTGATACCAAACACCTAGTACTAATACATAGGGCCTACTGATACCAAACACTTAGTACTAATACATAGGGCCTACTGATATCAAACACCTAGTACTAATACATAGGGCCTACTGATATCAAACACCTAGTACTAATACATAGGGCCTACTGGTACCAAACACCTAGTACTAATACATAGGGCCTACTGATACCAAACACCTAGTACTAATGCATAGGGCCTACTGATACCAAACACCTAGTACTAATACATATGGCGGCAGGTAGCCTAGAGCATTGGGCCAGTAACCGAAAGGTCGCTGGTTAGAATACCCGAGCCGACTGGGTGAAAAACCTGTCGATGTGTCCTTGAGCAAGGCATTTAACCCTAATTTGCTCCAGGGGCTTACCCTGTAGGTAAGCCGTCATTGTAAATAAGAATTTGTTCCTAACTGACTTGCCTAGTTAAATAAAGGTACAAAATAAATAAAAATAGGACCTACTGATTCAAAAACACCTAGTACTAATACATAGGGCCTACTGACTCCACTAACACCTAGTATTAATACATAGGGCCTACTGATTCCACTAACACCTAGTACGAATACATAGGGCCTACTGATTCCAAACACCTAGTACTAATACATAGGGCCTACTGACTCCACTAACACCTAGTGCTAATACATAGGGCCTACTGATACCAAACACCTAGTACTAATACATAGGGCCTACTGATATCAAACACCTAGTTCTAATACATAGGGCCTACTGATATCAAACACCTAGTACTAATACATAGGGCCTACTGATATCAAACACCTAGTACTAATACATAGGGCCTACTGATATCAAACACCTAGTACGAATACATAGGGCCTACTGATATCAAACACCTAGTACTAATACATAGGGCCTACTGATATCAAACACCTAGTACTAATACATAGGGCCTACTGATATCAAACACCTAGTACGAATACATAGGGCCTACTGATATCAAACACCTAGTACGAATACATAGGGCCTACTGATATCAAACACCTAGTACGAATACATAGGGCCTACTGATATCAAACACCTAGTACGAATACATAGGGCCTACTGATATCAAACACCTAGTACTAATACATAGGGCCTACTGATATCAAACACCTAGTACGAATACATAGGGCCTACTGATATCAAACACCTAGTACGAATACATAGGGCCTACTGATTCCACTAACAACACTAAAGACACTTTCCTTTCTTTATTTCTATTTATTAGTCAAAATACATTAAGGAACTTGTATAACGAAGGCTGTCAAATTCTGTTTCTTTTTCTTATATACTGCCAGCTCATCACCTGTTTTTGAGTCATCCGAGACAAAGGTACCTTTAACCTTGAGAGCTTCCTGGGTCTAATGGCATTGGCCCACGAAATAGGGCCAAGATGCGGAGCTACGAGCTGCTTTAAAAGTGTTTGACAAAGAGGCCAAGGGATATATTAAGTGGAATACGCTGAAGTAAGCCTAACATTACCTACAGCATCTATGGCTTGGTTCCAGTTTAGAGACCTTTCTGCCCGTTTTTCCTCAATATGTACTTAAATTAACATTAAAAATCAGTAACAAACCACCTCTATTTGCAGGTATAGTATGTGTTGATGAATACAGGAGAACCACTGAATGAGTTAGAGGCAGAGCAGATGACAAAGGAGCCAGATAAAGATTGAGACGGAAACATCGACTATGAAGGTAAGAGTAGACCAGTCTCTCAAAATTATATTGATTATATCTCACTGAGACTAACCTGGATAAAATATGTTGAACAAATAACCTTACTTTAAAGCATCCGATTGTCTTCCCAAAATTCGTGGCCATGATGACTGGAGACTCCTTCAAGATGAGCTAAGTGAATCAAAGAAGCCAGAAATGAAGAGAGAACATTATATTGGTCAGGGATGACAGTGCTGGTTACTGTCCTGAACATCATGCTTCACCTGTTTTGATAATGTATGATGATAAAACAAGACAATTTCTCTCAATATTGGCCCTCAAGTATGCAGATGTTTTCATTCAAATAAAGATGTGGCTGTTACTGCGTTGTGTGCTGACTGATTGACTTGAATTCTTATGGGTAACTTTTGGCATAATATATAGTATCTTATATGTATGGTTTCTCAAAATGACAATAAAATCCTTAGAACCTAACGGTACTATGAATGAAAAGGGCTTGAATGAAAACACATTTGCCTCACTGAGAATCTCCAGTCCCTTGCCTGTTAGAGGATGTGACATCATAGGCTTAATTTCCCCAGGCCAGCCACCCGGATATAATCATCCGCCTTCGCCTGACAGCATCTGGTCTCTCCAACCATTAAATCCCATTCTCATCCCTATAAAGCCAGATGGACGGCTCAGGGAGCCAACGCTAGCTGCCACTTTCACCCCCTCCGACCTATCACAGGAGGGATGGGGGAGGGAGCTTTGGATCACAGGGCTCTGGTTGCAGCCTCCCTGGAGCTGCTACTGTTATCTGAAACACAACAAGGGCCAGGATAGGGGAACAGAAGAGGAAAGAAGAGATAGACAGGGGGAATCCTTTGGAAGCTTCCAGGGGTTGGGTTGCTTTGTGTGGAGTGGAGCAGGAGGTAAGAAGGAGTGTGTTTTCCATGTAAACAGACCCTCAGTCAGTGGAGCGGCTGCTTGTGTTACTACCGAGGAGAAGGGAGAAGCAGAGGAGTGGTAGACAGAGGAGCAGGAGGGGTGGAGAGAGGAGGAGGGGTATAGAGATGGGGAATATTACCCCTCCTCTATCTGGCTTCCTACTACGGCTCCTTTAAAAAAAATAGTTGTTCTCCCATCTCACATCGAGGAAAGGTAGGTACACACCCCTAATCTGGGAGGGCAATTAAGACAAGAGCTTGCATGTCACGTTGGCAGGAATAAAAGCCAGGCATTTGCCATATTTATACTCATTGACTTACAGAGGAATGATCACTGTGCAACAACATTTCATGGTGTGAAAAGGACAATAAGAGATGATAAACATGCTATATTATGGAAATGTTATGTTGACTGTCTTTGTACTGTATTTGATCTCCAATTGGACAGTGACAAAGGCTGAGACTGGCTCTGGGTTGTGATTGGTTGAGATCTTGCACTGCACATGTTCCTCATTAGGTGAACAAACAGACAGATAGGCTGGCAGGCTGCATTCTGAGCGGGGTGGGATTGGGGATGGCTCATATGTCTTTGTTTTCACGGCTCGCTTTGAGGCAAGCAACACTGAACCTGCATGAGAGCACCAGCAGTTCCTGATGACTGTGTGATCTCGCTCTCCATAACCAATGTGAGTAGGACCGTTCACAATGCCGTGGAGCCAGATGGATTACCAGGACACATACTCAGACAATGTGCTGATCAGCTGGCTGGTGTTTTCACTGACATTTTCAACCTCTTCCTGACCCAGTCTGTAATACCTACATGTTTCAAGCAGACCACCATAGTCCCTGTGCCCAAGAACGCAAAGGTAACCTGTCTAAATGACTATCGCCCCGTAGCACTCACATCTGTAGCCATGAAATGCTTTGAAAGGATAGTCATGGCTCACATCAACACCATCATGCCAGACACCCTGGACCCACTCCAATTCACATACCACCCAACAGATCCACAGATAATGCAAACTGTATTGCACTCCACACTGCACTCTCACACCTGGATGTGAGGAACACCTATGTGAGAATGCTGTTCATTGATTACAGGTCAGTGTTCAACACCATAGTGCCCTCATCACTAAGCTCAGGACCCTGGGACTGAACACCTTCCTCTGCCACTGGATCCTGGACTTCCTGACAGACTGCCCCCAGGTGGTGAGGGTAGACATCAACACATCCGCCATGCTGACCCTCAACGCGGGGGCCCCTCAGGGATGCGTGCTTAGTCCCCTCCTGTACTCCTTGTCACCCACGAATGCGTGGACGTGCACGAATCCAACACCATCAATAAGGCAGAGCTGTGCCAGGACAACAACCTCTCCCTCAATATCAGCAAGACAAAGGATCTGATTGTGGACTACAGGAAACAGAGGGCCGAGCAAGTTCCTCGGTGTCCACATCACTAAGGAATTAACATGGTCCACACACACCAACACAGTTGTGAAGGAGGCTGAAAAGATTTGGCATGGGCTGTCAGATCCTCAAAACGTTATACAGCTGCACCATTGAGAGCATCTTGACAGGCTGCGTCACTGCTTGGTATCGCAACTGCTTGGCACCCGACCGCAAGGTTCTACAGAGGGTAGTGTGTGCGGCCCAGTACATCACTGGGGCCGAGCTCCCTGCCATCCAGGACCTCTATACAAGGAAATGCCAGAGGAAGGCAAAAGAAAATGTCAAAGACTCCAGCCACCCAAGTCACAGGCTGTTCTGCAAGAGGTACCGATGCACCAAGTCTGGAACCAACGGGACCCTGAACAGCTTCTACCCCCAAACCATAAGACTGCTAAATAGTTAACCAAATAGCTACCCGGACTATCTGCATTGACCCTTTTTGACTAATTATTGTGACTCATTACATACGCTGCTGCTACTGTTTATTATCTATCCTGTCGCCTATTCACTTTAACCCTACCTATATGTACAGTGGGGAGAACAAGTATTTGATACACTGCCGATTTTGCAGGTTTTCCTACTTACAAAGCATGTAGAGGTCTGTAATTTTTATCATAGGTACACTTCAACTGTGAGAGACGGAATCTAAAACAAAAATCCAGAAAATCACATTGTATGATTTTTAAATAATTAATTTGCATTTTATTGCATGACATAAGTATTTGATCACCTACCAACCAGTAAGAATTCCGGCTTTCACAGACCTGTTAGTTTTTCTTTAAGAAGCCCTCCTGTTCTCCACTCATTACCTGTATTAACTGCACCTGTTTGAACTCGTTACCTGTATAAAAGACACCTGTCCACACACTCAATCAAACGGACTCCACACACTCAATCAAACAGCTGTGTAAGGACATCAGGAATAAAATTGTAGACCTGCACAAGGCTGGGATGGGCTACAGGACAATAGGCAAGCAGCTTGGTGAGAAGGCAACAACTGTTGGCGCAATTATTAGAAAATGGAAGAAGTTCAAGATGACGGTCAATCTCCCTTGGTCTGGGGCACCATGCATGATCTCACCTCGTGGGGCATCAATGATCATGAAGAAGGTGAGGGATCAGCCCAGAACTACACGGCAGGACCTGGTCAATGACCTGAAGAGAGCTGGGACCACAGTCTCAAAGAAAACCATTAGTAACACACTGCGCCGTCATGGATTAAAATCCTGCAGCGCACGCAAGGTCCCCCTGCTCAAGCCAGCGCATGTCCAGGCCCGTCTGAAGTTTGCCAATGACCATCTGGATGATCCAGAGGAGGAATGGGAGAAGGTCATGTGGTCTGATGAGACAAAAATAGAGCTTTTTGGTCTAAACTCCACTCGCCGTGTTTGGAGGAAGAAGAAGGATGAGTACAACCCCAAGAACACCATCCCAACCGTGAAGCATGGAGGTGGAAACATCATTCTTTGGGGATGCTTTTCTGCAAAGGGGACAGGACGACTGCACCGTATTGAGGGGAGGATGGATGGGGCCATGTATCGCGAGATCTTGGCCAACAACCTCCTTCCCTCAGTAAGAGCATTGAAGATGGGTCGTGGCTGGGTCTTCCAGCATGACAACGACCCGAAACACACAGCCAGGGCAACTAAGGAGTGGCTCCGTAAGAAGCATCTCAAGGTCCTGGAGTGGCCTAGCCAGTCTCCAGACCTGAACCCAATAGAAAATCTTTGGAGGGAGCTGAAAGTCAGTATTGCCCAGCGACAGCCCCGAAACCTGAAGGATCTGGATGGAGGAGTGGGCCAAAATCCCTGCTGCAGTGTGTGCAAACCTGGTCAAGAACTACAGGAAACGTATGATCTCTGTAATTGCAAACAAAGGTTTCTGTACCAAATATTAAGTTCTGCTTTTCTGATGTATCAAATACTTATGTCATGCAATAAAATGCAAATTAATTACTTAAAAATTGTACAATGTGATTTTCTGGATTTTTGTTTTAGATTCCGTCACTCACAGTTGAAGAGTACCTATGATAAAAATGACAGACTTCTACATGCTTTGTAAGTGGGAAAACCTGCAAAATCGGCAGTGTATCAAATACTTGTTCTCCCCACTGTACATATCTATCTCAATAACCTCATACCCGGGCACATTGACTCTGTCCTCAGTACTAGTCTATAGAAATTATTTATAAATCATCATAAGCAAATACTATATAAAGGGTGGTGTGTGTGTGTGTGTGTGTGTGTGTGTGTGTGTGTGTGTGTGTGTGTGTGTGTGGTTGTGCAGTACTCATATCTGTGCAAACTTCGGTGTGACTGTGTAAACAACACACCTTTTGAAACATTGCCTAACAAAGTGTGCTGAATTTCTGAGGGCTGGTTTTCCTCTGTACTTTCTCTGCTATGTTCTGCCACCCTTTTCATCTGCTACTGGTGCCCACATCCTGCCCACAACACCCACTGCTGCCCTGTTGGCACGACAGGTTATGGGGTTTAATCTGATGGAGCCAGGGGTGGGAACGTTTATGCTTTTTCCTATTTCTACAAACACACATTTTACCAGGCAAAGATCTAGTCATGTCATGTGAAAAACAGACATCTAGTTTAGTTTTTATGGATGATGCACCTTGGTGGCAATTTGTTTCAGCATTTCACAGAAAGATTAACACCGGACTGCTTTCAGTAGGTGATCAGAGGATTTTCCTTTATCAGAATCAGAATGAAAGTCCCCTCCTCTTTGACATATGTGTCCTTCAGACCTCAAACATGCTACCCATTACAACGGACGTCAGGATGGAACGGGACAATGTCACCGAGTCCAGGACAAAACTCATGACCACTAGCATTACTATAACAACAATCAACGAGACAAGCTTCAACGCCACCAAGCTGCCAGAGTTGGAGCTAGAGGGCTCTGGCATCATCACTGTATTTCGCCTGCCATTGGTCGTGGTAAGAAAGCAATCGCTTTAGTCATTACCTAGTTTCCATGGCCACTGTCTGTTTGTCATGACAGTGGATTGTATGAATTAGTAGATTTTTCTCCTCTTATCTTATTAACAATGGTCTGTGTGTCTCCCTGTGCCCCATCATGTCACCCATCCCAGATGCTGTATATCAGGAAACAGAAGAGGTGAGGAAATGTACTTTAATTGCAAAGTAGTTCCTTGAAATTCCTCATTATATAACAGTTGAAGTTATCAGCCAGATTTTGTGAAAGGGAGGGCTACCTCCATGCATATGCAAATAATTATAGCATTAAGAGAGAACTGTCAGTAATCTTTGTCCTGGGAACCCAATAGTTGACGTTAGCACAGCAGAGTCCCTGCCCATATTCTGAAAACTTCTGAAAACCTACCTTAATCAACCCTAAAGAAATAAACAAAAGAATAACACTCACACTTGTCTTTTCCTACTAGCACTGACTTTGCTGAACTATTTTACTGAGAAAAAATGTACTTACTATGATTATGATGTGATATATGGTTGTCTCACCTAGCTATTTATTTATTTATTTGAAATTTTGCAGGATGAAAAAAAATAAACAAACAAACAATACTACAATAATACAAAAATAATTTGGCAACTACTGTTTAATAATAATAACATTGAAATAAAAACACTACTAATAAGCCTACAACTAATAAAAACTACTGCTACAACTACTAATACAAATAAGCACGTATAATATATACATACATATTTACAAATATCATCACATGGTGATGTTTCTGTTAGTTAAAAACACAAACAGTTTGTTCCTAACAATTGAAAATGGGCTCTCTTAAATTCACTGTGTGATTTCAATGCCCTGATTTCTATAGGTAAGTTATTCCAGTCAGTTGTGGTTTTGTATCTGACAGATCTTACTCTAACCTCATGATGTACCCTTGGAAGGAGTAGTGTGAGTCTTGTAAAGTTAGGTGTTCCTTAATATAGACTCTCACGACCTCCCAGGGGACGACACAGAAGCCCAGTCGCCTGGTCTTCACAGATGTAGCCAGCGATCTCAATTCATAACTACACTCTTCCATGCATGAGAGGGGACTGGGGAGGGGACTAGCTATTCCATCATGGATATCTGTTGCTAAAGAAAAAAGGAAAACTGGATTGAAGGCCATGGAAACATACTGATGTCTGGGGAATGTTGTTCAGGCTATAATGGAATTCTGATGTTTAAGTTGTAGCGTGGTCATAGTTTAACTGTGAGGTTCTCCCACCATTGTCACAAGTCCACATCGTGTACAGTTCTTAAGTTGTTTTCAGTGAATATATGGGAAAATTAGGTGAACTGTGTTGAACTAAGGATTTTGTACTGGTTGGTATTTGTTGAACAAATACTTAAAAGGGTAGTTTATTGTTGGATCAATCTCTTTCTCAGAAGTTAAGTGATATTGGTGGCAGAACTACATCTATCTCCACTGAAAACGTTGTCTAGAATGTATTATTTATTTCCACATGTTCGTATTTTGCTGCTAAATGTAGACAACCACATTTGACAAGACTCCTCTAAAACCCCTTTACAAAGTGTTGACTTTTTACTGCTTCCATAATGGTGGTGGACTAGAGACCTGGAACAACAAGGGAATGGACATTCTACACATTGGAGAACTATCATCAGGAGATCTGGAGGACTATTACTGCTGCAGGACATTTAACTCACCTAGTGTTCACTACTGTACTGTACACATCCGAAATGTGTCCTTCAGCATTTCTGTTTCTATCTCTCACTTTGCCCTCAAAGTATTAGTACATTTCCTCTATAAGTAATAAAGTATTAGTAGGTTTCTTCTATAACAAGTAATAAAGTATTAGTATGTTTCCTCTATAAGTAATAAAGTATTAGTAGGTTTCTTCTAACAAGTAATAAAGTATTAGTATGTTTCCTCTATAAGTAATAAAGTATTAATATGTTTCCTCTATAAGAAATAAAGCAGCTGCATTGGTTTCTACACACTAAAATATACAATATTTAAACAACAGTATTTTGACAACCACTTATTGTGCTGCTACTTCTTGATGAATACATGACAAACAAACATAGCTATGTGATACTTTTATTGGTAATAGACAGACCAAGCAGCACCTCTACACTCATGCAAAAACACAAAATAAAGTGAGACAGATCAGAGGCAAACTAAAACACATTTTTGAGTTGTGTATTTCTAGTTAAAATTGATTAAATTGAAAATAAATGTAGAAAAATCACAAAAAGCTTAAAAACTGGAGATGTTACAAGATAACAGGACCCAACTACACTATTCAATATTTAAAAGCCCTTGTACATAAAGCATTACAACAAGTACATCAAATAAACTCCTGTGTACTTACATATACACAGTACCAGTCAAAAGTTTGGACACACCTACTCATTCAAGAATTTTTCTTTATTTTTACTATTTTCTACATTGTAGAATAATAGTGAAGACATCAAAACTAAAAAATAACATATATGGAATCATGTAGTAAAAAAGTGTTATATATATATATATATATAAAAAAGTATTTTATATTAAAGATTCTTCAAAGTAGCCACCCTTTGCCTTGACAGCTTTGCACACTCTTGGTATTCTCTCAAACAGCTTCATGAGGTAGTCCTGGAATGCATTTCAATTAACAGGTGTGCCTTGTTAAAAGTTAATTTGTGGAATTTCTTTCCATCTTATGGCCAATCAGTAGTGTTGTGACAAGGTAGGGGTGGTATACAGAAGATAGCCCTATTTGGTAAAAGACCAAGTCCATATTATGGCAAGAACAGCTCAAATAAGCATAGAGAAATGACAGTCCATCGTTACGTTAAGACATGAAGGTCAGTCAATCCGGTAAATAACTTTTAAAAGGTTCTTCAAGTGCATTCGCAAAAACCATCAAGCGCTATGATGAAACTGGCTCTCATGAGGACCGCCACAGGAAAGGAAGACCCATAGTTACCTCTGCTGCAGAACATAAGTTCATTAGAGTTACCAGCCTCAGAAATTGCAGCCCAAATAAATGCTTCACAGAGTTCAAGTAACAGACACATCTCAACATCAACTGCTCAACACCCATAAGAAGAGACTTGCATGGGCCAAATTTGAGATTTTTGGATCCAATTGCCGTGTCTTTGTGAGACGCAGAGTAGGTAAAAAGATGATCTCTGCATGTGTGGTTCCCATCGTGAAGCATGGAGGAGGTGGTGTGATGATGTGGGGGTGCTTTGCTGGTGACACGGTCATTGATTTATTTAGAATTCAAGGCACACTTAACCAGCATGGCTACCACACCATTTTGCAATTAGTGGGACTATCATTTGTTTCTCAACAGGACAATGACCTAACACACCTTCAGGCTGTGTAAGGGCTATTTGACCAAGAAGGAGAGTGATGGAGTGCTGCATCAGACCTGGCCTCCACAATCACCCGACCTCAACCCAATTGAGAAGTTTTGGGATGAGTTGGACCGCAGAGTGAAGAAAAAGCATTCCAGGCAAAGCTGGTTGAGATAATGCCAAGAGTGTGCCAAGCTTTTTTGGTTACTACATGATTCCATATGTGTTATTCTATAGTTTTGATGTCTTCACTACTATTCAACAATGTAGAAAATTGTAAAAATAAAGAAAAAACCTTGAATGAGTAGGCGTGTCCAAACTTTGACTGGTATTGTATATATTTATATACAGTATACACAATGAATATACTGTATCTATATCAGTAAGCTCATAGAGCAACACTGTCAATATAATATAGATAGTGGATATCCTGACATTGCTGAGGTATGACGTTAGGTTAGGAGGCACTTTTACTGACATAATGCAGTACTTTGGGTTTATTTACCTGTACGGTATGCTGTTATGAACCTAGTGAGATGAGTGGACAGCAGATATATGTTCTATAGCTATGATATGATCGCAGGGCACAAGCAAAGCTAAAATTAGTCAGCCACCCTTCTGGGACCGTGCTCAGTGCCAAAAACAGACTGGTTTCAGACGTAGTCCCCATGGCAAACAGACTGGTTTAAAACGTAGTCCACAAGGCAAACAGACTAGTTTCAGACGTAGTCCACATGGCAAACAGACTAGTTTCAGACGTAGTCCACATGGCAAACAGTGATTCCAGCCAAAGAGGTTGAAGTAACAAGAAAAATACAGAGTATAGGTTAGAAAAGTCTCACAGACATACTAACTTACAACTGACAGAAAAACTAAACGCCTGGACTTTCCCTGTGGATAAGTCCACCCTCTCCAGAAATACATTACAGGAAGATCCAAAACAAAATGTTAACTTTTACCTGACATAGATTAATAAACATACCGCTTGATGATTTTAACACATCTGCAGTGTGAAAGTGAGAACATGAAATGAAATGATAACATTGTATCTTATGTCAAAGGCAAAGATAGAATAAAATGCAAGGGTTCACAGAGGTTGTTCACGAGTAAGTAAAAACTACAGTAAACAGTAAAACATTGGGTCATTTTGAACCCAGGTACTGTAGATAGACCAATTCTTATGACAGGCATTAAAGGCTTCTGCTGGGACTTGCTTAAAGAGTCTGTCAGCATGAAATTGGACGGGAGAGTGTGAGGCTAGCGGGTATGGGAGTATCCTGAGTAGGTGTATGTGTGTGGCATGGGGAAAGGCTATAAGAGTTCTCTGCTTTTCTGTGACTGAGGTAGACTGAAAGGCAAAGGGACTGAAGTGAGTTGAGGTCTGAATGATGCGTATGTGTGTCAAGTTATATTGTGAATGTCAAAAACAATTCAGAAATACACAATAAAAATAGAATAATATCACAACTGAGTAGAATGACATGTTCCTGAAAAGCTACCTGCATAGCTACATTAAGACAAAATACCTGAGGTTTTTAAATGAGTGTATTGAGAACATAAAGGTAAATACAAAACCTGAGTGTGGTCAGATGTCATGTCAATTGGACACTGTTGAGTTTAGAACTATGTCTGTTCATGTTAATGGTCATGTGAAATGTATTCCCATTCAAATGTATACCTAACAAAATATCCCTATGTTTCTTCACAGTCAGGACTGACACCAGGTAAATTGGGTCATGCCTCTTGTCCCAGTAATCGCTGTTTGAAATGCATCCTTTTCTTTTTAAACCCCCTCTCCACCATCCCACCATCCACCATTATCACCACAAACACATACACACACACGCACACACACACACATGCATACGCACGCACACACAAACACACCGCATCAACCAATCTCATTCATGAGAAAGGGTTTGGGCAGTCAAATGTAATTTTCCCACACATTAACCAAATCCTTAGTAATCAATCTACTGACCAAAGCCATGTCCATCATTGACCCAGCCTCAGGGCTGGATAGACTCTGGGAAAAATAACCCAATCAGGCCTTCTGTTCTACAAAGCAGCGCTATTGTCTGTTGTTTTGGATCCTCATGACAGTGTAGGTTGAATTGTACACTCTTAAAAAAAAAAAGGTGCCATCTAAAACCTAAAAGGGTTCTTTGGCTGTCCCCATAGGAACCAAAAAAGGTTCTCCTATGGGGACAGCCGAAGAATCCTTTTGAAACCCTTTGTTTTCCAAGAGTGTAAACCTCTTTGTCTGCCCAAACCTTGAGGTAGTTCTGTGGCACATTGTCTATTCCCCCTCTGCCTCTTTCTGGGCTGGAACCTGAGATGGTGAAGCCTCAGTGGGTATAGACTGTGACTGTGAGGGGCCCTCCTCGGTTTCTTCTGAAGGACCCTGTGACAAGACACAAAAATACAGACATTAGTATGTACAGGTATGTGTGTGAGAGAGAAGTGCTTGCGTGCGCATGCGTTTGTGTAATGAGTAATGATATACTTGTATGAGTGTGTAAACTAGTGATTCTGTACGTGTGGGGAAATAGGTCTGTGCATGAGACCAAGAAATGCTAGGGAGTAGACAGTTATGTCAGGAAACCAAGAAGACAGGGGAAGAGAGCGGTTATATCATGTTTCCCCTCTCAGCATTGACTCATTCGTCCCTTTCGCGTATCTGTGTCTGAACGAGGGAGTCTGTCTACGGTTTTCAGTTCTTAATTTGTTTTAACTTCTTTGAAACTTCTGCAGTGAAGATTGTGATAAGATCGATGGGGATGTGGAGTGACATTGGCCTCTTTTTGTGCCAGTGTTGGTGTAATCCGTTGATTCTCTGAAAGAAGGTGCTATATGAACAGAAGTTCATATTCACCTCCATGAAAGTAATGCTCAAGCACAATAGGTAACAGGATAAATTGAAGAATAAATGTTGTACTCACTCTTCCCTGCTGTTCCTGGACTACTTCTTGAACTACTGTCTGAGGCTGTGGAGAAGAATAAAAGTAACAGAAAGAGAAGAGAGAAAATATTGGAGAAAATGTTGTTCAATCAAATCAGTCAAACTCTACATTGCATAATGCAGGCCAGGGGTTGACAACTTCAATCGTCAAGGGATGCAATGTTTGACTTGTAATCAGTGAATGATTTAGACCAGGGCTATTCAACTCTTACCCTACGAGGTCCGGAGCCTGCTGGTTTTCTGTTCTACCTGATAATGAATTGCATCCACCTGGTGTTCCAGGTCTAAATCAGTCCCTGAATTAGAGGGGAACAATGAAAAGCAATGGAACTGGCTTCAAGGTCCAGAGTTGAGTTTGAGAGATTTAGAACAAGGATGGGCAACTCAGTTTGATTCAGTAAGTCAGTCTAGCCTAAACTTGTAGTAATCATGGTTGAATTACCAACCAGGGGGCTCTCACTCTCACTCAGATATCATATCTCTCCTCCCCATGGGGGGTGCGTCAAAATTTAACTTAGGGCCCCCAAAAGTCTAGGACCGGTTCTGACTGCATGTGTTGGTATTGGTGTGGGTAAGCAGACCCACAAGCCACTGAGGCCCCTCATGATTAGTTCAGATTTTTTGTGGCCCCCACCCCCATCAAAGTTGCCCATCCTTGATTTAGACCTAGGACACCAGGCTAGAGGATGCGTGTGCCAATCACTGACACCAATCAGGAAAAACAGAGAGCACTACTGCCCTTAACCCATAAAAGTCAAAGCCGTTGGGTCTTAGCATGGATCATTTAGCTATTTGATTTGAAATTTTAGGACCCCTTTAGGCATCACATTTTTTGGGGAGGAATTTTCCCCATAGCCCAAAGAAACACATTTACACATTCATGAATTACAAAAACAGACAGACATCATAAGTAATAAGGTTTTCAAGTATCTGTCCTATATCTAAGAGATATAAGTAATATTTATATTTTGGACACATATTTAACCCCTTTTTTGAGGGGCACAAAACTAGTGTCCCGTGACTAGTCTCCAAAATGGAGAACAACATTGTGTTTGTGAGAGTGTCGTCTTTCCATAGTGGGGTCATATTAGTTACAGACAGAAGTTGGCACATCGACTCTATCAACTTCAGAGGACTCCTGTGAGGCTTCTGGGGGTCGTAGAGCAAAACGGAGAAACCGTTCGGACACGACAGACGTTTTTTTGTGAGTTGACCGATTTTCAGGATGTCTCCTGGTCTGACAAACAGAGCTTTAGCTCTGCCACTTTCCACCGCAGATGCGGAAGGCCAACATAGGTGGATGCGGTTGATTGAGATGCAGCCCGTGCAAAAAAAACATATCTCCAGCTTAAACAGATTCTTATGGATTCTTTAAGGCAGCGCTTCCCAAACTTGGTCCTGGGGACCCCAAGGTGTACATTTTGTTTTTTCCCCCCTAGTATTACACATCTGATTAAAATAATAAACTAATCATAAAGCTTTGATCATTTGAATCAGCTGTGTAGCGCTAGGGGAAAAAAAACAAAATGGACACCCCTTGGGGTCCCCAGGACAAAGTGAAACACTGCCTTAAGGACTGAAGTTGTACATCCCTAGAATATAAAGAGAGATAGGATTCTAGGAGCATACATTTGAGGTGCCTTATCAGTAGGCCTCATTACATGTGTGAGCATGTTAGTCCCATACCCATTTCCTTGGCCGGCCCCGCGGTCTTCTCTCCCCAACAGGCTCTACTTTCTGACACAGAAAGGATGGAGGATAAAGCAGAGATAATTGTATGGTTTATTATATACGCATAATGTCTACTCGCAACCCTATTCTTACAGTTGTTATTTTCTGTTCAGCTCCTGTGCCTAGTTGGACTCTTTGTATTTATTGCATATTTCATGTTAACTATATCCATGAACATGAAAGAATGATCTTACCTTGGGTGTGGCACGAGGGCCCTTGTTCTTGCTTCCTCTGGGTCGTCCTCTCTGCCTCTTTAGAGTAGGGGGACCAGTGGGCTCCTGGGGAGAGATTAAGCAAAAGAAGGAAGTGCCATATGGTTGTCACTCTGACACTATCCACAGCTAAGCAGCCGTGCTCCACATTATTCAATAACACTGCATAGAAAAACCTATGCCAGGCCTCCTGAGTGGTGCAGCGGTCTAAGGCACTGCAACGCAGTGCCAGAGGAGTCACTACAGATCCGTGTTCGATCCTGGGCTGTGTCGCAGCCGGCCGCGACCGGGAGACCCATTAGGCGGCGCACAATTGACCCAGCGCCGTCTGGGTTAGGGGAGGGTTTGGCCGGCTGGGATATCCTTGTCCCATCGTGCTCTAGCGACTCCTTGTGGCGGCCGGGCGCATGCACGCTGACTTCGGTCACCAGCTGTATGGTGTTTCCTCCGACACATTGGTGCGGCTGGCATACGGGTTAAGCGGGCAGTGTGTCAAGAAGCAGTGCGGCTTGGCGGGGTCGTGTTTCGGAGGACGCATGGGTCTCGACCTTCGCCTCTCCCAAGTCCGTACGGGAGTTGCAGCGATGGGACAAGACTGTAACTACCAATTGGATATCACGAAATTGGGGAGAAAAAGGGGTAGAATTTTTTTTTTACAAAAATTAAAGATACACCTATGCCAGACTACAGTTGTTAAAGTTAGCATTTGGGTTGTTGCTTATGATAGGGTGATATATTTCAGTTGTAATTTTATTGTGTCATATACTGATGCAGGATCTTTATTTGATCACCCTGTTGCAGAAAAACTTTCCTAAATGTTTTGTGTATTTGAGGTTTAAAAAGGCTTCTGAAGTTTGTAATTTCTACATTGAAATTTCAGACTTGATTTTCCCTCACGAAAAATGTATCAACCCCTATAAATGTTTCATTAATTATAATCCACATAATAACTAATATTTCCTGTTGCTGCAGGATTATTTTCCTGCTCATCAAACTGGCTCAAATTAAGATCCTACATCTGTAGGGTCCTGTACAGTGTATGAAGTGTGTATGTGGAGGGTGCTGTGGTGGTCCAACCTCCTGTTGTTTCCGTGGGCGACCCCGGCCCCTGCGTGGAGGTGTTGAGGCAGGTGACCGGGCCACGCTTGGCTCCTTGGTCCCACTGTTGCTCATCCCTGTGTCTGTCCACCAGCGCAGTGAGAGGGGGGTGTGGGCATGGACGCCCAGAGCTCAGGCCTAGGGGCAAAGGGTTAGGGAGGGGCAGACTTGAACGGCAGGGGGTGGGACACCTGGAAAGTAAAAGCGGGCCTCAGGTTAGCTAGTCTCTGTTGGGCGATCTCTTTCTAGTAGGCCTATTGTAAAGACATATATAGTTTATACTTTCGTGCATAATCTGTGTACTGTCCCAATGTGACTGGGGGCTGGACAAGTTGATACAAACACACTTTTCCCCCTTTCTCTCTGCACCTCATAAAATCATAATGAAAGGCCACACTGCTTTTGTCTTGCAGTTAGTCACAGAGCAAGCGTGAGAACGGCTTAAATATAAGCCTTGGCACCAGCCATCGCAGGTTCATCTGGACACACACAGGGGTTTGGCATACGTAGGGAAACATGAGCTCAGTTTGCAGTAACTATAATTAGTACAGATATTCACAACTCAGTATCCCATCCAATATTTACATCTAATCCATCCTACATCCAGTCTGTACCAGTTACTATTGGTTATCTAATGTATGTCTGTGAGGCTGTATATATAGGCTACACGCGTACGTGAGTATGTGAGTATACAGTGCTTTCAACATGGGCTTCTCAGTTACTTTGTACTTGAGCTCATATATGCTTTAATCTAATATCACCTTCCAAATCGAATACTGTATCACCTTCCAAATCAAATATCACCTAAATCAAATACTGTATCACCTTCCAAATCAAATACTGTATCACCTTCCAAATCAAATATCACCTTCTAAATCAAATACTGTATCACCTTCCAAATCAAATACGGTATCACCTTCCAAATCAAATATCACCTTCCAAATCAAATGTCACCTTCCAAATCAAATACGGTATCACCTTCCAAATCAAATACGGTATCACCTTCCAAATCAAATGTCACCTTCCAAATCAAATATCACCTTCCAAATCAAATCAAGTATTGTCTGCACTTTGCATACAGATATAGGATGCAACAATTCAGTGCTAAATATGTTGCAGCTAAACAGGTTACTTTTGTTCATTTCACTAATAACTAAAAATGAATGTACACTCTTAATGCAGAGTAGAGGGAGTAAGACACTCAATTGATTTGAATAATGCAATTATGCATTTCATTCCTTCATTCATTCATTAATGTTGTAGTTAATTTAGACTGGTTATAGAAACATGTAGAACAGAATCAGAATTTCCAGCTCAAGGTCATGCACAGACCAATCAAAAAGAAGATCCTCTGTGTTGCATTGATATACACTGTTGCTTTTCTTTACCAACAAATGCATTGAAGCAGGAAGTTGGGAGCTGAATGTATCTGTCTGCAGGAGTAGGCTACAATGTTTCTAAACACAGGGGAAGTATACGAACAGATACTTTTGCATAGAAGGAGACGATTCCTTTAACTATGTTACTGGCAGTGAACTAGGAGGACTGAATGTACTTTTTATCCATATGGGCAGCAACTGCAACCATAAAAACACATTCTATGCATTCTTTTAAAACTACCAAAATGTGTGTCAGGCAGCCTACATTCAAGCTGTCACATCTCTTATGGAAGACTTTTAAACTTTCACTTTGGATAGTAAATAAATTAGGTTTAGTTAACTTAAAAGGCGCCATTAGATATAATATATAGGTTAGAGCAGTGGTATGGTGTCCAATGGAGTAGGGCTAACATTAGGCTATAAGAACGATACAGTAGATACCACTAGAGAAGTAAACTATTTGTGCATTTGTATCTTTATAGCCTAGTCTATATAGCAGACCTACATTGCTTCGCCAATATATGTTTAATTGGGATATTCAATTCATTTTACATAATTATTACGTAATCTGTATGAGTTTATTTTAATTTACAACCGGCGCAAAAGCCATGTGTTTACAGCAGAAGATGCAGGGAGAGCGCAAATCATATCGAAGGACAGCAGTTTGTCTGCGGGTAACCATTGCACTTAATCTGAACGATCTGAATACACGATTGAGTAGTAACACATGAATCAAATTGAAGAACAAAATAGCAACAATGGTATTGTAGAAAATGAAACGATAGCCTTTAGGCAGGCCTATGGGAAGGGTAAAATGTTTTACCTACCTTGCTCCCTCCCAGCAGCTGGTTTTATTGTTAAACCAGACTACCTAATAAAAACACCGATGTAATTGTAGGCAAGTTTACTATTCGGTCTGTATTTTAGTCTAACGATTTCTTAATGTTACAGACAGTCGCCTTTAATAAAGTTTACCTTGGAATGAACTAACAATCTGTCTCCTTTCTTTCTCCCCTCTGTCTTTATCTCACTCAGTCCGTGTGTGATCTTACGTTTGTCTGTCGTATCCTCCTAGTCACGAATAAACCAGTTGAAGTATGATGGGGGTTGGAGCTGGAGCATATAGGAACATCGCATACTTTCTCTACCATAAAGAAGGAGGGGTGAAACAGTCGAACACGCCCCTTGCTCAGTGGACCACCCACTTGTGAGTGGTGGGCACCATACAGATGTAAGATCTTAATTTGATCACCTTGTTGCAGGATAATATTCCTGCAGTGCAGTACATTTTAAACTTGTACTATATCTGAGGTTTAAAAAGTCTTCTGAAGTTTGTAATTTCCACTTTGAAATTTCAGACTTAATTTTCCTTACGAAAAATGTATCAACCCCTACACAAATGTCCAATAATTATAATCCACATAATAATTCACATTTCCTGTTGCTGCAGGATTATTTACCTGCTGTATCAACCTGGCTCAAATTAAGATCCTACATCTGTAGGCTACACTACAGAAAAAAAGGTGCTATCTAGAACATTAAAGGGTACCCCCTTGCTATCCCCATAGGAGAACCCTTTGAAGAACCCTTTTTGGTTGCAGGTAGAACCCTTTTGGTAACAGGTAGAATCCTTTTCGGTTCCATGTAGAACCCTTTTCGGTTCCATGTAGAACCCTCTGTAGAAAGGGTTCTACATGGAACCAAAAAGGCTTCTACCTGCAACCAAAAATGGTTCTTCAAAGGGTTCTCCTATGGGGACAGCTGAAGAACCCTTTTGAAACTGTAGCTGTACATACTGCAGCTTATACAGTTAAAGTACCATGAAAATAGGTCCTACACTGTATGTAAATGATTGCTTAATCAGGATCCGGCACCTCTCCGTTTTGGACTGTTTTTTATCCGGTACCTCTCCTGACATGAAAAATAATTTTCACTTGCATAGTGGCATTGCAATGTAAAAATTATAATAAAAGCGATCAAAGTTCATTCGAGTTGCCTCTTCGTTATTTCTCCTGCCCCCACAAAAAAACGTAATGTGAAAAATGAGATTTTCAGCCCGGGCTTAATATTCTAAAAGCTGATTCGAGTTGGGCCGGCCCGGGTTTATGGTTTGTGCAACATTGTAACCTACACTACAAGACCAAAAGTATGTGGACACCTGCTTGTCGAACATCTCATTCCAAAATCATGGGCATTAATATAGAGTTGGTTCCCCCTTTTCTGCTATAACAGTCTTCACTCTTCTGGGAAGGCTTTCCATTAGATGTTGGAACATTGCTGCGGGGACTTACTTACATTCAGCCACAAGAGCATTAGTGAGGTTGGGCAGTGATGTTGGGTGATTAGGCCTGGCTCGCAGTCGGTGTTCCAATTCATCCTAAACGTGTTCGATGGGGTTGAGGTCAGGGCTCTGTGCAGGCCAGTCATGTTCTTCCACACTGATCTCAACAAACCATTTCTGTATGGACCTCGCTTTGTGAACGGGGGCATTGTCATGCTGAAACAGGAAAGGGCCTTCCCCAAACTGTTGCCACAAACATGGGAGCACAGAATCGTCTAGAATGTCATTGTATGCTGTAGCCTTAAGATTTCCCATCATTGGAATTAATGGGTTTAGCCCGAACCATGAAAAACAGCCCCAGACCATTATTCCACCTACACCAAACTTTATAGTTGGCACTATGCATTGGGGCAGGTAGCCGTCTCCTGGCATCCGCCAAACCCAGTCTGTCGGACTGCCAGATAGTGAGTCGTTATTCATCACTCCAGAGAATGCATTTCCACTGCTCCAGAGTCCAATGGCGGCGGGCTTTATACCTCTCCAGCTGACGCAGGCATTGAGCATGGTGGTCTTAGGCATTTGTGCGGCTGCTTGGCCATGAAAACCCATTTTATGAAGCTCCCTACGAGAACAGTTCTTGTGCTGACATTGCTTCCAGAGGCAGTTTGCGTTACGCGTTACGCTCTTCAGCACTTGGCGGTCTGGTTCTGTGAGCCTACCACTTAGGGGCTGAGCCATTGTTGCTCCTAGACATTTCCACTTCACAATAACAGCACTTACAGTTGACCGGGGCATCTCTAGCAGGGCAGAACGTTGAAGAACTGACTTGTTGGAAAGGTGGCTTCCTATGACGGTGCCACGTTGAAAGTCACTGAACTCTTCAGTAAGGCCATTCTACTGCCAATGTTTGTCTATGGAGATTGCATGGCTGTGTGCTCGATTTTATACACCTCTCAGGTTTTGGCTGAAATAGCCGAATCCACTATTTTGAATGGATGTCCACATACTTTTGTATATATAGTGTATGTTTCAGACCAACGCGTGGCCGTGGCTGTGAGAGAAGCGCACCAGTATCTGTCACATAACTAGAATGAGATTCACGTTCTATGATCTCTCTCCCTCTCTGTTCTGATAGACATGAACTCTCCAGCGTTGCACCTCATCATTTATTTCCTTATATAATCATAGCCGTGTGAAGTGTTCTGAAGGAACTGCAGCAACCCTGATAAATTGAAATACATTTGCCAAAGTTATATAATTACTGCTGTCTGTTCAGAAATACATTAAATCATTCCAAATAGCCTACTACACCACGAGAAGGCCTATAATTTAGACGCAGAGGATCAATAGCTTATTTTTATTTTTTTAAATAGCCTAGCTGTGAATTGTTGCCCAATAACAAGGAATAGGAAATCTGTCAGTGAAAAAACAGCAAGCAGACAAAACAGGCCTTTCGCAATATTTCAAATACAATCGAGGGAAAACACAGGTTGGAAAGCAAATGGCTCCTGCTGAAAAGATAAGAGTATATGCTCTAGGCTACACAAATATTTGATAAACTTCCAAATATTGTTTTACAAAAGAGAGAGATGTATGTAGAATTGTATGCATGTGTGCAACTTCTGTAAGTGCCTCTACTCTAATGCTCTATGCCACTACGCAAATGTGATGATATGCATGTAATGCTTTATCATAAAGTTTTTTTTATTATAAAGGTGACTTTTTTCTCATGCGTTCCGGTACCTCAGAACTCCCCAGGTCACCCCCATCTCTCGCTCACTTTTTGTTCCAGCACCTCCTGAGTTAACAAGCTTGTTGAGTTATATTACCCAGCATGCTCTATTGCAGGTTGATTTTCACAATTGTTTATTTCAATACCTGTGTTTTGCGTGCACATTGATTGGTTGATTCATCTTATGCTACACCAACATAAATAACAAACATTTTCCTAAACTAATCCAATCTGTTAATAGTTGGACTTATTGCACCCGTTATTGAGAAGGCTATTTCAGTTTATATGATTTAGGTAGTCTTAATAATCAGTCTTCCCTACCCCAGAAGGCATTCTGAATGCAGGTGATTAAAAGTTCACATTGTTGGATATGCTCACTCTGGCTGTTCTCCAATAGGAATTACACATCACTTTGCAAGCCAGCATAATGTGACTTGCAGGCTTGATGTGGCCTGTAAAGCAGGAGTTTCCGACTGTTGCGTTAGGGTGTAATTAGGCCCTCAAAGAAAGGCCTTATGTATCTATCACGTAATCCATTGTCATAAAGAGTTTAACTATACAAATTCACCTAGACACACACTTGGTAAAGGCTACAGAGCTGAAAGCCATTGAATACAACAATGTACTGTGTGTCACTAACAGATACAGTCATGGGTGGTAACTACAATTCACTCAATAGGTACACTGGGAAATATGCAAATAAGGTCGAATCAATCCTCAAGTTGAATTGTATGTTCACTCCTAAAATATAAAGTTGAGTGAACATGCAGTACAATTCAACTGGAGAATGTATGTTGGTTCAGCTACAGTATATGCCTAAATGGTGAGCAAACTCACAATCCTATTGCTGCTGTTTGCCTTACAATTGTATGTTGAATCAACATCTTTTTTTTTTTACAGTGTAGAATTCTCAAAAAAATACATTTCAATTATAAAAACACTCATACGCTTAACGAAAATGCTTTATATGCTACATGTGAAAAGGTATGTGTTATTGAGAACAACAATGAATTACTCAAGCATGTCTAATAGCCCCTTTTTAACATTTCCCATCACCAACCCTTCCAGTTAGGAAGAGGAAACTAACTTAAAGAAAAGAAAACCACATATGACCAAAATAGGAACGTTAGCCAAATGAATCAGCTTGCTCAAAACAACCTGATATATTCACATTGATAAGATCAATTGAAATGACAAGTTCTCTGTACCATGGTCTAAAATGTATTCAGAAGAGGGGTTTTGTGTTACTCTATTACTCATTTATAAACCATTTAGTAAACTCCTATCTGCAGTATAAATGAGAACCATCAGTCATATAAGTATTTGATTAGTCATCTATTATAAACATAATTTCACGAAAGTGAGCAGCATGATCTGCCAAACTGCCACTGAAACTGACCAAAGCCAGTAAAATTGGCACTCATTTGTTAAACTTATTTGTTGAATCAGAGTGCACAAATAGTCTGTATAATTATCTTGGTTCTATGTGTAAATGGGTATGTGAGTATACTGTATGTGGTTATGTGAGTACCTATATTCGTTTTTGTAATAAAAATAATAAGTGTGTGTGTGTCAGTGAGTGTCAGAGAGAGAGAGAGAGAGAGAGAGAGAGAGAGAGAGAGAGAGAGAGAGAGAGAGAGAGAGAGAGAGAGAGAGAGAGAGAGGGAGAGAGGGAGAGAGTTAGTTCACTGCCCCTCTGCAGGCTGGCGTGTCTGAGATTCCGCTGGACTCTGATCTTGAGGTTTATTTAAGCTCATTGGGACCGAGTTACAAAACTCCTCCTATAGAACCAGAAAGAATGTGCAATGCATTCTGTTCTGCATAAGGTACAAAGGCATGTCTTTAGAGGTGGGGGAAGGCATCAAAAGACAGGCAGATGAGGGATTTCTTTAGAAGCTGGAGGGCAAAGTAGGTATTTTGGAGCTCCATTGGATATTGGAGGGGTTGGTAGTCAGCAGTTTTAGTGAAGGGAGTGGGAACGCTTTTGGGAAGCATGATGTTAAGGAGGCATGTCCTTTACAAGCACATCCTGAGGCCAATGCCAAGGGTCAATATGTAAGGTCTAAAATCCAATCACCACAAGATGATGTTTTTTTTGTTCAGATCAAAATGGCTAATATTGTGTTTGATCACACGTAGACAGAAGACAAGGGAAAACATGGTTATTTTGATCTTATATTTTTGTCATAAGATTGTAGAATAATACACAAAAATATACACTGAGTGTACAAAACATTAAGAGCACCTGCTCTTTCCATGACATAGACTGACCAGCTGAATCCAGGTTTGAATCACTTCAATCGGTGTAGATATGAAGGGGAGGAGACAAGTTAAATAAGGATTTTTAAGCCTTGAGACAATTGAGACATGGATTGTGTATGTGTGAGATTCAGAGGGTGAGTGGGCAAGAAACAATATTTGAGTGCCTTTGAACCGGGCATGGTAGTAGGTACCAGGCGTACCGGTTTGTGTTTTTCATGCTCAACAGTTTCCTGTGTGCATTAAGAATGGTCCACCACCCAAAGGACAACCAGCCAACTTGACATAACTGTGGCAAGCATTGGAGTCAACATTGGCCAGCATTCCTGTGGAATGCTTTCGACACCTTGTAGAGGGCAACTCAATATTAGGAAGGTGTTCCTAATGTTTGGTATACTCAGTGTATATCAACTAATTGTATGTAGGTGGTCACGGATTGTGAGCTATGGGGAGGAGGGTGAAAGTGGATAAAGGTATTGCAGTCCAGTAGAACATAGAGCCAGTCACTGCTTGGTGACATAATGTATTTGTGACTAAGCCATCTCCATGACCTTCTTAATCCAGTCCACATAAACTGAGACGCGGATGAAGATGTTAGGCTGGCCTAGGTGTCCACAGCGCCTCATGGGGATGATCACTCCTTCCAGCACCCAGCAGTCACTGTTCTGACAGGCCAGAGGGCCCCCGTAGTCTCTCTGGGGGTCACATGGAAAGAACACATCACTGCCAGATCATTGTCACACAGCAGAACCTTCCTGCAATGCGGGAAATGTAAAACTTGTATTTGAGGTTTAAAAATTGTAATTTCCACTTTGAAATTTCAGACTTGATTTTCCCTCACGAAAAATCTATCAACCCTACAAAATTCTTGATTAACTATAATCCACATAATAATTCACATTGCTGCAGGATCATTTTCCTTCTGTAGCAAACTGGTTCCTACATCTGTACATGTTTGTGTTGGGCTGTTTGTCATCATCTTATCATTCTCGCTCACCATCAATCTCAGCCTCTCATACAAACAAACCACTGCCCATACATAGACAGATCCTACAACTCACAAACACACCGAACCTACCTCACAGGCACCCACCCCACCCTGGAAGGAGTTGGTGCACATCTCATTCTCCCGAACACGACCCCGAAAGTAGACGTTACAGTCCTTGTTGCTTAGAACTGGTATTTGAGCCACATTGAGCACAGAGTCATCTGTAGAAGTGCCTAAGAAAGTGAGAGAAAAAGGGAACAAGGGGGAAAGGAGGATGAGATGGAGAGAACGAGACAAAAAGGAATAGGTGGGCATATGCTGAGTGGAAATAACAACACCATCTGTTGGTCTAGGATCTGAAACACTTTCTCATTTACATGCTACATTAGTAAAGCAGATACTTCATAACTTCTTTGCTAAAGAAACAGTATTTCATCAATTTGGTTCCTATGTTTTTCTGACCATGTAATCTGACCTGGGACAACTCAGGGCCCTGGTCGTATGCTCGCTTCGAGGCAAGCAACACTGAACCATGCATGAGAGCACCAGCTGTTCCAGGCGACTGTGTAATCTCACTCTCCGTAGTCGATGTGTGTAAGACCTTTAAATGTTCACAAGGCCGCGGGGCAAGACGGATTACCAGGACGCATACTCAGAGCATGCAAGTGTCTTCACTTACATTTTCAACCTTTTCAACCCCTGACCCAGTCTCTAATACCTACATGTTTCAAGCAGACTACCATAGTACCTGTGCCCAAGAACGCCAAGGTAACCTGTCTAAATGACTATCGTCCCATAGCACACATCTGTAGCCATGAAATACTTTAAAAAGCTGGTCATGGCTCACATCAACGTCATCCTCCCAGACACGGAGACTACAAATTGCATAACGCCTCAACAGATCCACAGATGACGCAATCTCTATTGCACTCCACACTGCCCTCTCCCACCTGGAGAATGGTGTTCATTGACTACAGCTCAGCCTTCAACACTGTAGTGCCCTCCAAGCTCATCATTAAGGTCAAGACCCTGGGACTGAACACCTCCCTCTGCAACTGGATCCTGGACTTCCTGACGGGCCGCCCCCAGGTGGTAAGAGTAGGCAATAACACATTCGCCATGCTGATCCTCAACATGGGGCCCCCTCAGGGGTGCATACTTAATCCCTTCCTGTACTCCCTGTTCACCCTCGACTTTGCTGACGACATGACAGTGGTAGGCCTGATCACAGACGACGTTGAGACAGCCTATAGGGAGGTCAGTGATCTGGCAGTGTGGTGCCAGGACAACAACCTCTCCCTCAACATCAACATGACAAAAGGAGCTGATCGTGGAGTACAGGAAACGGAGGGCCGAGCATGCCCCATCCACATCAATGGGGCTGTAGTGGAGCGGGTGTCCACATCACTAAGGAATTAACATGGTCCCCACACACCAACACAGTCATGAAGAAGACACAACAATGCTAATGCCTCTTCCTTTGATTTATAATGCAGCTGTAGTATGTAAAGGACATTATGAAGGAAAGTTAGAAAGAAAACAACAGGAGAAATATGCAGATGGGGATAATATAAGGAAGTTTAAAGTAGCACAAGAGCGGAGACAAAAATAAATAAACTGAATGATGATGATACCCAGATCTTGCCCATGATGTTGCACAACGATTGAAGTCAATAAGTCACTGTTTTAGTCAAAGTATGATATATTTAGGCTTGAAGTGGGAAATCCAAAGTGGAGACTTTTTGTTTGTGTAAATGTCACGTATTCGCCGGGAGTCAGGAAGCAGGTGCAGAAGGTGAGTTTAATAATGAAAAATGCAGATAAACAAAAGATGAGAAGCGTAATGATGGGGAGCAGGTGTGCGTAATGATGGGGAGCAGGTGTGCGTAATGAATGGGAGCAGGTGTGCGTAAAGGTGATGATGAAGTCCAGGTGTGCGTAATGATGGGGAGCAGAGGTGTGTGGTGATGGGGAGCAGATGTATCTCTTCCTGTCATTTACCTGTACAGTTTGTGTAAACATGCAAGTATTCACTTATCTGTAAATATAACTGTATACCTAACTGTACAGCTAATTTAACCATGCAAAATTTTCACTTACCTGTTAATTTACCCAGTCTGTCTATTAAGTAAACTATTATTACCCTCGCTCATATCATACGCATTTTTAGCTACTGAAGTATTTCTCTGCCATCGACCTGTATAGTATAGTTAACCATCCAACATCCACCAATGTATAGTGTACATATTCAGCCAACCACTCATACTATGCAATGTCCTTTTATAGCTTTTTTTTGCACTCCAGATATCTTGTATTTCTATACTTTTTCATACTGCCGCTCTATGTATCATGTACCGTGTATCTGTCTTTTGTGTACTTTCGTTGTGGCATTTTGCACCTGCCCTGTGTTTTTGTTGTAGCTGCTTGACAATGAAATTTCCCCCCCGGGGGAGCAATAAAGTACCTACCTATCTATCTATCTATCTATCTATCTATCTATCTATCTATCTATCTATCTATCTATCTATCTATCTATCTATCTATCTATCTATCTATCTATCTATCTATCTATCTATCTATCTATCTATCTATCTATCTATCTATCTATCTATCTATCTATCTATCTATCTATCTATCTATGTGCGTAATGATGGGGAGCAGGTGTGCGTAATGATGGGGAGCAGGTGTGCGTAATGATGGGGAGCAGGTGTGCGTAATGATGGGGAGCAGGTGTGCGTAATGATGGGGAGCAGGTGTGCGTAATGATGGGGAGCAGGTGTGCGTAATGATGGGGAGCAGGTGTGCGTAATGATGGGGAGCAGGTGTGCGTAATGATGGGGAGTAGGTGTTTAATGATGGGGAGTAGGTGCGTAATGAAGATTGCTAGCGCCGGTGGTTAGTAGACCGGTGACGTGGAGCGCTGGAGCGGGAGTAGGCGTGACAGTCAATGTGTTTCCCCTATGATATGACCTTTCTTTTCAGGGCTGGGTTTTATTTGAATATTACCACCAACCAGCAATTAATCAGTTCTTCCTCTTTGAGAGTCGCGAATGAGCCAAACAGCTTTTCGCCGTAGCACTTGGCACCCTGGAGCAAATTAAAATAGGGGGTGCAAACGTATGTTTTTGCACCGCCACCTTTTTACCAGATAATTTACTGGATAATTTTTCAATTTTCACTTATTTTTTTGCTAGTCTGTATACAGCATATATATATATATATATATATATATATATATATATATATATATATATATATATATATATATATATATATATATATATATATATATATACACACACACTGTATATACAGTATATACACGTGTCTATCGTATATTGAACAGGCACCCACAACTAGAAAATTCAAGGAACTTGTTGATCTATTTGGTTGTGCTGTTGATACATTTGTATTGGTGTTTGTGTCCAATGCGCTCAGGTTGTTGTTACACATTATTTTAGATGTCAATCATGAGCAAAGTCATTCAAGCCTATCATTTCACTTCCTTTGTGAGTAACATGAGCAAGGACTTACTTGGCCTTGCTGTAACACAGCTGAAGTCTGCCAGCAGCCTACCTACCTACAATGACAGTGTCCATTACAATGTCGAAAAATACATGTCTCTTATGGAAGATGTAAAAACTTGGGAGATAACATTAGATGGCGAAGTGAAAGATACTAGTTTCCAAGTAGTTTTCTCTAAACGCTTATGACAAATCCAATGCCAGAACCATCCTAATCTTTTGAATAAGGTGTAATAAAAAATAAAAAAAACAGCAACAACATTAGCTAGCTAGATAAGGTTAGCAAGTTGGCTAGCTAAGGTTACCATGCATGATATCGACACTGACTAATGTGTAAATCCCCACAACGTTCTTTCCCACCCCCCAATTCGTGAATACTGAATGTATAAGTAGCCTGTGTCATTCTTCGGAGGTGGAACCTAAACAAGCAGGAGTTACATCGGAACAGGAGTGGCATTGCCCTCTGGTGGGCGCCTTTAAATATTCATATGGAGGAATGTGAGTAAATGATATTGAAGTGTCACAATTATGAGCATAGCTCTACTTTACCTTGAGTTTCCCCCCAGCCTGCGATCTCACAGAGGGTTCCGTCTGGAACTATGTAGCGTTCAGGGGGCAGGCATATCTGAGACACACGCTCGTTAAACTGGGCATGGCTGAGACAGAGGAGGAAGAGAAAGAGTGTCAGACTGAGCAGAATGGGGATTTAAATGGGGTTGCTGTTAAATAAGATGGGGTGGACTAGTTGGAAAAGCTATGGTAATATTCTTTGGGTATTGTACGTGTACAATGTACTGTAAGTGTATGTGGTTAGTGTGTGTGTGTGTGTCACTGCATGCGTGTGTTTGTATGTGTACACACTATTCCAGTTGTAGCATGACCAGCTGGGACTCAGAGGGTCCACAGACGATCTTGGTGAGAGGGATAGTCTGTCGGTCTGGCTCTCCTACCATGGGGTTACGAAACAATGTCCCCATCATGGCTGAGTACCCCGGAAGGTCTACATAACTGCACATAGAGAACATACACTGACCAACAATCCCATCACATTTAAGAGATTTACACCATTTGAGATCATTTTAGGTTTGTTGTTTTAGAGTCTAGATCTGGTTCTTTTAAAGGTATTGGGTTTAACAGTTTATTCTTTATTTTTACTGTATTTAAAAAAAACAACAACAACATGTAAATACTTTAGAAATTATAAATCATACCAAGAGGAGAAACACTGCTTAGTACTGATTACCCATTTGGAGCTAACCAGGGAGCCTCCACAGAAATGGTTTCCTTTCCTGCACACAAGGAGAGAGAGGGCATGAATACTGGGCTCTAACATGGAGAGAGAGAGAGAGAGAGTGAGAGAGAGTGTGAGAGTGAGAGAGTGAGAGAGAGAGAGATTATGAAGACTAGGCTCTAACATGGGGAGGGAGAGAGAAAGAGAGAGAGAGAGATTATGAAGACTAGGCTCTAACATGCGGAGAGAGAGAGAGAGAGAGAGACAGAGAGATTATGAAGACTAGGCTCTAACATGGAGAGAGAGAGAGAGAGAGATATTATGTTAGTAATTTATATCTTTCCATGTCAATAAAGTCTACTGAATTGAATTGAGAGAGGTTACGAAGATTGGGCTCTAACAGGGAGAGACAGAGAGGTTTCAGACTGACCTGTCTCTGAGGCTGACTGTCCAGGGAGAGTTTCCAGGAAGCCCACCAACAATACGCAGCATTGGGCTCTTGGCAAAACGATCCTCTCTCTTCCCACACTCATTAAACTCCACAATCTCTGTGTGCACACACATGTACGCAGACACACAGACACACAGACACTTCAGTTGATGAGTAAAGTTGTGTACCCAGGTCCACTTCCAGGATTTTTTTTTTTAATTCTAGTTTCATATCCCTTTAGAATCTCACCTGCTGGCTCAATGATGGACACTTTCTCCCCAGCTGTTCAAACAACAATAACCAGAAGAATTATTGAATCAGTTCATAACAACACAGAGCTGTATTAGTGCAAAATGTATGAAAAGAGCTTTATAGTGTTAGTAAGTTAATATTGTTATTATTATTAATAATATTAGGCCTACTATTAGAGCATAGAGATACGAGATAATGAGTGACAGAGTAACCAAATAAATATATGGAGAGAGGAATGTGAAGACTTAGGGCACAGAGTTATGGGAGGAGGGGAATCTTTACCACATTGCTTGATGGCACAGTAGTCAAACTCTGTTTTGGGGTCAGTGGTGTAGCACCAGGGTCCGTGCTGGTCCCCATCTGGGTTCCGGCAGTAGTTCTCGGTCAGGTTGGCATCAGGATGGGTCCCTGGGTTTATCCTGGAAAGCCACATTACAGTAAACCTACCTGTGCATGCCACAGGAGACACTCCTACAAACACATGCTTCTATTCCCATAAATAAATAAAAATATACATTACCAGTCAAAAGTTTGGAGACACCTACTCATTCAAGGATTTTTCTTTATTTTGACTATTTTCTACATTGTAGAATAATAGTGAAGACATCAAAACTATGAAATAACATGTAGTAGTAACCAATCATGTATTAACCAAAAAAGTGTTTTAACAAATCAAAATATATTTTAGATTCTTCAAAGTGGCCACCCTTTGCCTTGATGACAGCTTTGCACACTCTTGGCATTCTCTCAACCAGCTTCACCTAGAATGCTTATCCAATGGTCTTGAAGGAGTCTCCACATATGCTGAGCACTTGTTGGCTGCTTTTCCTTCACTCTGCGGTCCAACTCATCCCAAACCATCTCAATTGGGTTGAGGTTGGGTGATTGTGGAGGTCATCTGATGGAGCACTCGATCACTCTCCTTCTTGGTCAAATAACCCTTACACAGCCTGAAGGTGTGTTGGGTCATTGTCCTGTAGAAAAACAAATTATAGTCCCACTAAGCGCAAACCAAATGGGATGGTGTATCGCTGCAGAATGCTGTGGTGGTCATGCTGGTTAAGTGTCCCTTGTATTCGAAATAAATCACTGACAGGGTCACCAGCAAAGCACCCCCACATCATCACACCTCCTCCTCCATGCTTCACGATCGGAACCACACATGCAGAGATCATATGTTCACCCACACCGCGTCTCTCACAAAGACACAGCGATTGGAAGCAAAAATCTCCAATTTGGACTCATCAGACCAAAGGACAGATTTCCACCGGTCTAATGTCCATTGCTCGTGTTTCTTGGCCCAAGCAAGTCTCTTCTTCTTATTGGTGTCCTTTAGTAGTGGTTTCTTTGCAGCAATTCGACAATGAAGGCCTGATTCACGCAGTCTCCTCTGAACAGTTGATGTTGAGATGTGTCTGTTACTTGAACTCTGTGAAGCATTTATTTGGGCTGCAATTTCTGAGGCTAGTAATGAACGTAACTCTGGGTCTTCCTTTCCTGTGGCGGTCCTTAATGAGCCAGTTTAATCACAGCGCTTGCTGGTTTATGAGACTGCACTTTAAGAAACTTTCAAAGTGATTTACATTTTCCGGATTGACTGACCTTCATATCTTAAAGTAATGATGGACTGTTGTTTCTCTTTGCTTATTTGAGCTGTTCTTGCCATAATATGGACTTGGTCTTTTACCAAATAGGGCTATCTTCTGTATACCACCCCTACCTTGTCACAACACAACTGATTGGCTCAAAAGTATTAAGAAGGAAAGAAATTCCACAAATTAACTTTTAACCACCTGTTAATTAAAATGCATTCCAGGTGACTACCTCCTGAAGCTGGTTGAAAGAATGCAAAGCTGTCATCAAGGCAAAGGGTGGCTACTTTGAAGAATCTCAAATATAAAATATATTTTGATTTGTTTAACACTTTTTTGGTTACTACATGATACCGTATGTGTTATTTCATAGTTTTGATGTCTTCACTGTTATTATACAATGTAGAAAATAGTAAAAATAAAGAAAAACCCTGGAATGAGTAGGTGTGTCCAAACTTCTGACTGGTACTGTATGTATTGAGTTTTCCTCTTTGACAACACCAAACAGATCTGCCTTTTATAAATTCATGATCAATTTAATTTTAGAATCTACTGGTTATTTGTCATACTTTGTTTTGTGAGGCATGTTGACACTCCACTTCTGGCAAGTGATGCCCTTACGTGTCTTTCGGACTACACCCCTGTAGTTTTTACCATTTTCATGGTAACAATCTAGGGTGTGGGGAAAAAGGACATGAAAACATGATTACAGATACCAGGCTTGGGATCAGTCCCATTTGAATTCCAGTCAATACACTAACATTCCAATTCCAATTCTCTTTAATGATGGTCTTCTTTTTTTTTCCTTTCCCTTTTTCTCCCCGATTTCGTGATATCCAATTGGTAGTTACAGTCTTGTCCCATCGCTGCATCTCCCGTACGGATTCAGGAGAGGCGAAGGTCTGCTCTGCTCTTCTTCTTCTTGACACAATGCACGTTTAACCCGGAAGCCAGCCGCACCAATGTGTCGGAGGAAACACCGTACACCTGGTGACCGTGTCAGCGTGCATGCACCCGGCCCGACACAGGACAGCGCGATGGGACAAGGACGCTGGGCCAACTGTGCGTCGCCTCATGGGTCTCCTGGTCGCGGCCGGCTGCGACACAGACGGGTCTCAAACCAGCATCTGTAGTGCCTTAGACCACTGCGCCACTCGGGAGGCCTCTCTAATACTTCTCAATCAGAAAAATGTGGAATTGGAATTTGGTTTACCTAAAAAAAATTAAGAGAGAGAGCACCGGCCCAATTGAAACACCAGAGGGCAGTGTACCTTCAGCTTCGATGTCATCTGCACAGCGTTTGATCTGTAAACAGAGAGCCGTCCTCATCTCAGACACAGATGTGAAGCACCAGGGCGCCTCGGATCCATCTGGGTTGCGACAGTAATTCTCCTCCAAGCCCCTGGGAGCAATGATATAGCAAATAGTATAGCCAATAAGTATAGCACACAAAAATACAAGGATCATTATTCATGGGTAAATACAGTATGTTGGATATGAGCGCCTGCTATGACTAAAATGTAAATGTACTCTAGGAACATAAATAACTAGACCCAAGAACAACCATTCATGTAGATACTCATCTCAATAACCTTCACTTCAATCCTCATACCACCACTCACTAGTCATCGTCCCACCTCTCATCCCTTTAACCACCAATCTCACCTCTCATCCCTTTAACCATCAGTCCCACCTCTCATCCATTTAACCATCAGTCCCACCTCTCATCCCTTTAACCATCAGTCCCACCTCTCATCCCTTTAACCATCAATCTCACCTCTCATCCATTTAACCATCAGTCCCACCCCTCATCCATTTAACCATCAGTCCCACCTCTCATCCCTTTAACCATCAATCTCACCTCTCATCCATTTAACCATCAATCTCACCTCTCATCCATTTAACCATCAGTCCCACCTCTCATCCCTTTAACCATCAGTCCCACCGCTCATCCCTTTAACCATCAGTCCCACCTCTCATCCCTTTAACCATCAGTCCCACCTCTCATCCCTTTAACCATCAGTCCCACCTCTCATCCCTTTAACCATCAGTCCCACCTCTCATCCCTTTAACCATCAATCTCACCTTTCATCCATTTAGCCATCAATCTCACCTCTCATCCATCCATCCCTCTATCGGCCATTTTTTCTGACTTACTTGCACTCGTAGGTGTTTGGGTAGAAGGGATGCTCATGAGGGTACTGGGCGTCCCAACGCTGACAGGCGATACCGCCGGTCGTCTCATTTACTTTACCGCGGTAATCCTCCCCACGACCACGGAAACAGTTTGTGGTATAGCTGGACCGGAGGCGTCTCTTTGTAACCACAGCTGATAGATTGTATTACATTGTTATTACATTGTTATAACATTGGAATATTGTGAATGAATGGACAGGGTGGGTGTATGAGGTGGACATACGTACAGCACTTGCTGATCTCACAGCTCTCTCTCTCCATATCAGGGTCTGTGGTGTAGCACCATGGAACAGGGGAGGCGTCTGGGTTACGGCAGTAGTCATCATCCAAGCTCTTATCTGGATACCTGTACGTTATTCCAGCACCATGTTAAGAACTTCTCAATTGGAATTATTGATTGTTTTCTACTCTGTTACAGTACTAAATATTGATTAGAGAGGAGTAATTCGGAAAGTATTCAGACTTAAAAAAAATAAAAAACAGAAAGTATTCAGACCCTTTACTCAAGCTTGGCACACCTGTATTTGGGGAGTTTCTCCCATTCTTCTCTGCAGATCCTCTCAAGCTTTGTCAGGTTGGATGAGGATCGATGGGATGGGATCTGCACAGCTATTTTTAGGTCTCTCCAGAGATGTTCGATCGGGTTAAAAGTCTGGGCTCTGGTTGGGCCACTCAAGAGCATTGAAACTTGTCCCGCAAACACTCCTGCGTTGTCTTGGCTGTATGCTTAGGGTCGTGAACCTAACCCCACTCTGAAACAAGTTTTCATCAAGGATCTCTGTACTTTGCTCTGTTCATCTTTCCCTCGATCTCGACTAGTCTCCCAGTCCCTGCCGCTGAAAAACATCCCCACAGCATGATGCTGCCACCACTATGCTTCACCGTAAGGATGGTGTAAGGTTTCTCCAGACATGATGCTTGGCATTCAGGCCTAAAAGTTCAATCTTGGTTTCATCAGACCAGAGAATCTTGTTTCTCATGGTCTGAAAGTACTTTAGGTGCCTTTTAGAAAACCCCAAGCGGGCTGTCATGTGCCTTTTACTGAGGAGTGGCTTTCGTCTGGTCACTCTACCATAAATACCTGATTGGTGGAGTTCTGCAGAGATGGTTGTCCTTCTGGAAGGTTCTCCCATCTCCACAGAGGAACTCAGGAAAGAGGATGCACCTGAGATCAATTTCGAGTCTCATAGCAAAGGGCCTGAACATTTATGTAAATACATTTTACATTTAAAAAAAATAAAAAAACCTGTTTCGCTTTGTTATTATGGGGTATTGTGTGTAGATTGATGAGGGGAAAAAACGATTTAATCAGTTTTAGAATAAGGCTGTAACGTAACAAAATGTGTAAAAAGTGAAGGGGTCTGAATACTTTCCGAATGCACTGTACAAAGGCATGTTGGCCTACAACAAAAAGCATGTAAAAGAGTGGCGTGGTAGTGGTGGTAGTGATAGTGGTTGTAGTGGTAGTAGGGATAGTGGTTGTAGTAGTGGTAGTGGTAGTAGGGATAGTGGTTGTAGTGATAGTAGTGATAGTGGTAGTAGGGATAGTGGTTGTAGTGATAGTGGTTGTAGTGATAGTGGTTGTAGTGATAGTGGTTGTAGTGATAGATAGTGGTAGTGGTACATAGTGATAGTGGTAGTGGTTGTAGTGATAGTGGTTGTGGTAGATAGTGATAGGGCCTGAACATCATAGCAAATGGCCTGAACATTTATGTAAATACATTTTACATTTAAAAAAAAAAAACCTGTTTCGCTTTGTTATTATGGGGTATTGTGTGTAGATTGATGAGGGAAAAAAAACGATTTAATCAATTTTAGAATAAGGCTGTAACGTAACAAAATGTGTAAAAAGTGAAGGGGTCTGAATACTTTCTGAATGCACTGTACAAAGGCATGTTGGCCTACAACAAAAAGCATGTAAAAGAGTGGCGTGGTAGTGGTGGTAGTGATAGTGGTTGTAGTGGTAGTAGTAGTGGTAGTGGTTGTAGGGATAGTGGTTGTAGTGATAGTAGTAGTGATAGTGGTTGTAGTGATAGTGGTTGTAGTGATAGTGGTTGTAGTGATAGTGGTAGTGGTAGACAGTGGTAGTGGTAGACAGTGATAGTGGTTGTAGTGATAGTAGTTGTAGTGATAGTGGTAGATAGTGGTAGTGGTAGATAGTGGTAGTGGTTGTAGTGATAGTGGTAGTGGTTGTGGTAGATAGTGATAGTGGTAGTGGTTGTAGTGATAGTGGTAGATAGTGGTAGTGGTAGATAGTGGTAGTGGTAGATAGTGGTAGTGGTAGATAGTGGTAGTGGTTGTAGTGATAGTGGTAGTGGTTGTGGTAGATAGTGATAGTGGTAGTGGTTGTAGTGATAGTAGTTGTAGTGGTAGATAGTGGTAGTGGTAGATAGTGATAGTGGTAGATAGTGATAGTGGTAGATAGTGATAGTGGTAGATAGTGATAGTGGTAGTGGTTGTAGTGATAGTGGTTGTAGTGATAGTGGTTGTAGTGATAGTGGTTGTAGTGATTGTGGTAGTGGTTGTAGTGATAGTGGTTGTAGTGGAAGTAGTGGTAGGTGATAATAGTGCTGGGTGGACAGACATACTTCTCAGGCTGGTAGATGTGTTGGTGTGGGTACTGCTGGTCCCAACGTTGGCACTCTCTTCCACTCACTGTGTGGTCAACCTGACCCCTGTAGTCTTCCCCATTACATGTGATACACACCTCTGTGCACAAACCCAAACACACACAGTCTAACAACACTGTTCTCTGTGATCAAAACAGGCATGTCCACTGTGCCAAACAGATGTTTAAAGACAATACATACACACATAGTGTTATCTTTAGCAACATTTGCAGTTGCAATCCTTCAACCGCTGGACATTTTTAACAAAATGTGATGTACCATCTTTGCAATGGGGAATATTGCAGGTCTCATAACGGCGTTCTGGATCAGTGGTGTAGCACCACGGCCCGATGCGGTCCCCATCTGGGTTCCTGCAGTAGTTCAGCTCCAAGCCATTAGTGGCTGTGGGTGTCCATCTATGACAAGTATAGAAACAGAATGTGTGTGAGAGAGACAGAGACATATCTTATTATATATACACATGTTTTCAGCTTCCAAACTACAACTCCCAGAAATCAATGGGATGATCTTACCTGTGATCGTGTGGGAACTTTGACCACCACTGTTGACAAGTATGGCCGCTTTTTGTCATGAACACCTTGCCTCGATAGTCTTCACCTTTACCCACAATGCACTTTCTTACGTAGACTGCACATCACAGAATGAAATATGGCCTTTCAAACTAAAATAACAGCATCCTACTGACACAACACCACTCATTTTGTAGTAAAATTACATAAATTCACTGAGAACATAAATGACAGAGAACATGACCTCACTTTGACTCCAGAGCTTACCCTTCTTCTCATAAAGGTCACAGTTGACGTTCCTCTTGACCTCTGCGTTGCTGCCATCCTCCACCCATGGTAGCTGTTTACAGGTGATGGAGGGACGCGTCTCGTAGTTGAAGGCTCTGATGAAATCAGAATCACCTTGATTCGTCAAAGTACATTTACACATGGAAATCCCCGGAATGTGCCTTAGTGAGAAGGTGCTGCCAGCAACAGACAATATACAAACGGAATACAGACACAAGTCCACATATACATCATACAGAGTATACAATATCGGTACAGTAAACATAAAACTCTGTGAGTTTAGGCTGATTGCAGTGGGAATATACCATTTAAGGAGGGGATACATCTATATAAACAGAGGGAGGGATGTTACCATGGCAAATATATACAGTGTTGTGCAGAGGTCTACTTTGTGCAAATCACATGAGGTTGTTGGCACCTTAAATCGGGGAGGACGGGCTCGTGGTAATGGCTGGAGCAGAATTTGTGGAATGGTATCAAATACATCAAACACATGTGTTTGATGCCATTCCATTCGCTCCGTTCCAGCCATTATTATGAGCTGTCCTCCCCTCAGCAGCCTCCACTGGTGCAAATGCAGTATAGTGCAGATTTGTATTAGAAGTCATTGATGTTGGAACATTGCTGTGGGGACTTGCTTCCATTCAGCCACAAGAGCATTAGTGAGGTCGGCGATTAGGCCCGGCTCGCAGTCGGCGTTCTAATTCATCCCTAAGGTGTTCGATGGGGTTGAGGTCAGGGCTCTGTGCAGGCCAGTTCTTCCACACCGATCTTGACAAAGCCTAACCCTAACCATGAAAAACAGCCCCAGACTATTTTTCCTCCTCCACCAAACTTTACAGTTGGCACTATGCATTGGGGCAGGTTCTTGGACAGCCAGATGGTGAAGCGTGATTCATCACTCGAGAGAATGCGTTTCCACTGCTCCAGAGTTCAATGGCGGTGAGCTTTACACCACTCCAGCCAATGCTGTGTTGTGTGCTTGGCAATGGAAACCCATTTCATGAAGCGCCTAACAGTTCTTGTGCTGACGTTGTTTCCAGAGGCAGTTTGGAACTCGGTAGTGAGTATTGCAACCGAGGACAGATGTTTTTTAAGCACTACGCGCTTCAGCACTCAGCGGTCCCATTCTATGAGCTTGTGTGGCCAACCACTTCGTGGCTGAGCCGTTGTTGCTACTAGACCTTTCCACTTCACAATAACAGCACTTACATTTTGGCCAGGGGCAGCTCTAGCAAGGCAGAAATTTGACAAATTTACTAGATGAAATAGGTGAATCCACTAACTTGAAGGGGTGTCCACATACTTTTGATGAGGGCCACAGCATAGGGGAAGAAGAAGGCCACAGCATGGGCGAAGAAACTATTCAGGTGGCGGCCATTTTGTTCATAATTGACCTAGGGCTCTATTCAATATGTAAAGCTTAAGCTTTATAGATTCCGTGCTACAAATGTAAAGGTAATTTCCGATTGAGCCGATATAGGCAGCGTTTACCGTGAATGCTAAAGGAACATTGCCTTTAAATTTCAATCACGCTGTCAAGATGAACTTCCACAATGTTGATTGAATAGAGTCCCTAAACCGTCTGCCAGAGGGGAGTCTTTAAAAGATGGGGAGTCCAGGTTGGGCAGGGTCGACCATGATCTTACCTGCACGCTTCCTTGTCCAAGGAGTTTTCATGTAAGCTCGTGTTATATTTTTAACGAATTCGGGAGTAGCCTGACTGGCACTCAAACCTGTGTCCTTGGGACTGTTAGTACAACACCTTAACCGCTAAGATTGCTAGGTGTTGTAGTGAGGTCGTACAACACTCCAGGGTACCTGCAGTCCAGTGTATTTGAGCATCGTCTGGCACAGTCCTCTAGCGTCAGCCCTGGGAGTATCAGCACCCGTGCAGAGTTCCAGGAGGTAGGAACCAGCTCCCTTCCCTCGGAACGCTGGAAGTCATTCAGAGGACAGCGGGACCCTACGGGCAAACACAAAAAGCACTGTCCAAATGCCTAATGGGACTTGTCATTCATTCAATCTAACCCCTATCTCACTGGAGTGTATTACAAATGAGGATTGTTTCAGAAGGGCTTTGGTTAGAAGTTCTAACTTAGAACGACTAGGCCTATTTACCGAATTCTGAAATGTACGCCATGTGTTGGGTACCCAGCTGTCTGTGTGTCAGCTATTCTCCTGAACAACATTTGTGCATGGGTCTGACTGAGCACATAAGACCTTTGGACCACAACACCATTTTTGTGAAGCTTACCCGGGTGGACAAGTGTATCCTTTCTTCTGTCAAAACTCTTCAACTGACAGAATCACCCTTTTGACAGACTGCAGTCAGTAAAATGACAGTATACATTATTGATCCCATTAATAGCCAAACTAAACTGGCACCTAATCGTTTTTGCTGCAGTCACTTCTGTAGTATTCCTTGGTAAAATGAGCTGATCAAGGAATATAAAGTATAACCAACAAAAAGCCACAACAACATCAAATCAATAAACCAATCCCAGTTACATTAAATCAGATACTAATTGGCACATGAATCTACTGTCAATACCTCCAAAATAGAATAACAAAACAAACAAAAAAAATCTTACCAATGACCAATCCCCTCCAAAATGCCAGGAGAACACAGGAAAGAATGAGTTGCATGGCTAAGGTAAAGAATGAGACAGAGACCAGTGCTGAATGGAAGCGGATCCGATGATTGTTTTGTCAGTTCTGGAGTTCCTCTAGGCTCGGGCTGCCGTGTTTCAACGAACTTGATTAGGGTACAGCACGGTGAAATATTAAGAAGCCTATAAAAAAATATATATATTGTGGTGTTTGCTTGACGGAAAAAAAAAGTTTCGCCAAAGTTACGAAATCAGTGTGAATAATGACTTTATCCCGTCCACCCACACGTGAACATGTAACAAGCTTAACCAAACAGAGCCGCTTACCCCAAAAAGGCAACCAATCGATAAGTACATTAATCATTAATGCAATGTTGCCTAAAATATAAACTCAAGTCAGTGTGACACTTTATTTATGAGCTCATGTCAATACGCGTGATCACCACTGGACGTCAGTAGAACCCAGATGACCACAAAGATTACTGTAGACTGACTTTTTCCGGGGAAAAGTGAAACTACAGAGCCATCCCACATTTAGTTCAGACAGAAACCACTCAGACATCGTGAAGGTAAAGATACATTTGTCTTACATGCATTACAATCCAGGCTAATCAAATCATCGTGGCTAAATGTGGTTTCAAAATGAAAAGAGAAAATGTGAACTTTGATCACAGGCAGATCAATGACAATGTATGACTGTGGGCAATACGAGCTTTGAGCTGTAACTTTCCCTGGAGATCGATTAATGAAAAATGTACAAGAATCCTCCATACATTTCATTTGGTGGCTATCGGCCAAGCACACATTAAAATGCGACAATGAATATAGCCTTCACTACATGTACAACACGCTCAACAAATTGCGTAAAGACATTAGATACGATCAATGGCCTGGGCCGCGCACAATTGGCCCATCGTCGTCCGGGTTTGGCCGTGATTGTAAATAAGAATTTGTTCCTAACTGACTTGCCTAGTTAAATAAAGGTTAAATAAAAAATAATAATAATACTAACAGGCATAATGTAGCAGATGAAATGCATTTACACATGCAGATTGACGCATGATTTTTATGACGTAATATCTGTAGTGCTAATGTGCTATACATTTGTTTACAATGTACTGAAATGTATGACGCTGCAACCTGGACTCATGGAGTAGACGTAGTACAATACACGTAAATTGTAACTCCATTTAGTGTGGTGTATTAATTTGTGGATGTCAATCATCCATTTCGTATGATACTGTATGTTACAAATTCCAATCCGTAAAGTATGTTAAAAATACGCCCACCCATCCACCTTTGGGTAGCTAGACGTTTGTGTTATACTCCCACCCATCCACCTCGACCAACCACCCTAATTTAGTTTTTGCCTTAAGTAACATCTGTCTTATGTAACCATACCAAACATAACATGTCATACTAATTTGAGTGTCCCGGATTTACATTTGTATGGTACATCTAGTTTATGAGAACCTAAAACAGGACAATAGGATGTAAGGCAGATGATAATTATTTATAATTACTGAAAATGTGACATACTTTCGCTTTCAATTTTCTTTTTCACCTTCTTTCTTCAAATATTTGATTATATTTAGGCTGTATTTTTTACAATTAAAACCTCCTTCATAGGATGTGTGCTGCTAAAATGACAGACGGGAGCTTGAATGTGGAATCCTGCAAGGCCCCTCTGTTTTACAGACAAGCTGAACCAGCCACAGGTGAAGTCAATCTGTCCGTCCTACTTCTGCACGGCATTCGTTTCTCATCTGAGAACTGGCTCAGTATAGGCACACTGGAGACATTGGCAAAAGCTGGCTGTCGTGCTGTGGCCATCGACCTACCAGGTGAGCTTCGGTTTGTGAATAGTAGTGAATGAGTAGTGGACGAGGTGATTGAGCAACAAAAACATCATTAATTACTCAATTAATCACTGACCACCTCTCTCTTCCTCTACCTTCTCCCCACCACTAGGTTTTGGCCAGTCTAAGTCAGCAGTGGCCCCCTCCGCTGTAGGAGAGCTGGCCCCTGGTGGGTTTCTGAAGCAGGTGTGTGAGGCCCTGGGGATGGGGCCAGTGGTGGTAGTCAGTCCCTCTCTCAGCGGCATGTACTCCCTGCCCTTCCTCTTCCAGCACGAGGCTCTGGTCCGGGCTTACATCCCTGTGGCTCCCATCTGCACTGAGAAATTCACAGCAGAGCAGTACATCAGCATACAGGTATGTGTATGTGTGTGTGCTGAGGGATTATAGCTCTCTCCTCTCTCTTTTCTCTTCTCTGGTTGGACAGTTTATTTGAACTAGCCACCTACTTTCATTCCAGACTCCGTCTCTGATTGTCTATGGAGATCAGGATTCACAGCTAGGGGAGGTTTCTCTGAACAACCTAAGGAGCCTGGCCAATCATAAGGTTGTGGTGATGAAAGGAGCAGGACATCCATGCTATCTAGACGACCCAGCCATGTGGCACACAGCTCTCACTGACTTTCTCAGCACGTTGTGATGTTGTTCAGTGCCATTGGGATATCTGTCCATGGATGCGATCAACACTATACGATCAACAATTCAACGTTGAATACCTACTAACATTTCTTTATATAAAAAATCTATCACCTGCAATAACATCTGCTAACCACGTGACCAATAAAATTAGATTTTATTTGACAAGCTAGTAGGGAGGAATTTGTATATCAAAGACTAACTTGTGATGTTTTGGGGACCTGTAAATCAGTCACTGATGAAAATGGTGTATGTGAACTGTGTGTTTGTAGCCTAAACAGCAGGGGTCTCCAACCCTGTTCCCGGAGAGCTACCGGGAACAACCCCAGTTGCAACTGACCTGGGTCAGCTTATCAACTAGCTGATTATTAGTCCTGGTATTTCAGATGTAAAAACAAACACCAGACAAATAAAATGAAGTGAAAAATATGAACATTATTTAATAACTGATTCTCTGTAATAAACAATTTGAAAATATTTTACAAGGAGTCACAGACACAATTTTTTTACAAATTTTACCCTCTTATTTTTTTTTTTGCTTTATCAGTACAAAAGAATGGAGCGACATGGACCAATGCCCAGAGAGTGAGCTAAATCTTCCGCACACATACACTCACAAAAAATTAACAAAAAAAACAAACAAAAAAAGCAGTTTAGATCTCAAACTTATCTTTACTTAATTCAATTTTTTATTTACTTTACTTAAAATTTGTCTGATTTTACTCTTTTTTATTTTTGTTACTGATTTTTCAAAACACATTTTAATCAAACATGGTCACATAGCACCAGACTACAGACTACAGAATCACATACACACGCGTCTTTCCCACAGAGGCGCAAGGGTAGGCAGGGGCAGTGGAAGGGCCACGTGGATACCCTCCCTTTAGGGCAGGCCGTAAAGCAGACTCCCCCCTCTTCACCCCAAGCTGGACCTTTTTTTTTTTTTTCTTCTTTTTTTTTTTTTGGCAAAAAGTAAATTTTTTAAAACCACAGAAGAACCTGTTTCCCTCAGCACACTATTGGGTCCTCTTCTGGGACACAGACATACAAAACATGATTATTTTACATTTTGTTTGACACAGACCCATGCTGTTCTGTGGAGACCCACTCCCTGAGCTAGCCTCTGACATTCCACACGAGGAATAGACATCCTTGGCTTACTTCAGTCTAGAGCTGAACAATCCCCCAGCTGTGCATGTGTAGGTATAACTGTTAGTGTTACATGTGTGTGCCTTGTGCAGGTGGGTCCATTAATGTGTAACTGCATGTCTGAGTGTGTGTGTGTGTGTGTGTGTGTGTTAGTGCTTGTGTCTGCTGCTGAGCCAGAGGAGGTCACAGGGGGTACATTTCCACAGTGAATGTAGCCTTCATTGACAGAGTAAATGTGGAGATCAGAGGGACAAACAAATACTGTGCTATAATAAAACAATAAAATGCAACAGGACTATCTATACGAGGAAATTAAAAAATGGTGGACCCAAACATTGAAAGGAGCCAATTGCAAACGTCAGGGTCTGTATTTCTATCGGGTCCAGTCTTTCACTGAGATAATTATGCAGTTACGAAACATTTTGTCTTGCCAAAAATTATATTGTTCACTGTACATTATGTGTGTATTTATGGTTACAGTAAAGGAGGTTTTGGGGTTTAGATGTTGTATTCACGTTAACAGTGAGGAGGGGTGGATACAGATTCAGAGTCATGGAAACTATGAAAGTCCACTCCAAGTAGGAATGTGTACAAGAAACTCACACCATTTCATATCGATGGACAGACACATCAAAACCTAATCCTCTTTAAATCCAGAGCTCAACATTCTGGATTGGGAAAGTCTGTGGAGAAAAGTGAATATTTGGGAGGCTCACTGCGTGTGTATGTGTGTGTGTATGAGGGAGAACACTGAAACACTAAGGCATTTATAGAGGCTTAGTCACTATGTATCCTTTGAAACAGAAACACATGGACATGATTCAATGCAGGCGTTACATACAGTATACAGCTCCCTCATGACAATATATTGAGCAAACCGGTCAGAAAAAATTGATTGGATTCTTTTTTTTGTTGTAAAATATTATTTTTTCCTCCATTACAACAACTGATATAACACTTCTTCCATTGGAATTGGAACAACAAACAGCAACGCTAACACAACTGTCATTCCCCATCCTCTCAACACACTTTTAAAGACATTCCCTTTGAGGGTTAAAACAAACACACCCATACACAAACACAAACGCACATACGGTTCAGGCAGAAACGCAACGATAGCAGTCAGATGGCCCTATAAAGGTAGATCTATGACCAGTTAAGTCGCTTTATACTGATAGTTTAGTTCTATAGATGGCTCTGTAAAGGTACTGTACAGCAACTCTATCTGGTAGCAGTCTGGTAGACCTGGAATGGTACAACAGCCAGGAGCCACAGCCAATCAAATGTCTTCATTGAGCTACAATAATGTCTTAGTGAATATGGTGTCTCTATAAAGCTGCCGTAGATATATAGCCAATAGACTTGCTCTATAAAGATCCTGTAGCTCAACAGCCATTAGGGTGGCTCTTCTATAAAGGTACTGTACAGTAACTCTAGAGCCAATGCTTTCCAAAACAAAGTGCATCAAGGCACTATGACAACAGAGAGTGGCTCCTAAACATGGAGTCTAATGACATTTCACTTCAAATTGAATCAGAATGACATGTTACAGAAAACACAACCAGACTGCAGCTCAGTTGTCACCATAAGTAGTGGTGGCTTCGGCTGCATATCTTTATGTGGGAAATGTTAAGCCTCAATTCCCCAGCAGCAAATGGTCTGAAGTTACACAGCTTCTGTCAAAGGTAATACAAGCTAAGTTCTGCCAAAACCTACCTGCAACTAAAATTAGATACTTATGGGCCAGTCTGAATATATATTTGTGTATCTGCGGATATTAAAAACAGTCCTAGGAACAGGAACATTAGTGGACCCGGTGGAGCGGCCGTATGAGGATTGGCAGAGGGGTTAGCTTTCACTGGGGTCAGGTGCAGAGGTCAGTCAGAATGTCCACTGATCAGAAAGGATCCCACTGGGCACAGATGTCAAGTCAACCTCTATGCCACATTGGTTCAATGTCATTTCGTTGAAATGACGTGGAAACAATGTTGATTCAATTAGTATGTGCCGAGTGAGATAGTACTGTACTACACACTACCTACAGCAATGAAGCCCAAACGTTCAGACTTTTCAGAGGCTTAATACCGATTCATCATAAACTGGTGTTGCCTAGTATTTAAATGTTTTTGTAAGGGAAAAGTTCTAATTTGCTTTGTCCGATTCGGACACATAATTACCCATTCATTGGCTAACATCAGTCATCTATGATGATCGAAGACGTCAAATGTTTTTCTTTGTAAGACTACTATTTAAAAGGTTAAATAAAGGTGAAATAAAATAAAAAATGTCATAGAATAGTTCCATGTTACCATGATTATAAATACAATACCGTTCTTCCAGGGTCAGAAACAGTTCTAACTTCAAGTGGAGAACAGTAGAGGTGTACAAGAAGAATTGGTATTCAGTTATTCCTACCACTATTAATCTAGCTTTCCTTTCTGGGTTTCTCTTTTTCCTCTCGCTTGGTAATAAAAATAAGACCACATGAATAGTCTCTCATTTTGGCAAGAAGTAGATATAGTGCATAAATAAATGAACGTAACAACTAACAACTTCCATTGCAAATGATACATTAACATATGCTTTGAATACTCAACACTTCAACACTTTATAATTGTATGTTTTTGTATACTTGAAAGTTCATTTTTTCCTTAATTACAGTAGCTCTAAATGTCTGAATGGTCCATACAGAAGCCCCCTATGAGAGACACATGACAGAGCGATAAAACTGATGAGGTCAGAGATGAGTGAGAGAGATGTAGGCCATGTCTCTCCATCCTGTCTGACTAACAGAGGCAGAAACAGACAACCTAAACTCTGCTGTGTCCATGACGACTGGTGCTCTGTGACATGGCATCCAACTTTTCTTTTCACTTGTTACTCGTCCTGTTGATACGGGAGGGGGCGGGGTCTTTTTTATTTTCTGACATAGCCTCTGATAATTGTGGTGGTTGGAACACCAACCTTCTGAATCTCTTCCCATGGATGAAGGTACGTAACTCGCTGAGAACATAAAGGTCCTGCAACTGTCACGAAGCTAGCTGGGTGCAGTAGCGCGGTACTCAGGGCTTCCAAGTTTCAGTGACAGGAAGTCCCATTATAACCTATGACTAGAGCAGGGGCGGAGCATAGAGGGGAGAGGGCGGGGTGCTTTAGGATGGACAGAGAGCTGTGGAGAGCAGACAGGAGGAGAATTAAAGTAAGAGGGGCAGAATATGGGGGCTAGCAATTGGATAGAGGAGGAAGAGCTGAATCATGAGCAGGGTCTGGAGTGAGGGGCGGAAGGAGTGGCCCCGCCCACAGTCTGATGTGTTCTCCTGGAGAGTAAAGGAGGCATTTTAGTCACACAGAAAAAAATAGAAAAACAAAATACCCATAGTGTGTGTCTTCTTAGTAAAAATAGAATGTATAGTATGCGCATGAGCATATTTACAGGTTATTGTAGGGTCTGAGTTGTACACTCAGTTGTAAGTCTTACAGAGAGATTGTAGTCGTAGCACACAGTGGGCCCTTTTCGATACCTCGCTGCACTCATGTCCTCACATGATAGGTTATCCTCCTTGACTGGAAGAGGCGTGGTTAAGGAATGACTCACACTACCTATATAGTCATTCTCCAAGTCTCCATGTGTTACCCACACCAGCCCCTTTAGCTTCTTCTCCTACAGGTTTATGCCATAAAAACATCTAAAACAAAGCTAAACACAACATACAGAAGATTTAGTTAAATTAGGCATCAAGGGGTGAACTGGACCGAACCCAAATTTAAATGGTTTGACAATAACACCAGTCGGTTGAATGTGAAAAGCCACTCTTATAAACAAGCCGATAAAGAGATAGATAAACAAATAAGCGGAGAAGACTCCCATGTGTTGGTAAGGATACACTCAGTCTCCGCCTGGGACAGTTTCTCCACCTCACAGGTGTTGCAGGGCATCTTCTCTGCCACCACAAACAGCAGGTTAGTGTTGTTTAACCTCTTGGCATGGATCAGCCTACACAGAGAGAGAGAGAGAGAGAGAGAGAGAGAGACACTGAGTCAACAAACTCTTCTTACAAGTGTAGGATCTTAATTTGGCCTATATTGTCACAGCAAAATAATCCTGCAGAAACAGGATTTTTATGTTTAGTCTATTATGTTGCTTGATCGGTGGTTAGACTATTAGCTGGCCAAAAGATAGGCTACATAAAAAGTTCAAGTAAGCGATAAGGCCTGAGGAGGTGTGTTATACGGCCAATATACCACGGCTAAGGGCTGTTAGCCGTGGTATATTGGCCATATACCACACCTCCTCAGGCCTTATTGCTTAAATATACGTCAGCTGTCAGTATTCAGGGCTCGAACCACCCAGTTTATAATACTGTTTATATAACCTTGTGTTAGTGTGGATTTTCCGTTAATTTATGTAAATCACGAAAGATGCAGGAAAATTCTCAGCAACAAAAGAGTGATCAAATTAAGATCCCTCATATGTATATGACAGACTTGTTCACTGTTGGATCAGCTTCATTAGATAGTTTTACTAGGCTCATTTAACTTAATGAGGTTACTATTTCAGTGCTTCTGATAGAATTTAATCAACTTTTAGATTCATTAAGGCAGCGTTTCCCAAACTCGGTCCTCGGGACCCCAAAGGTTGCACATTTTGGTTTTTGCCCTAACACTACACAGAGGATTCAAATGATCAAACCAAAACATGCACCCCTTGGGGTCCCCAAGAACGAGTTGGGAAACGCTGCATTAAGGACTATTACTCAATGGCATTTTCCATGAACTAAGTTGGTGTATGTGTGTACCACAGGAGGTTGGTGGCACCTTAATTGGAGAGAACGGGCTTGTGGTAATGACTAGAATGGAATCAGTGGAATAGTATCAAATACATCAAACACTTAGTTTCCAGGTGTTTGATGCCATTCCATTTGCTCCGTTCCGGCCTTTAATATGAGCCTCCACTGGTGTACAAGTTGTACATGAAGAGTAAAAGCTACCTGGAGCAGTTGCCACAGTCCTGCAGGATGTCATAGGAGCTGCTGATGTTAGTGAAGTAGAACTGAGTCTGTATCGTCACACAGCTGGTCTCTCTGGAGTCCATCCCCTCGGCCTCCACCTCATCTACAACACACAGGCATTGACATATACATCTTGATGTGGACACAGATAATCACTAGTACAGTCTAGTGTTGCAATCACTGCCTTCCATAAAAAACATATATATAGGACAGTGATATAACATAGAGCACCTCTGCTGAAACCACAATATCTCAACTTTGTACTCACCTATGACAAACCAACTGTGGTAGGCCATTCCATAGAGCAGCTGCTGAAATAGGGACCTGGGTGGGAAGGGAGATTGTTTAAAGGATAATAATATGTGGCTCTGTTTTAGTAGTGTGTGTTTCAGGCAACAGTATTATTGTATTCTCCTGTTTTAGTAGTGTGTGTTCCAGACAACAGTATTATTGTATTCTCTGTTTTAGTAGTGTGTGTTCCAGACAACAGTATTATTGTATTCTCTGTTTTAGTAGTGTGTGTTCCAGACAACAGTATTATTGTATTCTCTGTTTTAGTAGTGTGTGTTCCAGACAACAGTATTATTGTATTCTCTGTTTTAGTAGTGTGTGTTCCAGACAACAGTATTATTGTATTCTCTGTTTTAGTAGTGTGTGTTTCAGGCAACAGTATTATTGTATTCTCTGTTTTAGTAGTGTGTGTTCCAGACAACAGTATTATTGTATTATCTGGTCTTACCAGGCAGCTGCTGATGACCACCAGGCCAGGTTGACAAAGTCTGCAATGGTGGGCTGATGGGACAGAGAAAGAGGGGGACACATAAACACAAGGACATTGACTGTTCACCATTTTAAATTTGCTAGCTATCAAGCATTCATCCATTATTACAGAAGGGTGAAACAGTCATGTGAAAAAGCAAGTGCACCCCCTGGAAAGTCACATATTTGGACAGATGAATATTTAATGTTCACTTCAACACTATTGACAGATAAAGGTTACCCAATTTTACAAATCACACAAAAAATAAAAATAAATGTGAAAATGTTATGCAATTAAAATAACCAAAAATGCCTTTTCCTTATGGGGAAAAATATAGTACACCCCTACCTTTACCATCACATATAATGGCTAAAATTATAATTAGGTACCAAAACAAGTGCAAATGATTAGAAAACATTAGAGATCCAGCCTTCCATAAAGATAAGGTGTTACAAATCAATTTCCAAGCAATTTGAAGTACATCATTCCACTGTCCGACGAAAATTCCAGACCGCTGACAAACTACCTAGGACAGGTCGTCCCACCAAAGTCAGCCCAAGAGCTGAACGAAAGATGCTCATAGAAGTCTCTAAGAACCCCAGGGTAACATCAAGGGATCTACAGGCCTCTCTTGCCACAATCAATGTCAAAGTGCATTGGTACACTGTCAGAAAGAGACTGCCCAAACCTGGCCTACATGGGAGGTCAGGAAGGAAGAAGCCTCTGCTCTCAAAAAAGAATATCAAGACAACTGACTTTTGCCAGACAACACCTTATCTTTATGGAAGGCTGGATCTCTAATGTTTTCTAATCATTTGCACTTGTTTTGGTACCTAATTATAATTTTAGCCATTATATGTGATGGTAAAGGTAGGGGTGTACTATATTTTCCCCATAAGGAAAAGGCATTTTTGGTTATTTTAATTGCATAACATTTTCACATTTATTTTTATTTTTTGTGTGATTTGTAAAATTGGGTAACCTTTATCTGTCAATAGTGTTGAAGTGAACATTACATATTCATCTGTCCAAATATGTGACTTTCCAGGGGGTGCACTTGCTTTTTCACATGACTGTAGCTGTGTCTTTCATTGTTGAATATGTGAAGTACTTACCACAAACACTCCTCTTGGTGCAGCCCCAGTGTTGCTGCTTGGCACGGGGTCACACACAGACTGGTAGTCAAAGGACTGCTTCCGGTTGTAAAAGGAGTTGTTGTAGAGAGCATGCATCAGGTAGGGGTCCACCTCACTAAAGAACATGCCAATCTGTAGAAAAGAGGGAATACAGAGTGTTACAACACAGATTTATACAACATGCTCCTAAGTCAAGAATTGACTGGGTTCGATAAAGCTTTGTATTAACTGTCAGGACATGTCACCTTGTTCCAGTGATCCTTCTGATTGGACAGGATCATAAAACCACCGTCATCGACCAGGTAACACAGAAGGTCCTGCATGGACAGGCACAGATGGACAACCATGACGACATGAGAACCCAACTGTTAGTCTATTTCACTCTCAACTATGTCCCATGCATATAGTACCATTGAAAACACGATAGTAGCATTATTCACAGTGGTGCCTGGAGAAGTGGGTGTACTCTAATCTTGGCCCAAAAATTCCAAACATTCCGCCCTGTGTGAGAAATTCTCTGAGAAACAGTGGCATACACTCTGAATGACCTAAAATTATCAATCCCATATTGGTCTTTCACAGTGTGGTGTCTTCAGACTCATTGGTGTTTTCCCACTAATTGCATTTTGGAACTTTCACGCCGTTCTAGGCCTACCGCCGTGTGCACATTGCTTTACTGAAAAGGTGAATAAGTAATAGTTTGTCAACATTTTAGGCTAAACATTCTGATCTGTTCCATCAGCCTTATTAACTGATACTGCGAATACCCTCCACTACACCACTGATTATTCATCATCTTACTTCGCTGTTGGCGTCACAGTCCATCTCACAGCCACTGGTTGGTCCACACTGACAAAAACAAATCATCGTCAAGGATAAGAAAAAAAACACATTTCATATGTTGGTGTGTGGGTTCAATTCCTGGTTGTCCTTATGTTCGTTACCATTTGTTGGACTTGGCGGTTGTCACTTGTTTGGTTGCTAGCCAGGATCTTGAATTTGTCCACCCAGGCCTCAAGGTCCAGCTTTACTCCAACCACTAGTCATACACAGAGGGAGAAACATTGAGATATTCCCAAAGAAATGAAAGAGAAGGGGAGAGTGTGCGAGAGAGAGAGAGAGAGAGAGAGAGAGAGAGAGAGAGAGACTTTCCTCCTACTGTGAGACATTTATTTTTTTACTGTCTTAATTTGACCAGTTTCACACAGCAGGAAATGTGAATTAGTATGTGGATTATAATTAATGGACATTTTTGTAGGGGTTGATATATTTTTCATTAGGTCTAATCAAGTCTGAAAATGTAAAGTGGATGTGAGGGCTTGGTTGTGGTAAGGCCTCTTACTCCCACCAGGGGGAGTGGAAGGCCCAGAATCAAGTCCTCACACCCTAACTGGGGAAGTTAATGATCCCCAATCAGAGACAGCTGTCTAGAGTTGTCTCTGATTGGGGATAGTATTTAGGCCCCACACACATCCACCTGTGTGTGGATCATTGTTTGCACTTGTCTGCCTTGTCTGGCAACAAGTAAGTCACTTTGCATTGCTTGAATTGTGTTTACTTTAGTCATTTCTCCTTTTCTTATTTTGTGCTTCGTGAGAACTCCAAAATAAAAAAGGAATGACACTCCACCAGCACTCCGTGTATCGTCCCATTTCCACACATCGTGACAGTGGAAAAAACAAACTTTTACATGCCTTTTCACACCTTTAATACACTACAATCTACATTTCCTAAATCTGTACTATGCCTGCAGTGGAGTAACATACTAGCCCCCAGTTGAGTAACTAACCATACTACTCATCACGCCTCTGTAAAGGACGTCACGCGAACTCAGGACCTCTGCCTTGCTAGCACATGTGACCGCCCTCCTGAAGCGTTTTACCAGTTGGCGCCAAACAAAAAGCTAGCTATGCAGTGGGGACACTTCAGGCTGAGGAGTAAGTTTCACACATTCCCATGTGCTACACCTCCACCAATGCTAATGAACCCTTCCCTCCCAGAGTCCCAGAGTTCCGGGACGGTGCGGCACGGCCCACCTGCAGGTTTGATAGTCTTCCCTCCCACTGTGATCTCCACTGCAGTGCTGACCAGGATTCCTATGGTGTCGTTCTCTGGGTTCAGCAGCTCATCATTCACTGCATGAGAGAAGGGAGGAGGGATGGAGGAGAGATGGAGGAGGGATAGAGGAGGGAGGGAGGGATGGAGGAGGGATGGATAGAGGAGGAAGGGAGGAGGGATGGAGGAGAGATGGATAGAGGAGGAAGGGAGTAGGGATGGAGGATAGAGGGAGGAGGGATGGAGGAGGGATGGATAGAGAAGGAAGGGAGGAGGGATGGATAAGGGAGGAGGGATGGAGGAGGAAGGGAGGAGGGATGGAGGAGGGATGGAGGATGGAGGGATGGATAGAGGAGGAAGGGAGGAGGGATGGAGGAGGGATGGATAGGGGAGGAAGGGTGGAGAGATGGAGGAGAGATGGAGGGAGGGATAGAGGAGGAAGGGAGGAGAGATGGAGGGATGTAGGAGAGATGGAGGAGGGAGGGATAGAGGAGGAAGGGAGGAGAGATGGAGGAGAGATGGAGGGATGGAGGAGGGATGGAGGGAGGGAGGGAGGCAGGGAGGGAGTCAATAACAAACAAGTCAACCGAACAGATCCCATAAAGACTTTATTAGTACAGTAGTGTCTGGGTGGTGGTGAGACAGATGATGACTCACCGGTGCGATAAGGCGCTCTGAAGATGTAGCCCTTGTTGTCCAGACTGCGGCGGTAATAGCTGGCATTAAAAGGCTCAGGGTCCTCCTCCCAGGTCTCAGCAGCCCTGAGGATCAGCACAACATTAAAACTCACGGACAGAGCCAGGGCCAGAACCTGCTAAACTGTAAGGTATACTGGCAGATACCTTGGTCCAAGCTATATCCTGGATATTTAATACCGGTTTATATGTTTACAAGCACAAAAAGTAATTTAGATACATTTATGCACTTGACTTTGCACTTGACTTTGGCACTTGAAGTTGGTCCAATGATTGGGAGGCTTTACATGCACATCTCTACTACCTACAACTTTGAAGAAACGTTGGGTGGTAGATTAAGACTGGACTCACTTGTTAGGAAACACTCTTGTAATCCCTCCGTCTGTTGCAGCAAACACTGCCAGAAAGCCATATCTGCAACACAGAACAGGAGAGTGAGAATACAAGAAGCACCCAGACTCCAGATATAACACATAGTACACATGCGGTCCTCTACTCACGTGGTGAGATCTTTGGTCTTCCACACCTTCTCCACCAGCTGTCTGATGATGCCAGTGTCGAGGATGAGGTTATGAAGGAGCAGGTTGTCACCTGGATTAGACCACAGTGAGAAGGGGACATGCTTTATGAGGCATTGTGACTGACAGCAAATTGTTGATTGTGACTGTACATTTAAATACTGTGTATAGCGGTCAAATGTAAACAATAGTCATTCTGATCCTGCCATTACATTCCTACAAGTGGTGAGGTTACAGTAGGAAGAGAGGGAAATGGAGGGACTGAGGAACTCACATTGTTTGGAGTCAGGTGTCACCTTCTCCATGAGAGCGATGAAGTTGAGCAGGAACTCAGTGTTGTTGTTGGAGAGCTCCAGCTCGTTGCAGTATTCCCTGAGGACAGACAGTGGTAGCATTTTTTAGACCCAAGAACAGTTGAGAACCAACACACAACGTGTGTCTGGCTTCTCATATCCTCTGGGCAGGTATATGGAAAGCTCTTATTTACAATGCCCAGATGCACATTCTCAAACACTTTCACAGCACACAAACCCATATGCATGCACGTCCTGCGGTTGTTAGGATATTTAAACATGCTGACGAGACAGGCTGTCAAGAGTGAAATATGGAGTGAAGGGCTGGTGAAGGCAACACACTGGCAGCAGGCAGAGTGAGTGTACTTGTCAGTCTTTCAGCACAGAGCTGGGAGCTTTACAGGATGAAGGTCTGATCATGTTAAAAATAAAACATGCAAAGGGGGATTTCATTCACCTTTTTATACACATTATACTGTATATCTTTATTTAATTGTGAGTAGGTATTCTCAAGTTACATACTGTATTCATACTGCATTCATGAACACACACTGGAATATGCATACAGGCAAAACCATGCAGCAACAACTGGCAACATGGAAATGCTGTGAGGTAGCACAGGAATAGTTATGGTGGCAGGGAGGGTATGTTTTGGGATGGGATTGGTTGCTTTGGGGCAGGAGGTGAGAAGGATTGAATGCACTGAAATTCCCAAGAAGTAGACTATATAAATTCTGTTGTTGTCAGAAACGGTAAAAAAAAAAACACAAGTGTCGTCACTCTCCTCACTTTGTCAACAAAGAACACGCAAAGTCAAATCAGGATATGAGAAAACCAAACAGCAACGACACAACAACAACAAAACTATTAAAAAGCACAGTCTTGAACACCACAAGGAAATAAATGAGAGGTGTGACTGACAATAACAAATGACCAGTGGCTGAGGAGATTTACTGGCGTGACGTTAACGTGTTGACGGTTGAGGGAAGTTGGTGGAAGTGAACAACAGGGTAATGCTGTGGGCTGTAGGTGGTGGAGACAGTACAGTGAGGACCATCAAAACAAGACAGCAAGCATTCACACAGGGCTACCTGGGAGCTATGAATACATGTCCTTCAGACTCAAAACTGTTTGGCAGCAGAGATTCAAAATCTGTAACAGAAAGGGGAAGATTATCTGGGAAGAGCCATGAGCCGAGCAGTGGGGGGTTCTGGGTACACAGCGGCTTTTCTTCAGGGGTGCAGGGAACGCGGAAGGGAGTTACCATAGCAACACCAAATAGGAATCATGGGGGATACACCAGCGTTAGCCAATATGGTGCCTCGAATGCAACCTGACTCTGCCCAGAACTCACTTCTTTCTCATTTTCCACTTTAGTTCATAACCATTGAAAAATCACCACCAGATGAATCTAACCATTTTAATTTCAAGTTAATTGTTCTTTTTTTTTATGTCGGAGAACTGACTTCCATCACACACCATGAGGGCAAATGAGTTCTCAGACAGATCAACCCATAATGAGTGTGTTTTTCAGGCAGGCATCAACATGGCCAACTATTGCAAGGGGAGGTGGTGGCGCAGGGGTCCTGATGGAAGTGGTCACCCCTCAGACTGGCAGGGGACACGGCTCAGAGAGACACACAATCAGGGGAAATGCATTGCATTGTGAAGGGCATATCAAGGGGCAACTTGCTTTACCTCTAGTAAGCTAACCTTATAAGTTAGATGTATCTATGAGTCTCTTAACCTTATTAAACATTGGTACTACAATATATCTCTTTTCATCTGATCATCTTTATAAATCATGAGAAAGTAGATGAGAAGTAGATGATACATTTAAATATTTGAACTAATAAATTTACTGCAGTGCCCAGGTAGTGTTGCACCCACAATGCCGTGCACATCCGGGTCATGGTTGTTTTGAGGAGGAGGTAGAGGGTCGTTCCCCCAGCAGTCTGAGGGCCGATGGGGGAGGAGGGAGACAAGCTGATGGAGACAGGGGTTACAGAGGGACGACACACGAGGCAGGCGCCACGGGGCACCCAACAACACGAGAGGACCAGGGTGACCCACAGTGTGGCCCTAAAGAGATCTGTCAGCAGCACTAGCTGACATGGATGGGGACGATACAGGTTGAGCTAACTAACACAGTCTGTTGTTTAGCGGTCAACTTCATTAAAGCTAATATGGTAATAACCTTAGTTATGCTAACATGGGGATTTAATCACCTGGGCTTAAACAGCTTGGATACAATGCCGGTGGCCTTAGTCAAGCTAACATATTAATAGCCTAAACGCAACAGTCATAATAATGTTGTAAATAGTTGATAAACTGTGGTGACATTCTCAGATGCACTATCATGTGGACCAATGAACTCAAATAGGACCAGCCTAAGTTATACTAATAAAACAATGGGGTTAACTTTAGTTTGTTTAACAACATTATAATGAAAAACAATGCTTTATCATTACAGGTAGAGCTTTGCCTGCTCTAGTGTGAGGACAGTTAATATGGAGGACGTTCTTAGCTCCGCTTGGCTTTTGGCACCGATGGAGGCTCCCTCAACTCCTGTACACTGGTGTGAGAGATAAGACAATGACATTGTAAGAGCTAGAGAGAGGGAAGAATAAAGAGAGAAATAGTGAGAGAAAGGGACAGAGAGATGGAGAGAGGGGAGACAGAAGGAAAGAGAGAGAGAGAGAGAGAGAGAGAGAGAGAGAGAGAGAGAGAGAGAGAGAGAGAGATGGATAGTAAAGTGAGACAACCAGCTTAGAGAGCTATCCACAGACGGGAGGTGTAGAGGGGACAAAAGACATAGGTTTTAACAGAGAACACGGATACTATCTGTCTTCTTTGGGTGTTTGGAGGTGTTGTGAGTGTGACTGAAGCACCAGAGATGTGGGGGTGAGGTTGGAGACTGGAGGAGCCATCGTGAGAGAGATGGGGTCTGAGCTGCAGCAGGAGCGTGGGTGAGTGGGTGGGTGGGTGGGTGGGTGGGTGGGTGGGTGGAGAGTGAGGAGGAGGAGGAGGAGGAAGAGGAAGAGGAGGGTCTTGAAGGCAAGATGGGCAGGAACAGAGGCAAGCAGGCTGGGACAGGGGGGTGGGGTCAGCGAGGGTGGGAGGAGATTAAGGACATAAGGGTAGGGAACGTGGACCAATATGGAGTATACTTGCCCTTGGTGTATTGCACTGTGTGGATCCATCAGAGAAGTAGTGAGCAAGAAAAGAAAGGGTCGGGGTAGGGGGAGGGGGGTCACAGACAATATTTTATTCAATTATTATTTGAATAAAAATATTGTTTTCTCAAAAGAAAGAAACCAATTAGGTCAAACAGACGAGAAATAAAATAAATGAAGAACAAACACCTTTTTTGCAAGAAACTGAACAGAATGAGGAAAAAATGAAAAATCTGAAATAAATAAGAAACAGTAAAGGACGAAACCGGCCAAAGTTAACCATGAAAACCCCCCAAAATAAACGTAACAGAAAGAACCAGGAAAAGAGCGGAGCAACAGGGTCTGGAGAAAGAAAGCAGGAAAGAGACAATAGGTGTCCCCATTCAGACCCTCTAAACCCAAACTCCCACAGAGGAAGGAAGGACAGACCCTTGTCACGGGCCATGGACGTTTATCTACTGAATGATTCCAAAGCTGAATACAAAACTGCAACAAGGAACAGTCCAACAGGAAATAATAACACATCTAGGAACTCAACAGGAAGACAACTCAATAGAAATCATAACCAAAGCAAAACAGAACGGAGTGAAAAGCATGCCTGTTTTCACGGGTTTGGAAACATACAAAAAAAATTATGTTTAAAAACACTGACGCTTCAGAATCATTGCTTGTTGGTGGAGAAGAGGCGAGAGCATTTGGCAAAGAAAATAAATAGCACAAGATCACCATTATTTTCACCTTAGTAACACAGTAAAACCACAGCTTTCACCTTTCTGCTAGTTCAGGTTTTTTCTTCAACAGTTGTGAAGAAAAAAAAAATCACCATAGTTAACAGCACAGTATGAAGACAAGAGGGTAGATAGAGGGGGCTGTCCTTGTCACTGTCACAGGGGAGGAGAGGGGGGCAAGGAGAGAGGAGGAGAGCAGAGGAGAAGAGAAGAGGAGAGGGGGAGAGGAGAGGAGAGGGGGGTATAGAGTGCTCCACTCTGATTGTCCCTTCGATGGTGTTCGCTGGAGACCCAGGACGCATGACTTAGTAAGGGTGGCGTAAGGTCATATTTGGGAGAGAGAGAGAGAGAAAAGAGAGCGAGAGAGAGAGAGAGGGGGCTGGTGTTGGGTGTCTCCTGGTACTTACACTGCACCTGCAGGATCTGGTCACTCAGGTTAGCCTTGATGTGGTTCTCACTATATGTGGGCAGTACCAGCCCTAGACTGGAGCAGTGAGGCAGACACACAACCACATCAGAATCATATTATATCTACCCTTATGCACACACACACACACACACACACACACACACACACACACACACACACACACACACACACACACACACACACACACACACACACACACACACACACACACACACACACACACACACACACATACACACACACAGAGCCTTGGACAAACATGACACAATCCCTAATTGGGAGGTGCACTCACACAACAAAATAGGTTCAAATGATTAGAGAACTACAACTACTGTTCAAGCTTAATGACATGCTTATAGAATTGAAGAGAGGGACATTGCTCAAGTCAGAAACCAAACAGCTGGTTCCCAACCAACAGAGATGCAGTAAAAAGCCTCATCAGGCATTTCTAGGACTATTGAATATCATCGTGTAATTTGCAAAAATGTTACCAGGAGGAAATATCATTATAATTCAACCTCAACCATTCAACCTAGCTATTTAGATTAATAAAATGAAGAAAAAAAAGCATGCAGTTAAATTGTGTTTAGGATCCTACTAAAGTTCTTTCCCGAGAGAAAGGAGTGTGTCTTGATGTTGACTCAGGTGAATAATCCACTATGTAGACAGCAGGCACATTAATAACCTGAGTGTACAGTACTCTCTAAATGTATACACACCAGTGGTTGATGAATGATGCAGGAAAGCAAGTTTCTAGATCACAGGGTTATATACCTTATTCACAGGCTCAGTTCAAGGTCAGATAACGTCACTCCTATACCTTCAGGTCCGATCTCAGTCTTACCGTCGGGGTCGTAGTCATTAGTGCACACTGTTGCAAACCGTAACGAAATGTTTTGCAACCAAAACAAGTTTCTTATTGGACAAGTTCAGGTAGTCCCTCCCCGTTTCGGGTATGATCCAGATGAAGGCTGGTGGTTTAGCACTCACCTGTAATCTGTGCCCTCTACTGGTGTCCAGGTGTATGTCCGCATAGCCTCATCAATGTACCTCTGAAATCAGACAACAACATCAGATCACCCTGATCAGCACCATTATCACTTCCTCAAACACAACCTAGACTACAGTACAACAGGTTTGAATCGTTGTCAAAAAACTCAGTTATTCTGGATGGTGCCAGTATGGATCATGGCTGAGCCTCATATATCTGGATGGTGCCACTATGGATCTATCTATCTATCTATCTATCTATCTATCTATCTATCTATCTATCTATCTATCTATCTATCTATCTATCTATCTATCTATCTATCTATCTATCTATCTATCTATCTATCTATCTATCTATCTATCTATCTATCTATCTATCTATCTATCTATCTATCTATCTATCTATCTATCTATCTATCTATCATGGCTGAGCCTCATATATCTGGATGGTGCCACTAAGGATCATGGCTTAGCCTCATATATCTGGATGGTGCCACTTTGGATCATGGCTGAGCATTGTATATAAGGATGGTGCCAGTATGGATTATGGCTGAGCCATATATTGATGACTTACCTCATCAACTGACTTAATGAGAGTCTTGATTTTCTTTTGCCCTGATTTGCCATCAATCATTTCTCGACGGATCTGAGGGAGAGAGAGAAACAGACAGAACAGGAGGAAGGACAAGAGAGGACAAGAACGAGAAAATTATAAAGGCAAAAATAGAGATGGAGAGTTTCATATACTTTAACAACAATTACAGCTGTAGTAACCATGACAATGTTAGAGATGTGTGGATGTACATTTGAGTGCTGTCTTTACCTCCTCCTTTTTACTGTCCTCTAGCTCAGCATCCAGGAAGTCCAGGGTGACAGGCTCTCTGAAGTTAATGATCTGAGAGACAGACAGGCAGCCAATCAGACAGCAGGAATAATACCAGTATCTGGGTAGAAAAGTCAAGAAAAGTCAGAACAAAGGAATACTAATGATGTAGAACAAGAGTCAGGAGGTGTCAGGAGGAAAGTCTGGCTCATAGAAATAGAATGAAGCCTGTTCTAATCATTCTATTACTATGGTCTGGGTCCTACCTTAGGTTGCAAGATGGGATGCATAGAGGACAGTCTTGATCCTACCTTAGGTTGCAGGTTGGGGTGCAGGAGCAAATAGCCATTTTGGTCGATTGCAAAGGTGTATCCATTGGCTCCAAGCTGTAGGGAGAGAACCGAGACTTAAAGATGTAATTTGACTACTTCTGTGTTGCGTGTGTGTGTGTGTGTGTGTGTGTGTGTGTGTGTGCGTGCGTGCGTGTGTCTGTGTGTCTGTGTTTTTGTGTCAGTGTGTCTGTGTGTGTGCCTGCGTCTGTGTGTATGTGTGTGCATGTGTCTGTGTGAGTCTCTCTATGTGTGTGTGTGTGTCTCTGTGTCTGTGTCTGTGTGTGTCTGTGTGTCTGTGTCTGTCTCTGTCTCTGTGTGTGTGTCTGTGTCTGTGTGTCTGTATCTGTGTGTGTGTCTGTGTGTCTGTGTCTGTGTGTGTGTGTGTCTGTGTGTGTGTGTGTGTGTGTGTGTGTGTGTGTGTGTCTGTGTGTGTCTGTCTGTGTGTGTCTGTGTGTGTCTGTGTGTGTGTGTGTGTCTGTGTGTCTGTGTGTGTCTGTCTGTGTGTGTCTGTGTGTGTCTGTCTGCGTGTGTCTGTCTGTGTGTGTCTGTGTGTGTGCGTGTGTGGGATGTACTTACCCTGTATGTTGGTGTCTTCCTCTTAATTTCGTTGATTGCAACATCCACTCCCATGACACCAAGGACGAGCTGAGTCTGTATAAAAACATTCCAGTTCCTGATCAACTATAAGAGCATCTACACCTCTGTCACTAATCATGTCATCACACCATCAGTCACCCTCTCACATTAAGAAGCAGAGGCTGCACATTCGCACACAGGTAGAGGTAAAGTGACTATGCATAGATAATAAACAGCGAGTAGCAGCAAGGGGGGGGGGGGGGGGCTTTGGGGATCAATGTAAATAGTCCGGGTGGCCGTTTGATTAATTGTTCAGCAGTCTTATGTCTTGGGGGTAGAAGCTGTTAAGGAGCCTTTTGTACCTAGACGTGGCGCTCCGGTACCGCTTGCCGTGCGGTAGCAGAGAGAACAGTCTATGACTAGGGTGACTGGAGTCTTTGACAATTGTTTGGGCCTTCCTCTGACACCGCATAGTATATAGGTCCTGAATGGCAGGAAGCTTGGCCCCAGTGACTACCGACGTGAGTGCTACAGGGCGGTAGTCATTTAGCCAGGTTACATTCGCTTTCTTGGGCACAGGGACTATGGTGGTCTGCTTGAAACATGTAGGTATTACAGACTCGGTCAGGGAGAGGTTGAAAATGTCAGTAAAGACACTTGCCAGTAAAGTCTGCGCATGTTCTGAGTACACGTCCTGGTAATCCGTCTGGCCCCGTGGCCTTGTGAATGTTGACCTGTTTAAAGGTATTGCTTACATCGGCTACGGAGAGCGTGATCACACAGTTTTCCGGAATATTTGGTGCTCTCATGCATGCTTCAGTGTTGCTTGCCTCGAAGCTAGCATAAAAGGCATTTAGCTCATCTGGTAGGCTCGTGTCACTGGGCAGCTTGCAGCGAGGTTTCCCCTTTCCCTGTAATCCATGGCTTCTGGTTGGGATAGGTTACTGTGGGGACGACTTTTTCGATGCCCTTATTAATGAAGACGGTGACTGAGGTGGTATACTCCTCAATGACATTGGATGAATCCCAGAACATATTGCAATCTGGGCTAGCAAAACAATCTTGTAAAGTAGCATCTGTGTCATCTGGCCACTTCCATATTGAGCGAGTCACTGGTGCTTCCTGCTTTAGTTGGAAATTATATGTTATTTGGAGGAAACAAGCATTCATTAAATCAGGCGTGGCCAATTAGTGGCCAACGCATCGGAACACACTTAACAAGACAGAGGATAGAAAGAGTTTTTAACATTGAACATTCACAATGTCAAACCAGTTGGAGAACGTTCCTAGAACATTACCAAAATGTAACCATGTTTGAACTTTTAGGACACGTTCTGTTAAAGTAATGAAATACAAAGAAAATTACGTTATTTTGTCGTTCCTTAAATGCGTTAAATGCATTGAGAATGTTCCAAAGCCAAGCAACTATCCTGCACCATTCCCAGAATGTTGTGTGAAAGTTGTATGCTAAATAACCATAGGACAACCACGCTCTCACGAAGCTCTAAGAAACATATGGTTCTCAGAATGTTTTGTGCTAGCTGGGTATGGTTCGTGTTGGTTCTATATTGTGAATCATTAGCGAACGGAAGTATCAAAGCTGCTGGGCTGTTTCCACCTCAGGGGGTCAGTGTTGCCCTGCGGTCGGTCGGTGCACCAAGATGTCGAGGATGCCATTATATGTGTATGACTGATGGCCAACATTAGGAAGTTATAGACACAGAAGGGACTGTTGTGAAGTCAGGATTCCTGTTGTTTTACAATGATGCAAATCAGTTTGCTCTCAAATGGGAAATCTGTATCTAAGTTATGGCTCAGTACTGATGCAAAATCTGTTTATGTATTTATTTTTGTGGTTCTCAAAGACCATTTGAAGATGAACTGTGCAATAACAATATTAATTTGTTAATCCGTGTAAAGCCTAATTTTGTGCTTCACCCTCCTGCTGATATTTACCTGAGAGTTGGCATCAGCGGTGAGGTTGAAGACTGGCATGGTCCCAGTTATGACCAGACCCAGACCCTGAACACACAAACAACATATTAACATCAACGTCTCAGTATATGGGACTTCAGAAGGTCGTGTTAGCATCTATATAATGTTTTTAAAACATAGCTATGTTATAGGTAGGACTCAAAGTAGAAGTTTGTAAGCAACTAATTCTAAAGGGTTTCGGTTTTTGGCTAGTACCGGGTAAACTGCATTACAATGGTCTTAGTATTAAAACAGAAATAAATAAAATAAAATAATATCAAATGTTATTTGTCACATGCGCCGAATACAACAGGTGTACGTAGACCTTACAATGAAATGCTTACTTACAAGCCTTTAACCAACAATGCAGTTTTAAGAAAACCGGTACCGAGTCAATGTGCGGGGATACAGGTTAGTTTGTACATGTAGGTAGGGGTAAAAAGGTAGGGGTATATGCATAGATAATACAGTACATTACAGTAATGTACTGTAACCTGACAATTGTGTTGTTAGTCATCAGTGGGATAGTTTGTGGCTTACCAGAGCATCTTGGTAGACGTTGGTCCATTGGACCTGCTTGGCCGTGGGCCCCGCTAGCACCATGGGCCGACCCAACACATCCAGGTACTCCTGAGACAGGGAGGAGAAAACACACGTCAGAGCAGGGGGGTGGAGGGTTAAAACAGCGAGCTGTAAGAGCATGTCACCCTTATTCATCATAAAACTATAAGAACCTTAACAAGTCTTCTCACTGTCCTATAAGCCAGTGGGCCAACAGTAGAAGCAGCCCAGGCCTGAGGAGCAGTAAAGCCTGCGGAAATTTAGGGCCATTATTCATCAATATGAAGCAGCTATTAAAAACACATTACAGTATAAACACCTCTCTGTGTTAACCACAGCAGTGTGAAAACACCTCTCTCTGTTTAACCACAGCAGTGTGAAAACACCTCTCTCTGTGTAACCACAGCAGTGTGAAAACACCTCTCTCTGTTTAACCACAGCAGTGTGAAAACACCTCTCTCTGTTTAACCACAGCAGTGTGAAAACACCTCTCTCTGTGTAACCACAGCAGTGTGAAAACACCTCTCTCTGTTTAACCACAGCAGTGTGAAAACACCTCTCTCTGTTTAACCACAGCAGTGTGAAAACACCTCTCTGTGTTTGAAAACAGGGGTTAAGGGTTCAACTTACGAGTGATTCATCACGTTCATCACATTCTCTTTTACGATTCAAAACGTTAAAGATGTTTTTGGAATAATTTATTGATCCATGGAATGCTGTTGTTGGAGATTGGGGGAAATCAGTAACTGTGTGACCCAAACTAAACTAAACTCTGTGCTGCTCCACGAAGCGCAATAAGTATGAACGCCTTGAATTCTGCTGAGGCCCGTATCACTGTAAATGCTGCATGGCCAATTCAGACGTCGGATTAACCACACAGCGCCTTTTACTATTGCCAAAGAGGTCTTATTCACATAGCCAGTAAATAATGCCCCCCTTTACATAATGGTATATTCCATTATAGCACAACTCAGACCCTAAACCATAACAGTCTATGTATCCATCTTATACACAAGGAAGGTCACCCAACTGAGAACAGTGCTGTTTTCGTGTTGTGGCTTTGACCGCTTGTTTTTTATGGTCTGAACACTGAGGTGCTGACAGGCGTAACCTATTCTATTATCAGCTCACTAAAACTCCTGTTTAACGCCACAGGGAGATATTTCATCAGGATGATGACGGGCAGACCTTTTCACAGGATATATAGGGGAAATTTCCCACCTGACTAGAAACAATTTAGCAAACATAAAAGTCAGCCAGCAGAAAGGCTGAGGAGGTCCAAGGAACAGAGCCACAGGTCGGTAGAGGCCAGGGTCCAGGGAACCAGAGCCACAGGTCGGTAGAGGCCAGGGTCCAGGGAACCAGAGCCACAGGTAGGTAGAGGCCAGGGTCCAGGGAACCAGAGCCAAAGGTAGGTAGATGCCAGGGTCCAGGGAACCAGAGCCACAGGTCGGTAGAGGCTAGGGTCCAGGGAACCAGAGCCACAGGTAGGTAGAGGCCAGGATCCAGGGAAACAGAGCCACCGGTAGGTAGAGGCCAGGGTCCAGGGTCTAAGCTAAGGGTTCTGTGGGTTAATGTGTTGCTACGACAGGGACTACTTTATATGTCTGGCCCAGGCCAACCAACTAGCATCCTGTCTGTTTGGGCAACTACACTGTGAAATACAGGCTGCATCAGCTTTGTGTTACTAAGTACACTGTGAAATACAGGCTGCATCAGCTTTGTGTTACTAAGTACACTGTGAAATACAGGCTGCATCAGCTTTGTGTTCCTAAGTACACTGTGAAATACAGGCTGCATCAGCTTTGTGTCCCGTGTAGCTCAGATGGTAGACCATGGTGCTTGCAATGCCAGGGTTGTGGGTTTGATTCTCAGGGGGGACCAGTATGACAAAAGTATAAACATGTATGCACTAACTAACTGTAAGTTGCTCTGGATAAGAGCGTCTGCTAAATGACTAAAATGTAAATGTGATCTATGTGTTATGAAGTACACTGTGAAATACAGGCTGCCTCAGCAGCAACTCACTCCATTTCTACAGAAAGTGTTCTACATGGAACCCAAAAGGGTTCTACCTGCAACCAAAAAGGTTTCTCCTCTGGGGACAGCTGAAGAACCCTTTAAGATAGCACCTTTTTTTTCTAAGAGTGTGGGACCTGGTAGTGCCTAAAACAGAGTGGAGAGGGGCGTAGGAGGGTGGAGGGGCCATGGGGGTGTGAGGGGTGGAGGACCCGGAGGTGTGTGTGTGTGTGTGTGTGTGTGTGTGTGTGTGGTGGGTAGTGTAATGGAGGGACTAGATGAGGGGTGGATTAGGCAACACAGCAGAGCTGAAAGTCTCTGGCTCTCTGAGCTTACTGAGACCTGCTAGAAGACAGAAGAGAGCTCTATCTCTCCCTGTAACTTCCTCTCTATGCCTCTTTCTAAGCCTCCTTGTGTAATTGTATAATGGAATATTTAAAGGCATTATCTACAATCTGCATAATTATCTTTAAAGAGAGTAATGAACTCAACATGACCTAGAAAACACACCCTAAACGAAGTTACAGTAAGGATTCAGACACACTGAAGGAAGGATATATCACCTGTGTGTTAATTTTGATGGCTCCAATGGATGGAATCTCGTAGTAGAATCCTGAAGATCAAAGTGAGAGAATCTGTTCAGTGGATCTACAGTGATAATAACCAACAACAATAACCAACAATAACCAACAACCACAACATGTAGCTGTTTTATTGCAGTGAGTATTGTAAAGGCAATATTGCTATGCATAAGTTAAATAACACAACAACCCAGCGAAGTCTCATCATCTCAAGCTATTAGAGCAAAAGTAGTGCTATCATTTCAGAATGACTCCTCAGCAGAATGCTGATTGTTCTCTGTGGGGAAATTGCATTTAGTAACCCATTATTGAGTTTGTGTGTGTGTGTGTGTGTGTGTGGTGTGTGTTCCATCGACAGCATCCTGACCGGTTGCATCATTGCCTGGTATGGCAACTGCTCGGCATCCGACTGTAAGGCGTTACAGAGGGTAGTGTGTACGGCCCAGTACATCACCGGGGCCAAGTTTTCTGCCATTCAGGACTTCGATACTAGGCGGTGTCAGAGGAAGGCCCAAAAAATGGTCAAAGACTCAAGTCACCCTAGTCATAGACTGTTCTCTCTATTACCGCACAGCAAGCGGTACCGGAGTGCCAAGTCTAGGTTCAAAAGGCTCCTTAACAGATTCTACCCCCAAGCCATAAGACTGCTGAACAATTAATCAACGGCCACCCGGACTATTTACATTGACCCCTCCACCCCCACCCTTTGTTTTTACACTGCTGCTACTCAGTTTATTATCTATGCATAGTCACTGTACCCCTACCTGCATGTACAAATTACCTCAACTAACCTGTACCCCTGCACGTTGACTCGGTACCAGTACTAACCTGTACCCCTGCACATTGACTCGGTACCAGTACTAACCTGTACCCCTGCACATTGACTCGGTACCGGTACTAACCTGCACCCCTGCTCGTTAACTCGGTACCGGTACCGTAATTGTCTTGTGTGTTGTATTTTTTTAAACTTTGTTTATTTAGTAAACATTTTCTTAAACTCTATTTGTTGAACTGCATTGTTGGTTAAGGGCTTGTAAGTAGGCATTCCACGGTAAGATCTACACCTGTTGTATTTGGCTCATGTGACAAATACAATTTGATTTGATTTGTTTGTGTGTGTGTGTGTGTGTGTGTGTGTGTGTACTGTGTGATTAATTTGCATTAGGGTGCTATGGGGAAACAATTGGCCATTGACCTCCAGTCTCTTCATCCTTTTACTGCAGGATGTCAATGTAATGCTCATTGAGGATGCTGCTGCTGTAGCCCAGGCAGAACAGAACAGGGCTGCTGATTAGGGATGGAGGAGAGGAGAGAGGCTCTCTCTCTCTGGGTCAATAACTGCTGCCGTTCCCTAAGTTATTAAAGCACAGAGTGTTTATACAAAGAGCAGCAAAATGGAGACAACATCCCCAGAATGTTAAGAGACAAGAATGCCTGGCTTTTTAAAATAAATCACACACGCACGCACGCACACACACGAGGAGAGAAACCGAGGTCTACACCCAGGTCTTCAGCCACCTGAAAGAGGAGAAAAGTCCAGCCCATAGAGAGTTAAAGCGGGGGAAGGTTCCACTTAAAAAGGGATTGCAGCAGTGAGACAACAGTGAGGCTGGTCAAGTGGGAACTGGGTGAGTAATGTGTTTGTGAGGCGGATCCATGTGTGTGTGTGTAAGTGTGTGTTCTGGGTGAGAAGGTTCGGCTAGACATGTCAGTAGGGTGTCTCTGTCTGACTGAGAGATGGTAGCCATGGTTATCACAACACAGGCAGACTCCACCCGATAATGAATTTCAACTTGTGGGGAGGGAGGCACTTCTGAAGCACTCTGAAGGCTCCACTGGAAATGAACTAATTAACAGTTGGGCAGTTTGATTGGAGTTTGGTTACATGATTACATAATATCATATATTTTCTTTATTCTGCTTGCTAGACTTAGGGGTTGTTGATAGGCCGCAGAAGGAGCTTCTGTTCTCCTCTATCTCCATGTCATTACACTTTAGAGGCACACCCTCTCTACTCACCTTTATTGGCACAAGCTATCCACTGCAAAGGGGTGACATCATAGTTGTGCTGCCCGACTGAAAAGGTAAATACTCGAATCTGGAAGCAGAGGAGATAGTGTGCAGAGAGAGAAAAACTGAGATCAGTAAAATCAACATACTTCTCGCACAGTAAGAAATCAAAATGGCAGCAGCATTTCAAACCATGTGAGAAACAAACTGTAGGAGAAACATAGACAGAGAGTGAGAAATATGACAGGGAGAGAG